>OY728140.1:1106155210-1106755210 GCA_963277665.1 Viscum album
AGATCTTTGATCGAGTCGAAGCGATGGATTATCGACCAACACTTCCACCTACCATATCTAAAGTACATGATGTATTCCACATATCCCTCTTAATAAACTACCAAAAAGATCCTCCACATGTACTCTCTTATGAGGATGTATAGTTGGAGGATGATCTCTCTTATGAGGAGCATCCAGTGATGTTCTTTGATCATATAGATAATGTTCTACGTAACAAGACTAGTCACCTGGTCAAAGTAATGTGGCGGGACCATAAGCCTGAAGAGGCTACATGGGAACTGTTGGAGAAAATGAAGGAAAAGTACACACATTATTTTATGGATTATAATGGAAAATGAAAATTTTAGGGTGAAATTTCATATGGGGGGAATAATGTAATGACCCAATGTTTTATCAATGGAAATTACATTCTTATAATTATGACATATTATCACATGAAATCAAAACACAATGAACTAATAAGTAATATGTGACCTTCAAACATAATATTGTCACTAATATGTTATGAATTTCAAAAATCTAACATTCATGGTTGTGATTAGTAATATGTTTAGAGTCTGATAAAACAAATTTAATTTTTGGTGAATAGTTAATGGCACATATGAATAGTAATGTTACCCTTATGAATAGTAATATCACCATTGTGAATATTAAATCTTCCAAAATAATATTATCCTCACCCATGAATGTATAAATCAAAAATAGGCATATTATAAGTGATAATATGACCATAGTAAAAGTATTAGTGTTTTTGTAGGCCATAAATAATTAATTACAATTAATTAATTAATTTAAAAGAAAAAATATTTTCTTAAAAGGTGTTTATAAATGAATTAATTTTTTCCTTTTAGTTTTAAGATAATTTTATAAGACCATGTGTAATTTTTTAAAGCATTATAAAATCAGTTATAGTTTTGAAATCTGTATTTTTCAATTAAATAATGATTTTAATTAAAAAATAAATTAATCATATTTAGAAAATTAATTTTGAAAAAATGGATTTAATTTTTGGATTATAAACGTCGAGAAATGTTTAGGGGGATTTTTTGGGATTTTTCTAAAATACATGAATTTTTTATGAATATTAAAATATGATAATTTATGATCAATGCTAAAACCTAAATTTATGTATAACGCTTGGGGAATGGATGATTTAAATGGATATTGTTTCAAACTCACATGCAAATTTTACTTTCTTTGGTCACAAGTGTCATTACTATTTCTTGTCTTATATAAAAATAATAAACTAATGATTAAAATAATAAGAAAACCCTCCTCCCCTCAACTATAAAAACAACCCACACTACCCTCTTCTCTTCACTCATATAAAGCCTTTTACCTTCCCTAAATTCTACACAAATTATTCCACAAGCTCCTCCCCCATGTCCAAAATCCCTTGGTATCTTTAAATGAAAAAATCCTATCCCCTTGAGAGGCTCTAAAGGATGAATAAATCAAGAGGTAAATTCTTCTTTTCTTTTCTTTCATTTTCTTTCCAAGTTCCTTTTTTCCTTTTTATCCATACCTCCCCAAATAGAAATGTTTTTAAAACTCTAGTACCTTATATGTATAGTATTTTTTTATGATAATGGGATAATTATTCATCATCTCTCATTTACCCTTCTTTTATTTTTGTAGTAAAGGCACCATCCGAGATCTGTTAATTTACCACATTCAAGGATGATGGGTTTTAATTTTCCATTACCATCATAAGTTTGGGTCATGAAACCATTTTCATGGTTGAACCAGACCATAAAATAAGTATTATATCTCATATATGGTTCTTAAATCTTTTGGTACACACGGTATAAATTTATAAAACAAAATGTCTTCATTTTGATCAAAACCTTCCAATTATCCCCAATGGGTGTCAGAAACGTTTTGTATATTGATTCCACTTCACTCATAGTAAAAAAATTAAATTTACAACCATGTAACCTTATATATGTTCAATAATAAAATATAACTCCAATTTTGTAAAACCATCTCAATTTTACAGGATTCTCCATTCCTGAAAATAAGTGAATCGATCGTAAAAACAAAGAAAACAAACATACCTGAACAATGAAATTGAACCACTAAACCAAATAAAAGGTCATGAATGAACTTAAAAATGTTGCACTAAATATTTTAAATATATAATAGGACTTTAATTAATAAATAATTATCCTAATTGTATTATTCAGGTAATTAATTTCATGTGAAGAACACTATCAGACATATGGTAAAGGATCCTCTCTTTTTCACGTTTGTTAAAGAATGTCCCCTATGTTATGCCCTTTTATGTGTGATCCCTATTGATGAAGTATTATTTCCCACCTCCCCCATAATTACATCATGATGCATAAGTAATTTTGATCCCCTTTCTCTCTCATTAATCCCTCTTAAGTACACCTGATTCCATGCGGATAATCCGTAAGGGATTCTACCCGAGCCTCCTTTGTTCCTTTGGGTTGAGTTACCATCCTTTTACCAAAATGATGTTATATTATATTTTTATGAGAATATTATAAATTCTATGTAAATGTTCCAAATTAATTTATCAACACCCTTTCTTCATTCTCTTTTGGGGATATACATGTTTTTAAGTGATTCCTTCCCCAATACTTCCCGATAAGAAAACCTATTTTGAGGGAACTTCCCCAATTCTTACCAAATTCCAAGTACACTATATGATATATTTTTAAAAAACAATTATATTTATAAAAACAGTTTTTTCATGAAAACATTATTTGTTTACATCTTGTTTT
Source organism: Viscum album (assembly GCA_963277665.1). Lineage (NCBI taxonomy): Eukaryota > Viridiplantae > Streptophyta > Magnoliopsida > Santalales > Viscaceae > Viscum > Viscum album. The sequence goes on from OY728140.1 coordinate 1,106,157,961, forward strand.
ATATAAAATATTACCCCTTTTCTATTTTAAATGCTCGTTACTATTTTCCTTAAAACTTCACTAAAATGTTTTAATGGTAAAATTTTTGGATACCCTTATTTAATGTGGAAAATTCTATTTGAAATCATATATTGTTCTATATTCTTGTTTTACTTTATGAATGTCGATGTTTGTTTTAATTCTTTCTTTCATGTACACTAGTATGATACTCCCATTCATTATGCTTTATGACATGATTATGCTACCCATTTTATTCCATGTGCACCCTTATGTTAATGTAAGATTGATTATGTATGATTTTTTATGTGGAAAAAATATTCATGTAAAGTTTATATAGTTTCACCCAGACAGTGCTCCAATTTATTTGGTAAAGTTTACTATCATGAGACGTTATGTGAGATGGTCTTCGCGGTTAGCCTTGGATTGTGCTACCATGTGCGACTGTCATGGATGTTAGAATTGGCTTGAAAAACCATGTGAAATAGTCTAGGAGGTTAGCCTTGACACATTATAAAGTCGTGTTTAGTGTTTTTTCCACATTATTATGACTGTATGTTTATATGATTCCATTTTTATATGTTATTATTCCATATGTTACATGCCTTTTTACATATCCTTGTCATGCCTTCTATACCATGTTTTAATTCTTTGTTATTATGGTTATTCCCTTAATTAGATAATTTTCTCATCCCTTTGTTCAAGTGTTCCATAGGGCACCCTATAAAGATGTTTGAGAAAAATGGTAGTTAGGAGCTCAATTCGAATATTAAATAAATAAATTTTTTATTTTGTACCTTGCTTTCAGTTTTATGTACCTAGTCTTCCAAGACACTAGACTTTATTATCCTTAGCTATTAATATGATGAATAATTATGCTTAAAATTACTTAATGTTATCTGTAAAAGGCTAGTGCCTCTATATATAGTTCAAGTCATGATACATCTTTATGACGCTGAGATGTATTACCCAAGCTAAGGCATGAAATTCATTCATCATCACCTCTCATATGTATGATGTAACCCAAAAACACCCAGGTATACATAGAATTTAATCCTCTATAATGGTCCAACCAAGAGGTATGTCTTCAACCTCTACGCTCTCCCTTAGGTCCAATCCCGCATATTTTGATAATTGCCTTATCCTCACCTAGTTCAGAATAGTTGAATTAACCAGCATGGTAGAGAGAAAATTATGCCTGTGAAAATCCTACACATCTTTGTTCATCCCAAATAATATGGATATCAATATATATTTAGTACTGTCCTCTTGAACTATCTATTTCTGAGACTTTTAGATCAGAGCGTCTATTACCGCATTTCTTTTACTAGGTTTATCGGCTAGATCAAAATTGAATGACTGGGGATACTCAACCCACCTTCTCTATTGAAGGTTAAATTCATGTTGCATAGAGATTTATTTAATGATTTTTTGGTATATGTATACCATGAAATTATATCCCAGCCAATAGTACCTCTAATAATACAAGTCATGAAATACTGATGCAAACTCAAGATCATGTGTTGGGTAATTCCTCTCATTTGGTCTCAACTATATAGACACGTATATCATGACTCTTTTCCCCTGCATTAGGATATCACCCAAAACGATGAATGATGAATCATAGTAAACTATATAACTACTTACAGGCTCTACTAGAATCAGGATCAATGCTAAAGTAAACATTCCCTTTAGCTTCTAATTTTTTTTCGCACATCATACCATATAAAATTAACCCTAATATTGGTCAAGACAATGAGATTCGTAGCTAGATTTGAAAATTACAAGATAATGTTCCTATAATAAAAAAAATCCCAAGAAACTCTAAATATGTAATAAATTCTTGGTATTCTTCCAATATAACAAAATACTTACCTTATTTGGGCCCAAAAATACTCGTATGTCTGAGATGATATGACCCAATAAGTGAACATTATCTATCCTTGACAAAAAATTGTGATCGTGAAATTAAACCTATTCTCCATTAGTGTATTAATAATTATTTAAATATTTTTGGCATGATCGTGTGGAGTCTGAGAATACATAAATATGTCATCCACAAAAACTATCCAGATAAAGTCCAAATACAGGTGGGAATCCTTATTTAACAAATCCATGAAAAAAATTGAATCTTCTGTGAGATCAAACAACATAACCAGATAATCATCAAATTAAATTCCCACTGTGAAACATTATATGATGTAAATCATCCCACTGGACACATACTTGGTAATCACCTGACCTCAAATAAATTTTTGAGAAAACCCATGCTTTTCAGAGCTGCTCAATGAAGTCACCTATCCTAGGTAAAGGATATCAGTTCATAACCATCAAATGTTTTAATTTTCATTAATCTCCAAATATACTGAGGGTTCCATCCACAATCTTGGTGAAAATGATTTGGGAAATCCATGTAGATGTATTGGGTCATATAAAACCCTTTGATTTTGAGTCCTCAAGAAATATCTTCAGCTCCTATAGATCAGTAAAAGTCATCCAGTGAGGAGGAATGGATAATGGTGAATCTCTATGAACTAGATCAATAGAGAACTCGACCTCTAAATCATTAGTAAAACCAAAAAAATCATCCAATAAGACATCTCAAAAATGATATACTATAGAAGAGAATTTAGTATGTCATATTTTCTGATCGTCCATAAATTGGCTAGCAGTCTGGGTTGTCCGGATACTCAACCCATGATGCTCTATTCCAGTTCTACCAACCTTAATATCCCTCTCACCCCAATTAAAATTTAGACCACCCTTTGGTGATGTAAAGGATACCCTCCAGTTATAGAAATTGGAATGGTCATGGAAAGAAACCAAGAAATAAATTATGAGAATAATTTCAAACTCTGTCATCTTATGGATAAAGATATTACATAATAAGTGATACCGAAAAAACCTAAGGTTAAATTACCCTCACTAGAATATATTATCTAATTTAATACCCAATAGAGTAACGATAATCATAAATCCATCATTAAACAGAACATAAATCCCATGTTTCCCCACAATAGGTACATATATGAATGAATGTGAATCAATTATATCAAAATGGAGGATTCTAGAGTAAAATAAACTAAGATCGTACCTCCCACTATAGATGTCCCGATGTTCCAATCCTTAGGTATAGGCTATAATGAATATATATGTTCTAAACAAGATCCCGAAGAAATGTCATAACTACCCCGAGTAGGACCTCTCTTCTATTGAGGTCCAACTAGTGTTTGGATCCCTCATCCACGACCACCTTCTTGGACTAAATGACCAAAAATACTCTAACTCCTAGCCTAATGTGTAGTTTTTAATTCCACTGTAGAACCTAGAGTTAGTGTCAACCCAATCTCACAAACCACTAGAGGAAATGTCATGTCGAACCACTGTATATGGCATATCCTTTCATAGGATCTACACTCAAATGGGTCATTATCAAACTAGTTCCTCTTATGTCCCCACCTTCCACACTTATGATAGAAGACAGAAAAACCAACACTCACACCCTAGTTGGTATTCCCCTCATGTGAAGTCTAAAAGTGTCACTTCTTATCAACTAACACTAAACCACTTGTTTGAGAAGATGCAATAGCATGTTATTGGCCCCCATCTTCCATCATGTTATGTTCAGTAATAAGTTCATGATATATTATCTCAACAACATCATTCAATTGTAACATCTTCAAAAAATGATCGAATGACATGTTGGATACCTTCCTCTAAGAGTCTCACTCTAGACATCTTAGTAGTAAGATACACAAGAAAAAAGTGCTAAATCATAATAATGTAAGCCAAATACTCAGTAATGGTCATCTCACCCCCTCAAGATGCATAAACTCACTGTGAAGTTCATCTTCCAGAGTATTAAGAAAGAACTAATCATAGAATATGGTTTATAAATCCCTCAAAACCATATCCTGAAGCCTATTAGTCTAGTTTAGAACATTCTACCAATTATTATGAGCTTCCCAGATCATATACATCATGATATTGACTCTCTAATCTGGAAGAGTGTCACAGAACTGGATGATTTACAAGACAGTCTCAAACAACAGCTCAGTATCATGTGAACCACCATCCCCCCAAGAAATTGGGAGTATGCTGCTATCGGAACACACACATTAAATCTACCATAGAAATGGATATAAATGGGTATCCCTAAATTGTATACATAATGTGTGGGAAACCCGCTTGGAAATCGGCATAAACCCTCATATCAAAAATAGAGGGCAGTGCCTCAAGTGGATCTACTTTAGGTCTACTAGCAGCTCAGGTATCACCACCATCGGATCATGGTCATCTCCACCATCCTAAATCAATATTAGAGGTCATAGTTGTGTAATATATCTAAAAATGTAAAACAAAAAACCCAGATGAAATTTGGCAACAACTAGGTCACAGATATAAAAACTAGATAGGAAAAACCCTTCCAAATCCCAACTCACATACTTCTAGCTACTCTTAAATCCTTGACAGGGTAATAAGAACAATCCTAAATAATAACAGAGACACTTCCTACTTCCTGATACTATGGTCGGGTCTAGTTCAAGCTCTCTATTTCATAAAACAAGTCCCGGTATATGGAATTTCAAGTGCAATTTATATATGAAAAACCCTTTAAGTTTAATTGGAAACATCATTTAATGAATACCTTTCCATTTAAGAATTAAAAATCATTTAAATTAATATTTATATTATAATTTTCATTAAATGGATGAATTATATATATTACCATTTCTAATTTATAATGGCATATACACCTTATAAAATGAAGTGTGTTATCCTTTTATTCCCAACCATAACACGTTCCATCCCATGTGACTGATGGTCCATGACTCAACATATCATAATTGATAGCCTAGGTGTCTGTTGTAGCCAATGTAGAAAAACAATTTTAGGTTATCGAAGTAAATTCATGTACCAATTGTGTTTTCTCGAACTCATGCAAGAAATTTTAGTCTATAACAATTATATAACAAAAGTCACAGATAATAAATTTCATGTAGTCAAGAAACACATCTTATATGGCATCGAATATTCATGGAATGTGAATCCTATAATGTGCCTAAAATGATGAATGACCTATTATTCCATGGAATATTTGGAAATGGATAAAATAAAATTCCCCAATCATGTTAATAATAGCATCGTAAATCATGTGCATCACCCAACAGTTGAATCAAATAAACTATAATATGAAAAATATAGAACAACAATTCCTCATTCCTAGAAACTTGGTAATTACCCCAAAAGTGGGTTAGCTACTCCCAAGAATAGCTTATAACGAAGTTCCAATTCTACCATAATCTCTTATTTATTTTCTCAAAATATAAATATGAGAAAATTAATACTCAGATAACCCAGGATCCACTTAACGGTTCCCGAAGTCTATGGGTCAGAGTAACTAATGTGTACCTCCTCATACACTAGTGGTTTATAACCAATATAGAGGGTATAAGTTGGTACATTGGGGAGACTATACCCTCAAAATAAGAGTTTCATAATAGTGCAATAGATAAAATTAATGGAATAATGAAAAAACAGGTTAGTAGCAGTGGTAAATAAACATCCAGATAATAGAATTAATAAAAAATGCTACAGATAATATCATATACAATATAATTATGTCATGTATCTATAAAAAATCACAGGAAATTCATGGAAATAAAAATCATGCACAATACATGTATTAAATGTAAAAAAGACCAAACATAACTATATCCATATCGAATCAAGATCATAGCTTGGTCATGTGATCCCCTAATCCTAAGTATAATAAATCATGCATCATAAAGAGGGATCTTTACCTGGTCTTTAGCTACATACATGAAGTCTATAAAGGTACCAAATATTGGCATAGACAGGGTGAGAGATAACACTCAATAGGCCCCCACCAATGGGGTTTATAACAAATCCAATCTATGTATATAAGCTAAGTAGTGTGTAGTATATAATAGTAATATAAATGAATAAGCAGGAGTAATACTATCCAGTAAAAAAGTATCACTGTAAATAAGAAAATATAAAAATAGGCTAACTATAAAGAATGATAAATAAGGAGTGATACTATTCAGTCTAAAAACCGCAATCAAGAACCCATAATAAGTGTTATCTGTAAAACATGATAAGAACATTTTTGGAATATGATGAGTAATCTATTATCAGACCCATTGGGCTAGATCAAATGTATAAAATTACAATGGTATCCTCCTCGAGTCTATGGAGTATCTCCATAGAAAACTCGGTAAAGACTTGAGTGGATCCCAAGGAGACTCTCCATGAAGCAAGTTGAAGTTGGTCCAAGAAAGAAAAATCCAAGGATTAGAAATTTACTTAGCATACAATGAAAATAGGATCCATGGATTAGAAATTTCCATGGCATCCAATGTAATCAGGATCCATGGAGTAGAAATATCCATTATATCCAATGTAATAAAGATACATGGAGTATAAATTTACAAGGAACCCAATTCGATCATAACCATTTCATTAATTCTTCTATAGGTCATTTAATATACATGCTTTCATAAAAATCATTAAACATTTAAAATTTAATCTATTTGTCAATTATAAAAAATTTCATAACATGTAAAAAGAGTAATGATCCCTCTACTAACATATTATTGAATTGAAATGTCTCCCTTTACCAATGGTGATCTAAAACACATCAAACATGGTTGTATGTCATGGGGTAGATTCATATATGGAACTCAAAGGTAGTCCTAGTTGAGGTTAACAACCTTCAACCATATCATGTGCTATGTGAGAAACCTAACATGGTTCAAATAATTTAATCAAGTAATTTAATTAATTTAGGAGAAAATCATGGATGGTCTGACAAGTGTCAAAATGGAAACTATGTATAAAATAATTAGACTTTCTAGGAAAAATTATAGACCACCAACCCTATGCCTATGGTAGAAAACTCATCCAGGATATGCTTCTAACACAACCCATATTAAACGAAAATTAATGAACATACAAACACCTTGTAAATAGGTAATAATATGTTACACCAAAATAACTCCATCAAGAGAAAGAAAAAAGAAAAATGAAGAAAGGAGAAATAAGAATAGAGATCTTATAGGTGGTTATCCAATGAGAATGATGGTGTTTAAATCATTGGTTGGATGATGAAATCACATCAAAGCCTAGTTTAGATTAATTAAGGGCTCTCAAATGAGGGAGAAGGATCTCACATACACTAGAAATGTGAAATAAGGATTTGGGTTAAAAATTAATGCCATTAATTGAACAAATGGTCATTTAACCTCTACATATTAGGTCACACAATTTGTCTGTAATGTTGGCCAAACCATGCGCCCTTCACTATCCAAGGAGGTGCTTCTCATGGTTCATGTGCATGGTTTGTTAAACCATGAAAAAATAATTTTTTGGTTCTTTTAAAAATTCCATATCCCATGTATTGGCATGAGGACTAGTTTACATGGTTTCATCAATCAGTGTATCCCACTTCTACTCCCTGAAACACCCCACATGGTTTGTAGTAACCATGCGGCTCAGCTGCTTCTTCCAAAAACCATGCCTTTGGGATTTGAACAAGCCCTAGACACCACTAAAACTCATGTGATCTCATTAGGCACTCACATTAGTAAAAACCATGAAAATAAACTGAAATTCATAAGATCCATAGCTCATAAGAAAACCTATGATCTGGGATGAAAAAATTAAGGATGTAATTAAGGCTAAGTTGGATATGATTGACATGGGGATATAGGAATAGTTGATTCTATTGAAGGGTGAAATATTGACTTTTGTTCCTCCAAATTCTTATGATAATTCCACGAAAAAGATACATTATTTTTTTAACTTCTTTAATGATGTATATTTTCAAAGGGGTATAAATAAAATATAAATAATATCATGTCAATAGTTGATTTAAAGTTAAAGTTTTTGAAATCACATGAAAGCACTATTTTGATGATGGGTATAATTACTATAGCTTTAAATTTCATTTTCCACAAGAGTATTAATCATACATTAACCAAGATCTATATCTTTTTCAATGATATATGTATTAAATTTATAGACGCAACAAAATTTACAGCTATGGGAAAGGAAATTTATATCCTATTATATGAATTGGAGTTTTTTATCCTACCATAATTCTTTTATATGATGGTTCTCTTGGTTATAGATATTTAACTATGCGGTCTTGTACATTGTAGATGGATTTACCCCACTGAATGGTATATGGAAATTTTGACTGGGTATATAAAAAATAAAAGTCATACATAAGGTTTAATTGAAGAGTGATATGTTACCTATATGATGTGGAAAGAATTAGTCTACCAAAATCTAATCACATTTTATGGCTTGTGGGTGAAGGAATTCTTGAAATAGATTTTGTTTTAACTACTATTACAGAGTGGTAATAGGATTACCTTTACATTTTTCATAATGATTTAGAGGTTGCGTCATCTGTTGAAAACCAAACCAAAAAGTAATTATTAGGCATTTGTATCCATCAAGGGATGAAATATGGATATAAAATACACCTAATCAATAGTTTGGCTATGTGATAGGATTTTTAAAGTAAAATTATGCTCATATTGGAAAAACACACTTCGAGTGATATTTCGAACTTTGATATCTGATTGATATGTGATAAATACATATGCATCCCAAATGAATTATAGATCATTTTCCTATTGTTCGAAAACAACTCATGCTAATTTTCTCATTTTGGACTAGATGATATATGTTTTGAACTAAAATTACACTAAAACATGCATATAATGGCCAAAATTATATATAACAACCTTATATTGAAATAAAATCATGGTAAATTCATTATTGAATTATTTATTATGTGTACGTGTAGATAACACATCCATCTAATATTCAATGTGCACAAACTGACTCAATAAAAAGTTTTAAAATATACAAAGTATTTTAAAACATGTGTTGAGGGAGAAAATTAAGAAACAATATCGAATTTCCATGAAATAATATGAAAATTATTGTATATTGATTTTATAAATGCAGGAGTTGACGACAAGTAATTTTGTGTTACGGTTTACCCGAGATTCCCATAAACATGTTTTTAGTTTTTTAAATCACTAAAATGTGCATGTAATAATAAAAATCATGAAAACAACCTCATTTTGATGTGAAATTATGGAAAAATCACCGCTAAATTATGTTTGATGTGTACGGACACACAACACGTCCATCCATCATGTGGTGTACTCGAAATGATTTACTAAACAGTTTTAATAGTAACTGAAGTCTTTAAAAACATGTGTTTATAGGTTAAAAAGAAGAAAAGAAAATCAAATGGCCATGAAATAATAGGACAATGACTGATGATTTATTTTTTTAATGCAGGAACAGATGGAACAACAATCCAAGTTACGGTTTTCCCAGGAATCCTTTAAATGTGTTTTTAATGTTTTAAAACACTAAAATGTATTTGTATTGTTCAAAACCATAAAAACAACCTCATATTGATGTGAATTTATAATAAAACAAATGATGAATAATTTTTGACATTCACATATAGATAACACATCAATATGTTGTGCGGCGTTCTTGGAATGACTCAACAAATAGTTTTAAAGGACACCAAAGTCTTTGAAAATATGTGTAGGTGTGTCAAAACCAAAAAATAGTATCAGATAGCTATTAAAACATATAATATAAAATACATATATATTTTTTAAATATAGGAATTGAGGGAACATCATTTTGACTTATGGTAAGATTGGGATGCCCTTAAACACATTTTAGTGTTTTAAATTACTAAAACATGCATGTAATGGTCAAAAAAAAGAAAGAAACCATAGATTAATCTGAAATAATGGAACAACCACCACTAAATTATTTTTGACATGTACACACAAACAACACATCCATCTATCCTGTGGTGAGCTTGTAATGGCCCCATAAACAATTTTAAAAGATACTAATGTCTTTAATACGTGTTTTGGGGGGTCAAAACCAAGAAAATAGAATTATATGGACATTAAATCTTATGATAGTGACTAAAGATTTATTTGTGAACTGTATGAACCGATATAATGTTAATATGAATTATGGTTTTCTCCGAATGTTCATAAATGCATTATTATTTTTTTAAAACACTAAAATGTGCGATTAACTTTCAAAATCATATAAAATGACCTCATATTGACATAAAATCATGTAAACCCCACCGTTGAATCCTTTTTGACATGTACACCCACACAACCCATCCATATTCCATGAAGTGTTCTCGGAATGACTCAAAAAATAGTTTTAAAGGATATTAATGTATTTAAAAACATTCGTTAAGGGTCAAAACCATGAAAATAATGTCAATTGGTCATGAAATTATAGGAAAATGATTTTATATTTATTTTTAAAAGGTAGGAACCAAAGGCATGTCATTATGAGTTACAGTTTCTCCAAGATTCCCATAATCATTTTTTAGTGTTTTAAGACACTAAGACATGTCTATAACACTCAATAACATAATGAAATACCGCATATTGTTGTAAAGTCATGGGAAACCACCATTTAAATATTTTTGATGTGTACGCATAGAAAACACATTCATATTGCATGTGGTACACTCAGAATTAATCAACAAATAGTTGTAAAAGATACTGAAGTCTTTAAAAATGTTTATTGGGAGGTCAAAACCAAAAAAACTATATGATGGCCATGAAATAATTGGATAACTATAATGAATTTCACCAATGGGGAATGTGTCATGACTCTTCATGCCCGCCTCCAATAGGCTAGAGGAATGTGACCAGCTCTGAGTAGGCATATCACTAACATGGGAGGCCTTAGCCTAAGAACCTATACACACGCGCACATCCCCAAGCCCATACAATGATGAAATTTAAAACAACCAAAACAATCCATGCATGCATAAATTTAATCCCACAACTATAGTATGAATTGAAGTAAAGGAATGTAAATAGGGCCAAATACAAGACCACTATAATGAGCCTGGAAAACGTCCATGCTAAAAGTAAATATGGGGATTTCTGTCAATGTTCCAAATGAACACACCTCGACCTATCTAGTCTCAATAAGAATTTTCTGGCCCGAGTCCATCTAGGACTCCAACAAAAGTTTGATAGACTACTCAAGACACGACACGTGCAGTCATTTCCTATACAATGGTGGGTATAACTATACCTATTAGGACACCCTAAAACCACCAATAATATAATAAAATTAATACAGTAAGATCTAAATAGGAATATATCAACACATATAATAAGAATATACAAATATACTTTACCATGTCGCATGGTATCAAGTTAAATTCACAACCATACTACCTACCTAGGAGTATAGCTAGGAGGTTCCACAAAGCACTCATCTAGGAGAACACACACTACAAGTTAGATAACAATGATAGATCCATTCGAGAGGTAGTGCTCATCGGGTCTCACCAGCAGAAGTATGCTATAGAATTTTGGAGATATATGATACATAGATGAGGATCACTCCCAATTTTATTGGGTTTACCAAAATACAATCTGCATTAAACCAGTAAATGGATTATCTGTGTCCATGTAGTGCTGGTCATAATGATACTAAGAAATCCAACAAAGTTATCAAGATAACAATGTATTTCACTCCGAGCTTCATTGAAGGATTCCAACAACACTATCCTAGAATTCCTATTAATGTTACCACCATTCTATTTTTAGGATGTGATCACATACTAACCCTTAGAAAAATGCATATAGGTAATGAACCTTGAAAAAATCATGTCCATGGTGTAGAGTAAAATGGCATCAAGACAACATTTAAAGATTAAATAGCATGTACTAGAAGTATACAACATCATCCTTTAGCCCCAAGTCTTACCTGTGTAAAACAGCCACAACCCATGTTCATGTAAAAGTACACGGTGTGTTGTTACCCATGTACTTATTCCCATTTTATAGTTTACAACAGATCCCAGGCACCATATAGTTGGACATTTACTAGTCATGGTAAACAGTTTGCATGAGGTTGTCTACCTCAATCCATGCCCATTTACCCTTGGAGATACACATTGAACTAACAAAAGGGGACCATGTTACATGTGAAAACGTTGCACATTATTTGATGCTTAATTATCTTCAAAACCCTTTGTAACCACTAGAGGAATTAGAGACGGCATGTATCTCCATGATACACACTATGTAGATCAAAAATTTCTATATTTTCATATATGAAAATTTCCATGTTCTCTGCTTCTCCCAGAACTGAACTGGTTACACCACATTCTAGAATGAAGTAGTGTCTTCAACCAGTCATTTCCATCGTCAAATCATTGAAATCCATCCATTATATGCATTTGTAAAATTCCTTTTGACTTTGTTCTTTTTTCATACTGAAGAACACAAAAAACATGTATCTACACCATCTGATCTATTACCTCTTCAATCGTCACACCATCATCACAGCATGTCGATCTCAGATCTACAATATCAAATCGTTTCACCAAGAAATTGGTGAACAATTTTTGATTCTTTATAGTTCATTGAATTATGGGAAAAGTAAATCACCTGCGATGAATTTCCTCAATTACCATATAAAACTAAACCATCCCATAGTACGCACAACCAGCTAATCATTTTGTTGTTTAATTTAATCACATTCATCATATAAATAGATAACGAGGAAGGAATCCAATCAAAAACATACTACCTCAATTCAGATTGATCATAGATGATGAACAGATCTACGATGTGATTGCTATTGAGATCCTTTAATTTTGAATCACATCTGTCATTGATATTTGATCTGGTCATCATCTGCTAATGGAATATACTTAAATTCTCTCCAATGGATCTCCAATGATTTGTAGGGTTATGCATCTAAACCTGAAAATTTTCCATTAGCATTGTTAGATATAAAATACATAGGTTTTTGAGTCATAATGGATTAAATAAATTAATTTTATTTATTTATTCGTAATATGTGCCCATGATGAATTTTCCAAAAAAAGATTTATGTCAATGTAGTTTATATCACACCTAGGGTAAACCCCACACTCTAAAATTAATGGTGCTCTCATATTTCTGATCTGATCCTCAGTTTAGAAGTTATTCCACTTTTTTAGAAAAAAATCATGCTCATTCAACTTAATATATTTAATATAATTCATATATTTATTCAAGGAACGTTGGGCCTCAGAATAACATGTTATATTAGCACAGGGTCTCAAAAAATAATCCATAAAGTATCCAAAAAATATATGGAAAATCTATGTCATTACATTCTCTATACCTCTGGGATTTACATCCTGAAAATCCTAAACAAGTGGCTATATAAAGAGATGGGGGTAATGAGCATGAATCGGAGACTCACACTCCTAAGTGATCTCTTAAATATTATTAGGTTTCCACCGAACACACACTAAAAGAATCATTCTCCCATGAAGGATTCTCTCATGACAATCCTCGATCTCCATTGGGTATTCAGCAATGGTAGCTCCATCCTTGATGTCCATGTTTCCTTAGTCGATAACCAGTGATGGATCATGCACATACCTCCTCAACTACAACAAATAGAAATCATAGTGTACCCAGTCTAACTCAGGAGGTAGATCTAAGTGGTATGACACCTCTCTAACTCTATATAGTATCTAGATATGGTCAATGAATATTGGATATAGTTTGTTGCCTCATCCAAATCTCCATAATCATCATTGAGGTTAACCACATAGGATCACATGGTTTCCCTCATAAAAATACAATGTCCTTATTCATTTATTTTCATAATACATCTGATGGATCTGTGAAGTATACATCCAGTCCTAGATGATTTGAACCTTATCAGTAGTGGCTCGCACCAACTCTGGGTCCATTAATGTTGACTCGCCTGGGTTAGTCCATCAAACCTTTAACTTATAGGGTACCCTATACAAAGCCTCGAATGGTTCCATACTGATGGTGTAATGGTGGTTTTTTTTCACAAAAACTCTACCAATGGTTGGTGATCTTCCCAGAAATGGATAAAGTAAAACATTCAAGCTTGCATAATGTCCTCTATAACATGAATGGTCCACTCAATCTGGCCTCCAGTCTAAGGGTGAAACGCTATGCTCAAGCATAACTGAGTCCCAAATGACTCATGCAATCCCTTCCATAACAGAGTTCTGAAGCGAACATCATGGTCAAACATTATCATCAATGGAACTCTATAGAGTCAAGCTTTCTCCTGCATGTTGAGGCATCCCATGTTATCTACTAAACGCTGCTCTCAGATAGCATGGATGTCGGCCTACATGCTGTGTCGATCTATGATTACCCAGATGGAATTGTGTCCCTTGTACATACATTGTAAGTCCATCACAATGTCTATGCATATCCCATACTAGTTCCACCCTAGCACCTCAAGGGGTAGTGCAAAACCTGCTGAAACTTGGTGCCCAACCTTTACATGATGCATGTAAGGAATTGAGAGACAAACTATGCAACTCACTCTTTTATTACTGGCCACCAAAACTGACATCAGAGGTCCTGGTAGATCTTTTCAACAACTAGTTGTTCTACCAAATGAGATGTATAAAACTCTCTTAGAACCTCCTACCACAATGACACTGGTTAAATCATGCATCCTATTAAAATAATAACATTCTCCCCACCTTTGTAAAATCCATTAAGAGCATGTATAGTGAATATCTGAGTACGTAGGGTCACATAGTTTGTGTCCCCAAGTTTTTCATCCCTAACTCACTAAAAAAGTAGAAGGGTAATAACCATCGACTAGAATTATGCTTCTCTATCTAAATCCACATTTTATAACTACAATGATACCAACTGCTTTGATGAATTATTCAGCAACTACGAATAAGATATCGTCTTGATATAATATGCTACCATTTTCCCTTCCTAGAAGTATAAACAGTCTCGAAGTCATAATCCTGGAGGAACTCTAGCATTCATCTCTATCTCAAATTTAAGATCCTTATGAGAGAATATATACTTGAGACTCTTGTGGTAATAATATAGGATAATTTACTCTCCCATCAGTTAGTGTTGCCACATCATTAGTGTAAAGACTACCACATCTAACTCAAGATCATGGGTTGAATAGTTATATTTATGTGATCTAAATTATCATGAACCGTAGGAAATCACCACATGCCTTTGAATCAGAACACCGCCAATCCTAGTTCCTAATGAATCATAAAATTCAATGTACTTGACACCATCATCTAGAAATCTCAATATGGGAGTGCTTATAAATCTTTACCTCAAATCATGAAAAGCTTGTTGGAAACTCTCTATCCAATTGAAGTGATACCCCTTTCAAGCCAATGTTGTCATGGGAGTTGATATCCTAGATAAATCATGTATAAATCTCATGTAATATCCTACCAACCCTAGGAAACTCTACACCCCTATCATGATCTTGGGTAGATCTCAAGAAAACACGGACTCGAACATCACTAGGTCCACTCCCACTCTATCTACTAAGATAACATGTCCCAGAAGGTGAATCACCCAAATCCAAAATTGGTGCCTCAATGGTTTCCCATAAATATGTTTCTCTAAATGTAAATCTAAAACCATACTCAACTGTCTTTCATTATTCTCCTTAGATTTCTAGTATACAAGGATGTCATCGATGAAGACTACCAAAAAACCGATCTAAAAGGGATAAAAGATCCAATTCATGAGTCCCATTAACACTACTGATGATTTCATCAAAATAAAGGGCATCACCAAGTAATCATAGTGACCATAGCTACATATGAATCACGTCCTCAGTATATCCTCATCCTGTACTAGCAACTAGTAATACCCTGACCTAAGGTCAACCTTCAAGAACCATAATTCCCCACATAATCAATTAAATATGTCATCAATCCAAGATATTGGATACTTTTTCTTCATGGTAACATGGTTCTGGAACTGGTTGTCTAAACATAACCTCAATCTTCCATATGCCTTCTTAGCGAACAGAACTACGGCTGCCCAGGGTGAAACACTAAGAATAACAATGTCCATCCTCTGTAAGTCCTCAAACTACACTCTCATCTCATGAATCTCAGCGAGAGACATCTGATATTCTGGTACAGATGTTGAGGTCATCATAGGGTGTAGATCAATGCATAATTCTATATATCGGTAGGGAGGTAAGCCTAGAACGTCCTCAGGAAAGATGTCATCATACTCCTCCACCAATGCACGAAACTAAAAACTCATAACATCCACTACACCAATGTGAATTCTATCCAAATGATGAGTAATAAGCTACACCCTCTTAAGAATGAGTATATCATGCACTTCCTAGGTTTTCTTTTCACCCACGAAAGAAAACCTGGTCTCATCATTGCGAAGAAACCATATCCTCTCCCTTAAATAGTCAATCTAGGCATGAAATGTGGATAACCAGTCTATACCTAGGATGACATAATATGCCCTCATCGCTGCTAAAAATAAATCTCAATATATACTCTTACCTCCAATATTCGTGTCACACTGTTGGCACCGGTATGTGATCACTGAGTCATCACCAGTAAGAGTCTCTAAGTGCAAGGGTTGAGTCAAGGGCTTGTGAAAAATATCTATGTCTCGAACCACGTAGGTGGAAATAATGAAATTACTAGAAATTGTGTATATTTGTGCTATATCTAATGTAAAAAACAGATATTGTATTTTGAGTCATTCATGGAGCCTCTGTTTTATATTCCTCAACCTTCTAATGTTTTACCCGCCCCTATTTTCCATCTCCCTGATCCCAAAATGGATCACTTGAGGGTGGTGGTGGTAATAAGTTAAAGTGTCTACCTCCTCCAACTACTCTCCCATATCCTATGACACGTCTCCCACCATACATACCTATCAGTTCCTACTATTTCCTATGTATAGGAGATTCATACTCTATCTCCCTCTCAGCCATACGGCGGGTCAGACAATCTTATGCATGATTTCCCCAACCATTTCCTGAGTAGAACCGCCTCTCCCAAGGTTGAATAAACCCATACTATGATCCCTCAACCACATAACATCTATCCTGGTACCTCCTCATAAAACATACCACATGTACAGGTCCATAAAAATGACATCAGATCCATATTGCTAATGTATCTACTCCTGGTTTCCCACTACAGACAACCACTATCTTAGTTTACTCTTCCAGAAAAATCTTAACCACCAAAGATCTTTCTAACACCCCATAATTTTTAAAAATTAAAATAGTTACAACACATGAAAAAATATTCCTATTGAGTCATCACTCAATGGTATGATCCTGAAAGAACTAATCATGAACCACATCCATCGAGTACCTGGAGAGTTTGGTGAACCTCAATGAATACTCAGATAATGTCATGCTCCCTTGTTGGAGCTACAAAAGATCCTAGATACATACATCCCTCAACATAGATGGATATAACTCCTCTCTAAAAAGAATCTAAAATTTTGACAAATAAAGATTCACCTTATCATAAGACATGGTCATGAAGCCCCAACAACGTCCCACGGATCCCTAGAGAAGGATCACTGCTAGAACCACTATCTGGTCTATCAGTATCCTCATAAGATAGAAAACTAACATCACCACCCAAAGACAGTACTTGGATGCATGTGGGTTGGGCTCACCTTAGAACATGAGGGGTCACTGTCACTTGAACTCGTGATGTGTTCTCAACCAGTACAAAATATATGATCGTACTACGGGTACCATCTACTGCTCAACATATTTTAGTATAGAAGGTGCACCTCCTGAATGCAACACATTTTGAACTGGTCCCTGTATTGATGCCTCATCATAGAGGGGATCAACCTTATTATTATAATGATTAATCCTTGTTGGCATATGTCATAGAGGAATCCTAATATAAACAAGATGAACCACAGTCAATGAGTATATATAATGAGATGAATGAATACGGACATCGAAACCAAAACTCAATTCTCTATGATTCATGTACTATTTTTTCCCTGAAACTAGTGATATCCGGTATCATAGTCCCTATTTACAGATATGTCAGCCACCACAACAGTATTGCAGTCCCTATCTTGAAATATGAACTCAAAACACTTAACATTGTAGCCCCAAACCAATCTCACGTACTCTGGTCATATGGTAGAAATGACTACTCTGATACAACTTTATCATGACCCATCCCAATGGGTTCTATGCCATGACTCCCCAATCCCACCTATAATAAGAAAAGGGATGGAGACTAGCAACATGTAGGCATATCACTAACATGGGAGGTCTTAGCCTAAGTACTTGTACACATCCACACATCTCCATGCCCATACAATTTTGAAATGTAAAACAACAGAAATAATCCATGCATTAATACATCTAATCCCACAACCAAAGTATGACATGATGTAAAGTAAAGTAAACAAGGTAAAATTATATCCCACCAGAATGATTCTGAAAAACAATTCCAACCTGAATGTAAATATGGGAACTATTGTTAAGGTCCCACAGGAACACACCACAGTCTGTCTTGTCTCACTAAGCACAATCTATTACTGGTCCATCCAAGACACTATCAAAAGTTTGATCATCTGCACAAGACATGGCATGTGTGGGAAAAGCCCGTGTAGGGGTGAGTATAAAAATACCTAGTAGAACACCCCAAAACCAAAAATATTATCAAAAAAGAATAAAAATTAGGGCTTTATAGGTAATTTCTACATCACATATAATAAGAATATTCCGATATACTCAACAAAGACACATTATATCAAGGTGAAGTCACAACCTTAAATTTGTCCTTGTATTTTTTCATGAAGGTTCTAGGAAGCACACTTCTAGGAGAACAAACTGAAAGAGTCATATAGAACAGATGATGTTCATTTGAGAGGTAGTGCTCGTTAGGTCTCACCATTAGAAGTATATACTAGAAGTATAAATATATAAGATATATAGATGAGAATCACTCCTAAGTCCATGAGGTATACAAAAAACTCAATCTATATTAACCCTCTAAGTAGATGATCGACGTCGGCATAGTTTTGGTCAGAAAAATACCCAGAACTGTACCTATGGTAGGAAGATTATAGGGGATCTCACTCCATACCACATTAAAAGATTCCAACAACACTATCCAAGATGTCCTACTAAAGGGATCACCATCCTATGTGTAGGATGTGATTTCATAAAAATATTTATGTTAAAGGATACATGGAATGCACCCTGAATGAATCTTGGTCAAGATAGAAAATATAGGGATTCATTCTAACATTTATGAAGTACATGGAATTCTCTTTTGGACTTAGGTCCTACCTATATAAAACAGCCTTTTCCCCTGTCCCTGTAGAATTACATGGTGTGTTGTTTCCCTTAAAATTTTTCCCATGTTCTAGTACATGGATTAGATCTTATACCACCTGGATAGTCATGTTTGATAAGGGTACATGGATTTCCCATGGCCTTGTACCTCAATTTTTTCTGGCATACGCTACGAGGTACATGTCGAGAAAATAAAAGGGCACCACACACCATTTGACAAGGTCAAATGCAATGTGATAATTAACTCTATTCTGAAATCATAGTCACAACTTGAAGGGTTCCATGATGAATGTATCTCTATAGTACATGTCATTTAGATCGAAAATTACCACATTTCGAGATATGAAAACATGTGTCTTATTCACTTCTCTGAAAAGAAATATATCCAAGCCCCATGCTAGAACCAGAGTGTCTTCTATTAGGTCTTCTCTTCATTGAATCATCAAAATATGGCTATCAAATATTTTTGGAAAATGCATTTGAATGTTGTTCTTTATCTCATACTGAAGAACAAAAAAAATGATTATCTACACTATTTGATTTGTTACCACTTCCATCGTCACACCAACATCACATAATGGTAAGACCGTATCGATGATATAAAATAATTGTGCCAAGAAATGGGTGTACTGCATTTCATTCATTATATTTATTCATACCACATGCCAAATAAATCACTTACAGTGAATTAGAAATGGGAATGGAATGTAAAAATAATATACATGAGCAATGAACCACAACTGATGTTTTTGTAGACCTTGATTTGTTTCTGTTAATATAATAAATGAAGAGAAAATCAAAGAATCACAAATAAATTCTCTAATTCCAGAAAAAAACTAACCCATCTCACAATATGCATGACCAACCAATCAATCTGTTGGTTGATTTATTGATTCATGCTCATCACAGAAATAGATAATGGGTGAGGAATCCAATAAAAATAAACATACGAACTCAACTTAAATCAATCAATGATGAAGAATAGAGTTGTTCCGTGATCATTGGTAATATCCTCTGATTTTGTCTCACATCAGTCATTGATCTTTGATCTGGTCATCATCCAGTAACAAAATCTCTTAAAGCAGTCTCCAACAGCTCTCCAACTATTTGTAGGGTTATGCGGCTAACAGTAAATAAATTTTATAACCTTGATTAAATAGAGAGTCCTTAGGTCATTAAAATGTAAAAAAATAAATAAAATAAATTTTATTAATTTATTATTCATCCACACCCACGATGACTTTTCTACAAACATTCCACACTAATGATGTTTATGGAACACATAGGGTAAAATACACACTCTAAAGTCAACGGTTCCCTTGGATTTCGGATCTAATCCCCTGTTTAGAAGTTATTTCCCATTTTAGGGAAATTTTATGTGTGTGATACTTAATATATTTAATATATTTCAAATATTAATTCTGGGCATACCGGGCCTCAGAATCGCATGACATCTCCGTTCCTGGTCTCCAAAATAGTACATACAATATCCAAAAATAATACATGAAAAATAAAAGTCTTTAGAATAAGGATGGTAGATTTATTTTTGATATGTAGGAACCGACAGAATGTTAACCAGGGTTACGATTTTCTCAGGATACCTTTAAAAGTGTTTTTAGTGTTTAAAACATTTAAATGTGTATGTAACGGTCAAAACAATAAAAAATAGCCTAAGATTGATTGGATGTAATGAAACCACCACCATTGATTTTTTGGAAATATAAGCCTTCTTGTTGTATTAAATACCTTAAAATTTGTTTATCAGGAAATTTCATGCACACCGCACATTGGTTTAAAAAATTATTTCCATGTTATATACTTATCCATTATCATATCTAATTGTTGAATCATATAATAAATAAGTAATTTTATATTTTGAAAGTGTTATGAATAATATATTATTTGTTTTATGTAAAAATATGTTAGGTTTGATTAATGAAATAAAAAATGTTATGTGAAACATCTTGAATATATTCTCTGTCTACTATTTTTCTCATTTATTTTCTTAAATATTTTTTTTGTGTTATAGTTGATAGATGGTGATAGTAAGCAAGAGGTTGACCTTTCTAAACAACAATATTCATTAGAAGGCATTCATGATGGTTATTATTTTTTATGGTATGGTTAAATAATATCAATGATTCAACAATAATTCTGATTTATTATGTTCTTTTCTCAATTATATATTTTTTAGTTCTAGATGATGACATGATGTTGGGAGATGGATGCAGCGAAGGTTGTAGGATGAAATTATATTGGTGATGAGTCAATAGTTTTTGTTAGACATATTTTATATGTATATGTTGATTTATGAGGTTATATGTTGACAAGGGTTATATATATATATGACTCCGAATGTATGATTGTGTATATATGATGGGTTTATTATGCATTTATACTTTAGTTTATTGTATGAATTCATTTTTTATATGTATATTATTTTTTATTAAATGTTTTTTGTAAATATTGTAATATATTTATCAATGTTTATCCTAAAATGCTTCTATAAATATTTAATTTTATCAATTTTGTAATGGTTTCAGATAACCATCGCTAAATTCACTACTACACATAAGCCCTTTAACAGTGTGCAAAATGAATTTTAACAGTGCTAAAAAAGTTTTGTAACTCACAGTGATGATAAAGGGGGGGTTTCCCTGTGTCAGAAAATTAAATAGATATTATAAAATAGGCCCTTTATCAACACTCAAAACAGTGCTGATAAAGTCCTTGTTGGTTGTAATATATGTTAACAGAACAGCTCACCGAGGTAAAATATGCCAAAACCTATAATTTTGAACAATGCTATACACATTTAATCTGACGCCAGGAATAAAAAAATTTCCACCCATGATATATACAAAAAAACACTACTATATATATTTTAAACAATATTTTATATAATTACATATACAATTATCCAACAAACATTTAAAAACAATAATGTTTCATCTTTAGACCCTCGTAATCCACTATCAAAAATGTCCGCCCATGGTATCAGTTGTCGAAAAAATCATCTCAACCTAAGAAAAATATTCCTTCTATATAAGAAAACAAAAATTATGTTAGTAAACTATAATGATATAAATTAAACATTCATATGAAAGGATGCAAAAATAAAATTTCAATATTTAATAAAAAAGTCACATTTTGAGTTATACTGGTCGCACCATGAATTCAATTGAGGTGGGGTTTATTTTTACACATCACAAATGAGTTATGTGTCATTTTCCTAAAATATTAAAATAATCATAATGTGTTTGCTCAGTTTTGAGTATGTCACTTGTTCTTTTACAAAAAATAATATCAATTTCAAATAATGACACATTTGGAGTTATACCAGCCACATTTTGCATCGTATTGAGGTTAGGTTGATTCCTACACATAAAAAATGACTTATAGATCATTGTCTTATAGTATCAAAACAATCTGAATATGTTTTCTCGGTTATGAGTATTGTAGTTTTGTGTTTTTATTAAAATGTCATTTCAAACACACATTATAAGTAATACCGATTCCATCGTGTGTCAGTTTGACATGACACTGATTTATACATGTAAAAAATGACTTCTGAATTGATTTCATAAATAATCAAGACAATCAGAGTGTGTTTTCATGGTTATCAGTGAATGAACTGTTTTGAACTAAAATATCAATTTTAAATAGATAACATAAACTTTTTGTCATACCGGTCAAGCTGTGCACTTGATTATGGTGTGGTTGATTCCTACATGTCACAAATAACTCACGAATAGTTTTCATAAATTATAAAAACAATCTCAATGTGTTTTCTTAGTATTCAGAATGTCACATGATGTTTTTACTTAAATTAATGACAATTTTAAATGAAAAGAGACACTTTGAGTGATATCGGTCACACCGTGCATTGTATTCAGTTGAGGCTGATTATACACATAAAAAATGACTTATAGATCATTTTCATAAAATATCAAAATGATCGGAATGCGTTTTCTCACTTTTTAGTATGTCACTTGTTGTTTTTACTTAAATTAATGTCAATTTTAAATAAAAATAGACACTTTCTGTTATATTGGCACAACGTGCGTTTTCTTGAGGTTTTGATGATTCTGAGACATTAAAAATGTCTTATAGATCATTTTCCTAAAATATCATAACAATAATATTGCGTTTTCTTGATTTTCAGTATGCTAGATGTGTTTTTTCCAATAATGTAATTTCAAACTATATTAACACATTAAGAGTCATACGGGTGGCATCGTGCATCATTTTGATGTGAGACTACTTCATACACATCAATAATGACTTATTAATCGCTTTCATAAATTACCAAGGCAATTGGAGTATGTTTTCTTTATTTTTAGTTAGAGACACATTCTGAACTAAAATTTCAATTGTAAAATGATAATGGTCAATTTTAGTCATACTGGTCACTCTATGTGTCATACTGAGGTTTGGTTGATTTCTACTGGTCAATAATAACTCATGGATAATTTTCCTAGATTATCAAAATAATATGAATACATTTTCCCAGTTTCGAGTATGTCACTTTTTCGTTTTACATAAATAAATTTCATTTTTTAAATAAATAGTCACACTTGGATTCATAACAGTCACACCATGCATTTTATTGTGGTTTTGTTGAATCCTACATGTAATAAATGAATCATGGATCAATATCCTTAAATATTGAAATAATCCAAATGTTTCTACTCAATTTTCAGTATGTCACCTTTTGTTTTTAAATAAAATTGATGTCAATTTTAAATAAAAGGACACACATTGATTTATATCGGGCACAACATGTGTCATATAAAGGTTCATGTGATCCCTAAAAGTCAAAAATGAATTATATATCATCTTATTAGAGTATAAAAACAACCCTAATATTTTTTATCAGTTTTCAGTATGCCTATTGTGTTTTTTTAATAAAATGTCAATTTAAACAGGAAACATGCATTATGAGTCATACTAGTCACATCATGCATCATTTTGATGTGATACTGATTCATAAAAATAAAGAAGGACTTATAAATTCTCTTCCTAAATTATCAATACAATCATAGTGTGTTTTCTTATTTTTTAGTGAGTGGCATGTTTTGAACTAAAATGTCAATTTTAAACTAATAATGGACACTTTTAGTCATACCAGTCACACCATGCATTAGATTGAGTAGTGGTTGATTCCTACACCTCAAAAATGACTCATGGATTATTTTGAAAAAGTATCAAAACAATCTGAATAGTTTTTCTTGGTTTTCAATATGTCACTTGTTCTTTTTAATTAAATTAATGTAATTTTTAAGTAAAGACACACATAGAGTCATACCGATCACATTGTTCATCATATTGAGGCTCAGTTGACTAGTACATGTCAAAAATTACTCATGGGTTATTAAACTAAAATATTAAAACAGTCTGAATGAATTTTCTCAGTTTCAGTGTGTCACTTGAACTTTTTACTTAAATTAATGTCAGTTTTAAATAAAAAGACCTGCTTGGAATCATACTGTTCACATTATGCATTGTATTTATGTTAGTTTGACTCCTATTAGGAAAAAATTACTCATGTATCATTTTCCAAAAATATTAAAACAATTAAAATGTATTTTTTTGGTTTTTTTAATGTCAACTTTTGTTTTTTACTTCAATTAATGTCAATTTTAAATAAAACACGACACTTTGAGTTATACCGGCTACACCGTAAATCATATTTAGTTTTTGTTGATTCCAACATGTCACAATTGACTTATAGATAAATTTCATGAAGTATAAAAACTAAAAACGTGTTTTATCATTTTTCAGTATGTCACTTGTGTTTTTTTACTACAATGTCATTTCAAAATGGAAACACGTATTTTGAGTCATATCGATCCCATCTTGCATCAATTTGACATGAGGATAATTCATACATATCAAAAATGACTTATGAATCTATTTCCTCAATTATGAAAACAATCAGAGCATGTTTTCTTGGTTTTTAGTGAGTCACACATTTTGAACTAAAATGTCAATTTTAAATTCATAAGATAAAATTTTAGTCCTACCGGTGACACCATGCGATGGATTGAGATTTGGTTGATTCCTATATTTCAAAAATTACTCAGGTATCATTATCTTAAAGTATCAAAACTATCAGAATTTTTTTGCTCAGTTTTTAGTATGACACTCGTTCTTTTTTCTAAATTTAATGTCAATTTAATATAAAAATACGCACTTAAAGTCATACCGGCCACACTGTGTGTATTATTGAGGTACGGTTGATTCCTACACATCACAAATGTCTTATGGATAATTTTACTAAAGTATCAATTCAATATCAATCAATTTTCTCAGTTTTTAGTATGTCACTTGTTCATTTTACTAAACGTTATGTCAATTTTAAATAAAAATATACATTTTGTGTAATATAGGTCACTTGTTCTTTTTTCTCAGTTTTGAGTAGGTAAAATGATGGAAAAATTAATTAAATACATAAGTATTAGGAATTAAATTTTATACATTATTGACCATTTTCCTTGTTGTTATTATCTCAGTTGCAGCCTCAAAGTCCAATCTATAACGAGCATGATCAATTTCGAACAAACCACCACAACTCAAACATAGGAATCCACCTTTATAAGAATTCAATTCTAATGTGAGTAATACTAAAAAAATTATATTAAACATAAATTTTAAACAATCCACCACTTCTATGGAAGTCACATCTTCATGTAAATTGTGTACATTCTTCCATCAGGTATGTTGCCCATTCATTTCTAAGCCCATCTATATCATCTTCTGAATATAAGCCTTTTTATAGTCATAGTAGTAATAGAAAAATATAAATACACAAATTATTATTAAATATTTTAAATTAAATATTAATTATCTTCAAAAATATATCTTCATGGAAACTAGTTTTTCATGGAATATGATCTCTCTCATAAATTTACAAACATAATAACAACAATCTTTTACATGGGTTTATTTCAAACGCTGCAGAAAAATTGAGGAGAATAAGTAATTTGTTTTGATAAATTTTTTGATAGTGAAATATTATTATATATAACCGAATATGTCTACAGTCATAGAGCTTTTATTTTTTTCTCATGATTAGCCCCTAACCTCATTGCTTATTTTCCACGATATTTATGCACCACCCTATCATAAGAGAATCCTCATTAAAAGATTATATAAATTATATAAGTTGATGTTTAGTTCTAAAATGTTGGATATAGTGTATTAATTATTAACAAACACCATCATGTGTGGAAAGTTTGTTGGATATCCATGCATTGGATCCCAAAAGTAAATCTTTAGAGTATCCAAATTTACCTTAATGAGCATCCAATGCTACCTAAAAACACAAAAAAGAATAAGTAATGAATGAAATAAAAACATAGTTGATATGATTAAATTGTATATTTTTACCTCTTCATCGTTGGTAGTAAAAAGAGCATATCATCCAAAAATTTTCTTTCCACTAATTTGATTTTACCTTCCACTATTTAATCCTTTTTTGGTATCTATTTTTCGTTGTTCGGTAAAAGAGATGTCATGACTAACGAGTCCAAATGTTCTTTCATTGGGAATTCCCTTAAATTATTTTTCATATATACTCGTACTAAAAATATGAAATTTATTTAGTCATAATTAAAATAGTATATCAGCTTTTGTACAAAATAAAAAAAATACCCTATGTATACATTTACAAATGATTCATCTAGCCAATCATAGTTGACGATTTCACTTACAAACTCAACACCAATGAATTATTGATCTTTCTCTCTGTAAATATTTTATTAAAAATAAACTATGTGATTAAGATCATATTTTAACTTTGTGTCCCCAATGTTAGTAAAAAAGGATATAGAATGGGTGGGATAATGGTGCTTTCAGTAGATATTTTCGATCATTTGGTCGATCCATTAGACATTTTTGAGTCTTTATTTTAGTTCATACCCTTCCCTTTGTCTGTCGATAATAACATTCATTGGTTTAGACATTTTTTCTTTAAATTTTAAAGGTTTATCTTGAAAAAGAAATTGTAAATGAATACTTCCTTGTCGACATGTTTGTTTATAAGATATGACAGCCTTGGAATGAATTTTTCAAAAGATTGTTCGACAGTATGAATATCCTCCTCAAGAATTGGAATAGGTATCTCAACACTCAGCTTATGGACTATGCTAATCGACACTCACACATGACTTGTTAGAATTGGTATGATGTGTATCTTGTCATTTTTTATTTTTAACACCATAGCCCTCGCTACAAGGAAATGGGTGGGTGTTGATAGATATAAATCACAATCATTATCACCCTAAATAATATTAGTACCAAAAAGGTATCATTGTATACATGATTCACATTTCATAGAAACATTTATCAGAACATTGATTTCCTTAGTTAAGAAGTCTATTTGAGTGGAATGGCTTACCTCATAGCTGGTGGGGGTGGGAAAAGATGTCTGCGTAGTGGTTGTTCTTAAGGTACTTCTTCTATTTGCCTTCCCCACATAAATGTTATCATCATCATTCTCTAACATTGGAATTATTCTTCAAGGTTATATACTATTTCTCTTATCTATTTTATTAATTCACTTAAATCCTTGTCTTGTTTTTTCTCAAAATATGATCAGGGTGTCAACCCAAAACCCAAACCTCTGATGTGGTAATATATTTATGGCCGCTTCAAGGCAACCTAGAGTATGTATTCATCTAGTAAAGGTGTTTTTGATTCATATGACTATGTCAGATAGAAAATATAGGAAAATAATTGATCATTTTTATGTAATAATTATTTAAAATAAAAAATATTTTTATTATATAATAATTACACATGTTTCCCACACTTTTTGTGTGTTTTTATCTATTAGTATTCCGTCATTATTAACATGTGACTCCTTCCATAGCACATGGTGTGAGATTTAGGTGGCTTTAGATTTGGATTCATCAATCTGTAAATAAATAGAAGAACAAAATTATGGTTTTGTTTGATGTCACATAAAATTATTATGGTATATTTAAAATATGTACCCATTTTTTTCAAGTGAAGAATACCCCATCGTTTCCTTATGGTAGGGGTATGCTGGTTTAGCTTCTCATTCATTATTTACATCACATAGTTGTTGTTTAAAAAAAAATAAATCAATGTGATGAATAAAAATATAATTAAACAATATATTACTAGGCACAATGTACTTGAAAATACACATCTGCACAACAGCTAGTAAATGCATCTCATTCTTCATAGGTTATCAGGTGTCTACAAATAAGTAGTCAGTGTGGGTTAATTTTCCCTCTGTATCATTAAAATGATGTCTTGTTAAAATTGTGTGAAATCCTTAATTAATTCTTCGAGAAAGAATTAATACATATTTTTTGTGGGTTTCATGTACTATAAATTCACTCTGCAATGGATGATGAAGATTAATTCAATTCTCAATTATTTTATTTTTTTGTAACATAAATAAATTATATCATAATGTTACCTTAATCTCTTTCCAAAATAGTTTCTTATGCCCAAACACAACATGGTGCCATGAATATACATTAATTGGCATACATTTCAAAGTGATTATTCAAATTTACCTACTAAACATGGCCTTATTAGGGTTAATATTCTAGCCCCACACATTCCATCTGACCTCATATTTGATGCCTTTGATATTCGCCTTAATTATTTTTGCTAACACCATAAAAGTATATTTCTTCTATTTTTTCTGTGTCACCAGTCCTTCATCGCCTACCATTTCTCCAGATTCAACATCATCAATATGTTCTTCTAGAGTGGTAGCATTGGCACGTGCAGATGGTCATTGTACCTCTGCACTGTGAGTAGCAGTAGGTTGAGAAACCTATTTCTCCTTGGGAATGGGGTCACCAGCACATGCGTAAGTTCATTCCTCTACCCTACGAGTAGTAGAAGGTAAAGAGACTAGATGTTACTTGGGATTGGGAGCACCAGCACATGCATAATGTCATTGTTCCTCTACACTACGAGCAGTAATAGGTTGAGAGATGTATTATTCCTAGATATTTAGAGCACCAGCATGTGTGGAAGTCATTATCTATAGAAGTATATTCAACATTAATTTAGAGTACCTAGATTCGGTAGTAAACAAGTAATAACATGAGGTAACACAAAGTATATTACAAAGAAATATTACCTGATTATTTTATTCTATTTGTTTTAAAGGCTAAAGGGATTTTCCCCCTCTATCAACTATCCAATTCCCTTCATTATGGTATCCTCTAACATAAAAAACATCATCTACATTGGAACCACTAAAAAATGATTGTGATGTCCCAATGAAAGAGTCAACCTTAATTGAATTTTCATATGACCCTTTAGTGGTTTTGGTTGATAATAGAATATTAGACCACTTTCGGTTTATAAGACCTAAAACATAAAATAAATTTAATACTTGTGATGCCATTATAAATTGTCGTCATTGTACCCTTCTTTACTAAAATCAACTTTAATGAATCTCAATTCATCTATTTTATCCGAACTCATATTATGAACACACTTTCATTGAAAATTCAATACTTATAATGTTTTATAATCTAAATCCCATATTTTTTTGATGATGCCAATGTATAACATATTTTCTTAAATTGGATTTATAGCCTTAGTACCAGAAATATGCATCACTTCAGCCATAAGTTTTACTCCACTATTTTGCATGGAATTTTCTTTAACACTATAATGTGTATAGAATGTATAACCATTAATTACATAACCAATGTTAGATAATACATACAAATTAGGTCATATGGATATCCATAGAATTTTTCCTAAAATTGAATACAAATTTTCATCTGACTCCTTAAAAATATGGTCTCGAAACCATCCTATAAACAATTGATTGTGTGTATTTGATTTCCATCATTCAAACCTTGATGGATTCAAATGCCTAAGAATTTTTTTGTGGGTTTCAACATATGGGAGAACCTCCAAACAGCTATGAAAAATATAAAAGTGGTACTGCTATCGATTTGTAATATTGATCATGACAACATCTCTTCCAGAAATTCCTTCACCCTCAAACTATCCAGTGTGAGGATATTTAGGTAGAATAATGTTTTACACACCTAACAAGTATTTAGTATAGAATTCAATGTCTTCCTCAACAATATATTATTCTTCAATACAACCCTCTCACCGACTTCGATTTTTGACATATCCTTTCCAAATATTCATATAACATTCAATGGGGGTAAATCCATCTATAGTGTACAAGACCACATAGTCAAATATTTCTCACCAAGTGAACCATCAAATGAGCCATAATATCTAATAATTTTGTTGGGAAGAACATTTTGAAATCACATAAAATGACAGAAAATTCTCTTTCCATAGTCAGCAATTTCATCGGGTCTATAACATTGCTGCATATAGCTTTGAAGAAGAAATAGATCTTGGTGAATTTATGTTGAACATTCTTGGGGAAAATGAAATGTAAAGTTATAGGCACTATATCTTGCAATAAAACATGTAATTCATGATATTTCAGACCCTTTAACATTAAATCAGTCATTGACATGATTTTTTTGATATTCGACGAATTCCCCTCTAGAACCTTTACATCATTCAAGAAGTTATCAAATGGATATATCTCCTTCCTAGAAAGTGTGGGAACAGCTAGAGGAAGAAAATTTTGTTTTCACCCTTTAATGTCGCCAAATCTTCTCATATTTCCATGTCAACCTTGGCTAAACTGGACTTAGTTCCATCCTTTGTTTTTTTGGGTACATTTAGCAATGTACTGATGACACAGTCACATTTTGTTGACATGCATATCATCTAAAAAACATCTGACATACAAACAATTATAGTATGGTAATTCAAATAAATTGATCTATTTTTTCAATTGGATTTCGTAAGTTTTTTCAACAATGGTTTTCCAAAAGTAGTTTCCATATCTTCTAATTTCTCTAATATTTGATCACCTGTTAGTGGAGACAACGTTGTACATTATTCTAAACATCTATAGAATGATGTCATCCAATATCGGTACTTTTGTCATTGCGGTAGAAATTTTTGATGTCCTAGAAACACAGATTTTGATGAATTTTTAACTAAATTTACAATGTACCATGTTTGCAAACAGGACACCCTATAGTTTCATTGATGAAATATCATGAAAAATTTCCATAAGCAGGAATGTCATTTATCATCCCGTAAAACATGGCTCTCAATATGAAATCTTTATTTTTGTAATCATCATACAATGTAACACATAAATCTCATAATAATTTCAAATCCTCAATCAATAAAGCTAGATAAACATCAATATCATTACCCATTTGTTTTGGTCCTGATATGATCATAGATAACATGATGTATTTTCATATCATGCATAACCATATTGGAAGTTAAAAATTTACCTACATAATCAGGCATGTACTATGAGTGCTACTTTGAAAACCAAAATGATTCACTCCATCTGTAGATAAGTCAAGGTGATGGTTTCTCGTTTCATTTCCAAATTCAAGATACTCATAATCAATTCTCTTCCACTATGTAGAGACTATCAAGTAATGTAGTTTCCCATCTTCACTTCTTGTATCTGCATGCCATGTCAATTTCCCTGTAGTCTCCTAACATCTTTATAGGTTCATAAACCATGGAATGATTGGAAAGTACTATAAAAATTTCATAAGATTGGATTCATATTTCTTGTATCAAGAATCTCCAATATTTGGGCATTATGTAAGTGATTACTGGTCCTTACAAAATAGTATACAATCATTCGAGAAGGCGTGTATTTTTTAGAGATCATACCCATCAAGTTAGCATTCATTTAGTATTGTATGTTCATCCCGGGATCTCATTATCTTTAGGGAGCATGTCATTAAAGATAGTAAATAGTTACATGAAACAAGAATCACTCTATCTATTAACTTCTTTCAAATTGTATAGATTCAGAATGACCAACAATGTTGTATATTTAGTACAACCAGCATAAAATGGTTTCTTCACACAACTCTTTAACTTATCAAACAATTTTGGGAAATCACAAAGATCATATTAAATTTCCCTTTTCATTTCCTCAATACGATCTATATCATCATTCACATCAGTAATCACATCCTTGATATGGTCTTATTCTTTTTCCACACTTTTAATCATATCATAAAATCCATAAATGGAAATGTTATCCCAATAAATAGTTGTATTCCATTTTTCCACATGTTTATTCCTATATTTATCAATTTGATCTATTTTGTGATTGATTATGTGTTTTTACTACTTATCTAGACTAATTTTTCTGGAATAACAATAGTGTAAACACAAACAAAGTATTTGAGAAGGGTCATATGCATGATCATTTGAAAACCTGATGGCCTCTTTCACTCTATCTTCATACTATTTTGTTATACGATTATCATTCGTCAATTTTTTATTCATATCCATCCTATTTAATTCAATAATATTAATATTTAACAAAATAAATACACCAACCATTGATATATAAATTAACCAAGGATAAAAAAAGTTATAGACATTAAGTCTATTCTAATATTTATCCCTAATATCTACTTTCCAGAACCATGGTCCTTCATTTGGGATCTTCTAGAAAAATAAATATTCAGCTCTTCTAGCCTTCCCATCATTGGTCCAACTAAGAGAAATTAATCCACATAAAGAATTAGAATAACAAAACTCTAATAATAATAATCCTATATATTGTATCAATTATTTACATTCCACTAAATGAACATTAATTTTATGATGAATGAATTTAAATTCTAGTTACACTGTCTTGGTGCCTACTTATGCCCAAAAACAACTCTATTTGATACTAGAACCGAATCTTCTATTCCATTTAGCATGAATCCTTTCAGTTGATCTATGTAGATCTCTTCCTCTAAATCTCCATGATGGAATATAATCATGAAATCCGATTGTTTTAGAGATAAACTATCAATGTAAACCAAGACGAGAAACATTTTTATTATAATATAGTTGATCTTTGTTGATCTCTTCATCTAAATCTCCATGAAAGAATATAATCATGACATCCATTTTTAATTGAAATAAACCTTCAATGGAAACCATGTAGATAAACATATGAATTATTATATGTTATACAATGTGAGAGAATATCTAACTAATATCTAATCCTTGAAATTATTGAAATACATTTACAACAAGAGATATCATTAACTATTTCATATCATCCACTTTCTCATTTAGATGATGAACAAATGTTTCTATAGATCCCACTTTTCAAGTTTCAATTCTATTGTCTATAATGTATCAAAATCATAGAGGTAATTCAATTATTTTTTTCATTTTTTACTCACAGTACAATGAGGCCAATAGTTTTCTTATCTTTAATCCTAAAAAAATAGAAAATCCACATGAATTACCCACACATTCCTCATTAGGGACACTCCTATATAATAAAAAACCATTCTACATGGGAAAACTAGCTAGTTTAGGGGATAACTAGTGTATTGTACATCTAGACCTATTTTTTAATTCAAAGGGTTCCTATATAGACAAACAATTGGAAGTGAGAAACACCAAGTCAATGATCATTGCATGAATAATTATAATATAAGTATTAAATCACATGTAAACTCTAACACCCTGACAATAAAGAGTTTGTTTTCAAATCCATGTATAAGCATAGAACATTTCACATTAATAATCAATCGCATACCTCTAAGGGAAAAGGCGTAAATAGATATATCAAACAAGGGGCCCCATAATTTAAACCATGTAGGTGATGTTGGATATAAAGTTGGTTCATAAGTTGAAATGGGTTTGAAGATTAATTCACCTTTTGAGGGAGTGAGGTCATGATGGATTTCATATGGGTTGGATAGAGTTACTAGAATGACCATTCCATAGTGTTATTATGAATCTACTTTTCCCCATATATAATGTATTGTTTTTCCTAATTCTACTAAAATATATAATTTTATGATTATAAAAACACAACATTTTATATGTCCATTGAAAACTATTAATACAATCACATTTGAAATCCCCTTAAAAAACAACCATTTACAAAAATACCACTTTAAAATTACACACCCTTTTTTAAAATAAACCAATCAATTCGAAGCACACTTTCATGAAACCATAATTCCATTTTTCTAAATCATTCATGGAAACATAATGAAGCAATAGCCATAGTCATTTAAACTTGATCATAACCCTTTATATTTTAAAAATTTTCATTTAAAACTTCACACATCCTTTGTTAAAATAAAACCATCATTAAATATTCTTTCAAAACATTCACATTCCTTTATGAAATCTAGTCGAGTGAGTTGAAAAATAGTTGTCATGCAACCTATGTCCATGGCAAGTGTTTAAATCATTTTGAAGCTATTAAAAAGAAAATAGCATATCTTGAACACCTATAATTTATTAAGAAACATTTCAAAATACTTGAATCATTTTAAAATGGGTTCTTATGAATTTCCACGAAGACAAAAATCTGAAGAGAGGAACTTTATAAAAGATACATGAATTAAAAATAACCAAGATTTTATAAAATATTAAGATATAAGACAAACCAAAAAATGTACAGTTTCTGTGAAAATAAACATTCATATAATAATATCAAATTACACATAAAACATGTCGAATTCTTATTAGTGGGACTTTCCATGGGACCATTCTTCTTAAAGATCACCAAATGTGAAATTCATGATAAGATGTATACATTTCATATAAGACTCTGTAACCTGATAGTAAACCATCATCTATGTCATTTAAAATATATGTATCTGGACTATATGATATATATTGATTTAAGAATATATTTATGGAATATAGTTTTTCTTGTTATAGTGGGAAAATATTAAAACCAATTAATTTTAATTATATATTAAGTACATTAAAAAAATATTGTCAAATATAATAATAATCACTATGTGATATAAATATATATATATATATATAGGAAATTGAAATTACAATATCATTTAGATCTATAAATAAGCATTTAAGTTATTAGTTATATGATTATTTTGGGAAAAATCTCAAATAATCAATATTAATTAATGTGATAAAGAAACTTATGTTGAAAAAATTACATTACTCCAAATTACATTGAACTGATATTTAATCCTTAATAAGGATCAAATACCCTTAGAATTTCATATCAATATAGAGTTCATTAAGATGACATAGTAGAGTACAGGGTTCTTGAAACACAATTATGTTGGGTATCAACATTTATTTTGTTATAATGCATTGATTGAGTAATCACACATCATGGATTATGGGGAAAATATTAAGTTTTCTTGTACTTATTTCATTTATTGAGAAGTTAAGGATGATTATCTACAATATATTGTTGAATCTTAATGTGTTAGGTGATTTGACTGACTGGACAATATGATCATGAGGAGAATCCAAGTCTAATGGAGGAGGCACACAAAAGGGTCGGACCTAATGAACATGGTTGGTTGAATTCTAAATGTAAATATAAGAATTAGATTAATACTATAAAAAATATAAGTATCAAATGAAATTTGTCTAAATCATGGGAATCATATCCTAATAATATAGGAATTACAGTCTAACAAAAGAATATGTATCCAAGAGGGAAGAATGACATCTCTCC
The DNA here is from genome assembly GCA_963277665.1 of Viscum album. NCBI lineage: Eukaryota > Viridiplantae > Streptophyta > Magnoliopsida > Santalales > Viscaceae > Viscum > Viscum album. The sequence continues at coordinate 1,106,193,740 of OY728140.1, forward strand.
ACGATGTTGAGCATTAAAGGTGAGTCCATATCATGGTCCACATATATTTTATCGACAATATAGCGCTGCATCTTGAGATTGGATTTTTTTTGGCATATTGAAAAAGTAAAAACGCATTCAAAATGGAATATAGAATAGAAAAAATATAATACAAGTGAAGGAGATTAGGAAGACAATGTCTAAATTCTTCTAGAGATGAATATTTACCTGTTAAGATTATAAGGTCCTTCAAAGAAGGATAAATCTATTATAACTGCAACAATGATCATCCTAAGAAAGGTCTAGATGAAATCTATCACTAAGTAAAGATGTTTGAAAAAGTATTTCTTGTCCATGATTGAAGTTGTATCCATACCATAGAGGTAAAATGAGTTGATTAAAATGGATAATCTCTTTAATGAATTATGATCATACACAAAAATCAAAATCAGAGAGGAACATTGAATGTGAGAAGACTATAAATATTAACCAACCATAATATAAAGGAATAGGGATCCTTCTATCAAATTCTAATCCATTGATTCTATGAAATTAGTTGAACCAAAGTGAGGGTGAAACCTGATGTTAAGTGATGTTCACCAACCACAAATGATTTAGTGAATGGAGGATCAAGAGGTTATAGGGGAAATAATATTCTAGATTGTTGGGTGGGGTGGGGGTGGGGTTTGGAGTGTAACAAAGGTGGGATATTTGATTTGTACACCTAGAGATTCACCAGAGATAGTAGGAACAATGTAGTGCTTAAGGTAATTCCCCAAATATAACCATAATATGAACTATCATTGGGTGTGGTGGGCCTAAAACGGATGTCTGGGGAAACTGTGTTGCATCAATAGAAACATACAAAAAATTTATATGTAATGTAAGAATAGACAAAAACCTGATTAAAACCAAAATATCTTTATATATTAGGAATTCATAATAATGTGAAAAAATGGCATACCCTCTACAGTAGTAGGGTCCGACAGCGGCAGAGTCGGGTTAGGTGGTGGCGACAATGGCAGTGGGGGCTGTGGAGGGATTCACACCGAAGGTGGTTTCGCAGGGGAGGAGGGTTCATAGTGGAGGTGGGGTTTGGTGTGCGGTGGAGGTGGGTTCATGGAGGAGGTGGGTTCACGGCGGAGGTGGGTTCATGACGGAGGAGCGTTCACAGTGAAAAAGGGTTTGCGGTAGAGGAGGGATCAGTGGCAGTGTCAGTGAGTTTGGGGAAAAAGAGTGCTCAGAAGGGCAGAGGGCGCCTTCCACGAGAGGTTGAGTCATGCAAGAGAAGGAGGGGACTGTTTGGGTTCATTTATAAAATCGGGTGAAGCTTTTATCAACGCTAAAATTGAAAGCGCAGATAAAACATGTCTTTATCAGCACATTTTTAGCACTGATAAAGATATAATATTAATAATTTATTTATATTATTATATATATTTATAAAATTATATATATGATAAATATATATTTATTTTTTTATAATTATAACCATAAATAGAGCACATGGGGATGTACCCTAGGGGTAATACCCCCATGATGGAATCCGGGAAGCTGATGTTCAATACCCAACTCTGTCAAATTCTGGCCCCCCAATTAAATTGGGGGTGATAGTGTGTTGGCCCCACCAAAGTTAGGGGTGGTTTCGACCGGTTCATACAGCTGTGGGTCAGAGGGAAGGGTGTTGGATCGATGACGGATGAGGCGGCATCATCGACGAAGGGCGGTGTGCTAGGCGGGAAAGAGAGGTGGAGTAGGGATCATCAGTTGGTAAAGTGATGCTATGTCGGTCGGAGGTCGGCGTGCAACACAGTGAGAGTGTCGGCAGCGGTTGGCGTGCAATGAGGTCTAGCGGGTGAAGGAAATACAATGAGGCGGAGCAGGGATCGTTGATCGGTGGTGGATTGCCGGTGCAGGTGGGTGTCAGTGGCACAACAGATCATCGGTGGGACGACAAGGCGGGGGGGGGGGGGGGTCCTCGATGTAGGGCTCAAGATGGTGGGATGAATAGACAAAAACTACGGCTACAATGGATGGTAGGGGGAATTAATCGACACCAAAATATGTAGATCTAGAAGGTTAAGATTTGATACTCTAGGATTCGTATAGGCTATCATATTGGACAATCAAGAGGGTATGACATATATCATCGGGACCAGACACCATGCACCTATGCACGAGGCAAATGGTTTTTCTGCTGCCTTGCAGACTTTATGAGTTTATATCATGTAAAAGTATGCTAGGTGGGGTTTGCATGTGTTGTGTATTTCCTGAGCCTTTATTTGTCATTTATCAGGCCTTTGTGCCTCCTGGGATTATGAGCCATGTAAGGGTTCTCCCCTCACTCTTGAAAGTGGGGTTAACAATAAAAATAAAAATAAAGGTCTTAGACCAATTTGGGTGAATTAAAACTACAAATAAATAAATATATATTTACATTTATTAAGTATAATAAATATATTAATTATATATGTTAAAAAAATTATAAATATAATAAATCTATCTATTATAATTTTATAATTATTTAAATTATTTATTTAATTTATTTATAGTTATAATTATAAATAAATATACATTTTCATTGAAATAATTATAAAAATATAAGAAAGATATTTAATATATCTATAATATTATAAATATATTTAATAAATATATTTATTATATATATTTCAAATATTATAAATACAATACGTATATTTATTATAATTTTACAATGTGGGGTGTCCTCAAGGCAGGGCTCAAGACGGTGGGAAGAACTGGAAAAAAAATAGACAGTGACAATAGATGGTAGGTGGAATTAACCATCTCAAAAATATAAAGATCTATATGGTTTAGAGCTGGTACTCGAAGCATCGTATTGGCTACAAGATTGGATGATTTAGAGGGTATAACTTATGCCACTGGGACTAGGAACAATGCACCTCTACACAGGGAAATGATAGTTGGGCTGCCTTGCAGAGTTTGTGAGTTTGTATAATGTAAAAATATACTAGGTAGGGTATGCCCGTGTTGTGTATTTCATGAGCCTTCATTGTTCATGTATCAGAACTTTGTGCCTCTTGGGCTTACGAGCCATGTAAGGGTTCCCCCCTCACCCTTGAAAAATGGATTATCAATGAAAATAAACAATGGCTTCTAGTCAATTCGATTGAATTATTAATATAAATAAATATATATTAATTTATATATATAGATTTATAATAAATTTATTAATTATATATATTAATAAAATTATAAATATAATAAATATTTTTTTTTTATTTTATAATTTTTTAAATAAAGAAATATTTTTATTTATTTATAGTTATATTTATAAATAAATACATATTTTCATTTAAATAATTATTAAATAATAAGAATTATATTTATTATACCTATAATCTTATAAATATATATAATTCATATATTTATTATATATATTTCTAATATTCTAAATATAATAAGTATATTTCTTATAATTTTATAATTATTTAAATAAATCTATATATATTTAGAATTATAATTATAAATATTTGTATTTATTTATAAATATTATAATATAAATATATATAATTATTATATTTATTATAATTTTATAATTATTTAAATATATCTATATTTATTTAGAATTATGATTATAAATATTTGTATTTATTTATAAATATTTGTATATATTTATAAATATATTTATTTAGTTATATATATTAATAACTTTATAAGTATAATAAATATATTTATTATAATTTTATAATTATTTACACACACACTCATATATATATATATATATTACAAGGTTGGGGCTGAAGCCTCATTTTTATTATTAAAGGAAAGACCTCTTTGATTGGGTAGAGGGGGACCTATTACACAACCCGATGGCCTAGGGGCATGAAATTCCAAATACAAGGCATGAAGCCCTTTTTTTCCCAAAGAGTCCTTTAGTGAATATTAAAGCTACAGTACTCAGGATGCCACAACCCCACCACTACTACAGTTCCTTCTACAGCATCTCTATAGCTACAGTAATGCCACTGCTACATTACTATTATTATACCCGGAAATTCGTCCCTATCCGGATTCAATCCTGAGTCTTTTGGATACCAAGTTGGTGCCTTTACCACTAGTGTATAGGCTCGTTGGCAATATATATTTATTTATAATTATAATCATACTTATAAATAAATATTTTTGTAAATATTTTTGTACAATTATAATTAAATATATTTATTTATTTATTTATAAATTTATAATATATGCATTTATTGTAATTTTATAACTATTTAAATATATATAAAAATATTTATAATTATAATTACAAATAAATATAATTAAAAATTAATTATATATAACTAAAATTTTATAGTTATAAATATAATAAATATATTTACTATTTATATATATATATTTGTAATTTTATAAGTATTTTTTAGAACATAATAGATTCATCGGTTGAACATATATGAATCATATACCTAATAAAATATAGATAATAAAAAATGAGTTATCACATATGGAAAACATGAATAATAAGAAGGGTGTAATATATAAATGAACATAAATGTAGAATACATAACATATATGCACATCAATTATACTCACACATAAATATATTTATTAACCAAATTAATTGGAAACATATATTTATTTATTTATAATAAATCTAATAATTCTAATAAATGTATTTATTATTTAATAAAATTTATTATAATCTTAAAATTATTTAAATATATATTTATTTAATTATAATCTTAGAAAAACTTTTTAAAAAACATTATATATATATATTTGAATTATTAAAAAATATATATTAATTATAAATATTTATTTTTTATTTAATGTATATAAATAAACATTATTTTTTAATATAAATTTAATAATTTTATATAAATTAATAATATTTTAAAAAAACTAATATCAGTGCTAATAATAGTGCTAATAAATATACCCTTTATCAGTGGTCCTTTTAAAGCTGATAAATGGTAGATTTATTAGTGCATTTAACTAGCGTGGATAAAGGATCTCAATTTTCAGTGCTTTTTGTTACGCACTAATAAAACTCGGTGCATCCCTTACCAGAATCTGTGGTAGTGATTACTTAACAACGATTTATTATTGTTGTTGTTATTATTATTATTATTGTTGTTGTTGTTGTTGTTGTTATTGTTGTGATATATTTAAAATAAACCACCATTGAATGAATTAAAAACCACTGCTAAGTACCAATGAAATGACACATATATTACCACCACAAAAAATGAAATATGGTAGTTAAATGATTTTTGACCATGAAATATGTAGTTGTTTATGGAATCACCATTGAAATGTGTAGGGGTGGTTTAAACCATCAAGTACAGTAAATTAAAAAACTATTGTGAATTGCTCATTTTTTTAGTGTTATCACTAATAAAAGCCATTGCTTTTTAAAGGCGCTTACGATAAAAATGTTTTTTTAGCATTTATAAAACTCTATTATATGCGCTATTAAATTATGGATCTTTGGTAATGCTCTCAAATAGCTAGATCCACCAAAATCTAATGTGTGGTGAACAATTTTACTATAACATAGAAAATTACATATCACTTTTGATTTGAGTGTACTTGATTCTGTACTAGAATTTTACATTTGGATTTATTATGAAAAAAATAACAATGGTATGATTACACGTCTTTTCATTTCAAGGAAAAAAGGGAAGTTGAATAGAAAGTGTTAGATACATTGGATTAATATTTGTTTTTGAGTTTATTTCATAATTGGTTTTTATATGGTAATATGTTAAGAATGAAAATTCTTGAAGTTTGATTATGAACATAGAGAATTACATTATATGAATGGTTGATTTCTTCTTATATGGAAGAAGATTATCATGTTTTAGTTTATTAAAGGAAAAGTGGAATGGAATGTGTTGGATAAATTTTTATAATATGCACGGTTGACTTGATCATACAATTTTATATTATATTTAATCTTATGATTTTAGGAATAACTGGCTTTGGGAATCCAAAAAATTGTTGTTTCCCAAGACCAAGGCTGAACATTTTTCACTAAATTGAGGTTTACCCATGACAATGGGAAATTTTTTCCAATTCCTTGACCCTGCCATTTTGTTTCCCTAGCTCAAGGGTTTGTGGGGATTATCCTAGGGTCCACTTAGATAATATGCTGAACAAGAAAATGTTGTCTTAAATTTAATGATTATCTCATGAAACAGTAAATAATGTATATAACCAATATAAAATTTTGGTTTCTTAGTCAATTCATACAGTTCAATTAAAAAACTATTCACTTGAAATTTTAAACACATCCTCTCCACTTAAATATAATATGCAGTTTGTAAGAATCATATTTTTTTTCAATTTTATAAAAAGTGTTTGTTTTATTATTTATTTATTATACTAGATATATACCCTCTATACTATTATGGGAATAATGATTATGAAGTGATTTTCCCTCCCTTTTTTTAGGATGGCATTTTTGGCAAGAATGTGTAAACAATGATAGTTGTGTGGATGGTGATTGGTCGTAGTGGGGTTTGTTAGGTATCGACCTTTATATATATATTCATTTGGTGCATGCTATGGAAAATTGTTTACATTAAATTAGGTTGTATGTAATCTTTTTAAGGGGTGTTGTTTTTCACATGTTTGATATGTCACATTTATAAAGGGAATTTGATAAATATTTTTTTAAATGATCCAAAATTTATTAACTTATTTTGATTAAATAATATTGTAATTATCTTCATTATTATTATTAATGCCCCCCCTAGACAGCTTGGGTGGTTGGATGGGTAGAGGTTTGATGCACATGTTGTGGGGTATGTTTTACGGTCGGTTTCTTCTATACATTGTGTTGTGTCATTGACATCTTTAATAATATTTATTATTATTATAGTAGGTTGTTTTTAAATTTTTTTAGATCGTTTTAAAAATATCATCATTATCATAAGTAGAAAAGAAATGCTCAAAAAAGTAAAATTATACCAACTGAGTTTAAATTCAAAATTATATGCATGCAAGCTTTCAAAATAACATTGGTTTATCGAGAAACCAACATTACGATCGACCTTCTTAACCGCCTTCATTATATCGTTTCATTAAAAAATTTAATAAAAAAAGAAAAAAACCATGATGATGGTGAGGAATAGTGGGATAATGAGGGCATCCGGTGATTGAGGCAGTCACCCTCACCTTTTTCCAGAAATTCAAATATAATAATAGTAAAGTCTAATCATCACAGGTGGACTCCAGGGTTTGTTATAACTTAACAAAACTATATAAATGGAACAAGTTCCCTATCCATACATTAATTAAACTGGACAAACAAATTTTAACATTCGAATTGCTCCCCATGTGCTGATTAATTTAAATTTATGAGACCAATTGAGATATTCCTATATATTATGATTTTTCATCCACTACCTCACTACATACATGGCGTCTCAGAAGTACGTGGGGTGTATCATTTCTCCATAAAATTTACTTTTTAATTCTTATTTTCTTGGTTTGTTCATATGATTTGGCTTTGTTTTATTGGGACCATCAATTAGTGATGATCCAATGGACCCTGTTTTCACTTATTGTGTTTGTTGATCTTGTTTCCCCACTCATACTGGCTTCAATCCTCATCAGGCCCTTATGGCCAATGATGTGCATCAACATATCCCAAGTTTTCGTCACAATGGATTGGTGGCTTTTTCTCTTTCCATTCAATCAAAATATCCCATTCGGTATTGTTTTAGTTTTATGAGATAAAGAGAGATCTTTCTGGTTCTTGGAGAGATCTAGAAGAAGAAGAAGAAGAAGGGAAAACTGATATTTTTGGACATTGTTGTTCCCATTATCCTCAATGACATTATTGGTCCCATTATCCTAAATGTTTCAATCCACTTCAAACTGTTGTACATTCTATTGGAGATTCGGTGATGACATTTTGATCTTTGGTGCTAGATGATGACATGAAAAACTGGAGGCTCCAAAATTGATCATTTTTATTGTAACCATGTTCCAGTATGGAAAACTGGCTCTACAAATGAATCATTTTCTCTCATTCCACTACTGCAAATTGGAGTCATATCAATGTGTAAAAATCCCATTGTCAACAATATAAATTAATTGAAGATATAAGAATATTTACAAGTCATATGCTTTTATCAATGTTAAAAATATCACTAATAAAATCTCCTTCTATCTGCACAAAAAAAACATTGACAAAAACATATATTATCAATATTTTTTTACACTAACAAAATATGATTTTATCAGTTCTATTTCTAGAATTGACAAAGGGTCTTGTATCAGAATTATGTATAATGCTGATAAAATATAATTTTCCTAGCACTGATAAAAGGCACGATTTGAAGAAATGTGAAACTACATTTACAACACATTGAAGTAACTCATTCAAAATAAAATCACAATTTTATTTCAAAAAGACAATAAATTAAATTTATAATCAAATATACATTACCAACATTTCAATACACTACAGTCACCTTGGTTTGTACAAAATATTAAAAACATTAAATTTTACAATAAATTCAAAAACACCATAGGTTCTATTATCTTTTGGACACCCTTAAAAAGTTCCCAATCATGTTACAAGTTTTTTAATACACTACCCAAACTCAAGAACAAAAGATTAGTATGCCTATAATAAAAAACATTGCTTATGATGGTTATACTATATTGAAATTAATGAAATACAAATATGAACAAAATGAGTTAATGAAATGTAATTTTTTAACTGAAAACATGCACTTCGAGTCATATTAGACACTCAATGTGTTAAATTCACGTGTGGATAATTCCTACCTGTAAAAAATAATTTATAGATTTTTATCCTAACATATCAAAAAAATCCAAGCTTGTTTGGTCAGATTTGAAGATCTGATACACGTTTTGAACTAAAATGTTAATTTCAAACAGAAAATACACACTTTGAGTTATACCAAGAATTCCATTTGTTGGATTGATGTGTGGTTTATTTCTACAAGTAAAAAATTACTTATGGACCATTTTTCAAAATTATCAAGAAAATATGAGTTCATTTTCTCAGTTTTGAGTATGTGAAGTGTGTTTTGTACTAAAGTGTAAATATTAAATAAAAACACACATTTTCTATCATATTAGCCACATCATCTGTCAGATTGATATGAAGATAATTCTTATACATCACAAATGACTTATTGATCATTTTTATAAATTATCAATACAATTCATGAGTGCTTTCTTAGTTTTCATTTAATGACATTTTTTAACCAAAATGTTGCTTTTAAACAAAAAACACACACTTTATGTCATACTAGTCACACCATGTATCTGATTGACATGCGTATAAGGATATGAACTCTAATAACCCATATTAGGTGGATAATTTAATACATTGGCACTAGATATGAGGAATTTCTTCCTGAAGGATTGAATAATTTAGTAGTCTTGGTAAACTAGATACATACATGAATGTCAGATCAAATTTGAAAACATAAAATAAAACATAGTATTCACTTTTTGTATACCATACCATCTTTTATCATATCTCAAAATATAAATCATAAAACACTTCCAAGCATCTTAGAGAAAGAAAACATAATAATAGGGTGAGATCTAATGCTTTTTGAGTGTATGCGTACAATGTAATCTTTCAAGAATAAATATGGTATAATCAATTTGGAAAGGTAAATAAATAAAACAAATTTCATTTAATCAATAACTTCAACATGATGAATAATATGGAAGAATAAATGATAAAAAAATAATTATAGATAAATAATAACATGTGCTTGAATCGTATCCATGAGTACTCAAACTAATCGAATAATAAAATCAACATCAACAACTAATCTCATAATGATGGAACGAATAATGGAAGATATCATAACAATACCATCAAGGCCTCAATCCCTGAAATTTTCTATAAATTGGTAAGGCCTTTCCCAAATACCCAAAATAGTTTGTCAAATGATAACTATCAATGCAACAAGGGGCTATACCAAGCCCTGTTCATCACTTATTAAGTCAAATGCCTTCCTCAAATGATAAGGGTGAAACATAATCCACATAACATTAATATTAAAAAACTAGATAACAAAATTTTAATAATTACCCCAATCGATAAAATTAATCATAAACAATCAAGATTAATAAGAATGGTCTTAACATAGTACATCCCCAACCAAACTAATCATAAACCATATATACCAAAATAAGGATGGTATCATTACAACATATCCCTAGTGGAAAATAAATATTATAATGCAATTTTATGATGATGAATATAAATTCCATAAAGATTTTATTAAAATAATTCTCAAGGAAAATAACCCTTCCACTTTGAAAATCACCTTTAAAAAACTAATTGTTTATAAAATATTTTAAAAATAATTTCATTTTAATTTTTTTGAAACATATAAATGAAAATTTAAAACATTAATTAGAAACAATGGATGGATATTTTTTCATCCTATACAATTTAAAACACATTTTATTTTCAAATTTTTGTAAGAAAATTCAAAAAGTACCTTGTTTGGAAAAAAAACATGAAGATTGATTTTTTTAAATCAATCATGGGTAAATTTTTCTAACTAAATAATTTTGAAATTGTTAAAAGAATAGAAAATATTTTTAGAAAACATGGATTTGGTAGAAAAAGTATTTTCACCCAAAGAAAAAAATAAACACATCTTTTCTTAAAAAAATTAAAAAAATTGGATTACCAAAGGGATTTAATATGTAAAAAAACATGAATAATTCATCAATATTCAAATGAGAAGAAAATTCATGAGTTTCTTGAGAGTTATATCATCATTTTTCTGTAAGATTTGGTGTCCTATATCCATCTATTTATACTTTTATTACATGAATATTTCATGTATTTAAATATTAAACATCTTATTACATATTGTTTATTGTTATCCATGACTATGATGTAATAATGTCCTAGAGTATTTTTTGGAATTAATACGGTCATGGAAGTTCCCTTCTATTATGACAACCTTGAAATACTATAACAACATTCTTAAATATATTTCAATGGTTGGATGTAATACTACGATGGTGCACATAACTTGTAGACCATCAGGTGCGAGTAACCGTAAGTAGATGAGACTTCCTCTCATGAAGTTTGAAATTGGTAATATCTAAGATAAATGATTATGAGAACAGACCCTCCATTAGTAATTACACATGTTTTTTGTGTCATTGGATAATTATATTTACGAGTGTGTGTAATGATCCTTAGACTTTAATATTATCACTAATACGTGAAATGACTCACGCACTTTGATTTACTGACAAAAACCATCAAGAAGATAGTTGGTGGGAAGTAGGGTTCATTGAGTGTGTCACGGGTGGCTTGTTAATAATAGATAGGTCGATGAAGGATTTTTCACTTCTATTTATGGATACTGATATCTCGGCCCGTTGATTTAAATAGATCTGTCATGTGAAATTCTATGGCGATGGTGTAATGACGAGTTTATTTCAAGAAGTAAAAGAATGACGTATCAAGCTGATGACACTATAACAAAACATGCTTGATGAGATATTGAGAAACATGGATTATATTACATAGTAAGCGTTCGTATGTGGATTTCGTTGTTGGGACTTTACATTTGTTCTATTGGGTTCTTTGACCTATTTCTAGATAGTAGTCTTGAACTTTAGTCAAGCCTTCCTAATGCCAACAAGAAAGAATCCTTGTGGGCCACACACTAAGTGTTTTTGGTGGTCTCGATTAAATTCTTTTTGAATTTAATTAATCAAATAAATATTATTATCAAGATTGTGGAATGATTCTATTCATGTTAAAATGACTACCTAAATTAAATAAAATAGATATGTTTATTTTATTGAACATTTAATAAATATTTATTTACTAGTTGGTAAATAAAATATTTATTTAAGATGATAATTTATTTATTTATTTATTCGAGTGTTCAAAAAAATGAAGTGGAGTTCAAGAGGTCCAAGGCCAGTCTGGTAATAAAATAATTATTTGTAAGATGGTAAATAATTATTTAACTAGTTGGCATAAGTTAAAATAATAATGACGCTACTGTTATTTTGTGATGAATAATTTTATTTATAATTCAGTTTTGTGCAAGTTGGTGCACTATAAATAATGATGCAGTATTATTATTATGAGCAAGTGTTTTCTCTATGTTCATGAATGTGTTTAATTTTTGTTATGGAATTAAATATTTTAATTGGGGTTCCAAGCATATAATTAAAAAAGTACATTTATTGTGCCCCAGAGAACACACCACACTATTGGTGAATTGAGAATTGTTGAGTCGAACAATATTTCTTTTTAATCCTCTTCTTCCTCCTATAAAGAACAAGATACATTTTTCAAGACTGAAGAACAAGATATCAAGAAAGACCAACGCAAGACACTTGCTTCGCTTCTCTAGCACCTGGATAACGAGTGGTGTCAATCAGAGGCCATCGATGCACGTGTGGATCACCATTAGTGGAATTTTGGTTTGGATCCTCACAAGAACCACTAGACAATCCAGTATGGTCATTCTAAATGATCAACATCATCAATAAAGAAAATACCAAATATCCCGGTATTCTATTCTTTATGAAATTAATTAATTTAATTAAAAACATGATGAGAAAGATCCTCTCTAAAGGTTTCATAACTCTTCCTTATTTTTCTAAATCATTGATTCTATTTCAGAGAGACTGGCATTGATCATCGTATGGATCCCAGAATAATCAATGATCATGGTAATAATGATTGTTGTGTGTCAGCCCAACTGCACTTCTATTGCACCCAGAACTTTCAAGTCGTTAAATCATAGATTAAAATTATTTTAATATTATTTTGATTATTTTTTCATTTAATAATTTAGTTTTTTCCATTCAAGTAAATCGTTCTGTACATCTAAATATTGAGATCTGTTCCGCCTCTTTTGTTTCTCGTTCACCATACAGAAACAATTTTTTCTTTTAATTTTAATTAAAATAATTTAGAGGATATCATTTGGAGGTTCCAAAGATTCCTATCGGTACAACACTAGAACACACAACATGTATTCGGCAGTACACACCATGTAGTCAATATTCAATGCATTAGACCGGTCCGCCAAACCAAGCCATGTGTTGGATTTTTTCTAAGTCTTAATGACTTTGTTTGTTGACCCGAAATAGTTGGCACCTGGTTTCTGTATTACATGCCACTAAGTTCACTGGACACGGCAAGTAGTCCCTTCGGGATAGGGTTGGACCAAGTACCCCATACATGACTTGCCCGTCTGGAAATTAGGTAACACAGATACAACACGACGTGTGGCCCACTAAACATGTCGTGCACTCCGAATATTTCTAAATTACATCTACATGCCATTTCACCAGGTGTGTACTTCAGATGGATAGTGAACGATAGTACACACCATGTATTCGAAACTAGACGTCATGTACTCATCCAAATTATGCAGATTTATTAAAATTTATTATAATATTATACAAACCCGTGAGATATGTACCATAGTACAGGTGTAAAGTTGGGGCACCACATGTGAAAGGTGTTTAATATATATGTTTTAATTTAACATCTATTTAATGTTCATTTATACTCTTTGGGTAGTTATGAATGGGAATTAACCGGGTTTCCTCCAATGTAAATGTTACATGAAAAGATAATATTAATTTATTTTATTTTTTAAAATTATGATGGATGAGAATCTCATGGAAATTCAGAAAATGGTATAAGATAAAAGTATTGATTAATTAAAGATAATTAATTGATTTGAGTGGGATTTATCTTAAACAATAATGATTAAAAAAATTGAATTCTAGTTTTATTTACGTGTAAATATCATTTCATGTATGGATGATCATGAGATAGACAAAGACCTTTGTATGTGGATGGTTTTTTTAAATTTATTTATTAATATTAAATTTGATGGCCTGCAAGCCTTCTCATTATTAATATGTATGGCCTATATGCACAGGGTTTCTTTTATGTAAAATCCATTTTACACTCACCTGTGTTTGAGTTAAAAAAAGAGAGGCATATATAATAGTTGAGGCGGTTCAATCTAGAACCAAGATGAGACCAATCTGATGAGATACAAAGGCAGACAGGTGGAAATCTGTAAACAGGAACCCGAAAGGGTCAAGGTGTTTCCCCCTAGGTCAGAGTTAGTTTATCAACTACTAGATAAACTAACCATTAGAAAATCTCATGATCATTCCCTTTGAATTATTTTATTTCTGTCAGATGTATGGTATATCATTATGGATGTGTTGTTGCAATCACATAATTAATGATTTAAACAAGCATGAAATATGGAACTAAAATAAAATAGGCATATATGTAAATATTATCAAGACATGGTTAATCACTTATGTATGTTCCACTTAATATTAACAATCATGTGATAATGATTATAAGATATTTATTCATAAGATATGAAAAACCCTCAAATAAAATATTAAGTCTGACCAAGCCTTCCATTACTTGACTAGGGGAAACACTCAATAAAACAATGTGTTGAATAGACCCTTTTTGGGAAACTTAATTTTATATAGGAATCCCTTATGAAGGGTTTCGGGTTGGCATGACCATATTGCATCAAGAGGAGTATCCCTTCCTAGACATGGTGTAATACTGGAGGTAAGAGTGAAGAAAATCCAATGTCATGATTTCAGGATTGGGATGTTCACTCAATAGATCAAGGAGCTACAAACCCACAGCTGTCAAAGACCTGCCTACCTAAATACCATAAAATAGCTTGACTAACCCTTGTTGGGGTTATGTGAAATGGAATATGGATCCTTGCCACTATAATTTCAGGGAAATTGGACATTCTTAGTTCAATGGTGAGGTAAATTGGGACTTTATAAAATATTTGGAGACTTAATAAAATTAATTTATCATTTCACATAAAAATGCAATCAAGAATGTACTAATGATCTTCTATTTTAATTGAAGAATAAAAACGACAAGCTCATCAACCAAACTATCCCTGTGATAAATTCTGGAAGAAGACAACATCCTCACCGGTAATAACATCCAGGAATGGTGTAGATTCCTTCGGGTTATCCTACACCATGGACAAAATCTTTACGTATTGGAGTCAACATTACCTGATTCATCTTCTAATGAAGCGAGTGATAAGGATTTCCTGGTGTATGAGAAAAATATGAATAATGCGGTTGATTTTCAATGTTTGATGCTATCATTAATGTCTAGTAAGCTCATGAAGTCGTACAAAATCATGGATCCGTATAGAATGATCAAGCATCTCTATGGTCTTTAACAGGAGAGATAATTAAAGGAAAGGTTTGAGATCTCCATGGAACACTTTCAGAGTAATCTTGGAGAGAGTTCCCCAACTAGGCCTCAGGTAGTAAACCATAATGGCTACATTGAGCACCTGGTGGTTCCGGTGTTTAAAATTCCTAAAGAACTGGGCACCAAACTCATTCTCGAATCACTATCTTATAGCTTCTACAGCTTTGTTGTTAAATTTAACATGAACTACATTGAGAAGTATATGTCTGATCTTTTTCTCCTCATACACCATGTTGAAAAAGATATAAAGTGAAAATGTACTTTTGTCCTTATGGTAAATAATAGCAAAGAGAAGGAGAAGATATTTAAGCCCAAATATTCTTCACAACCTTCCATGAAAATGAATATCAAAGGTGAGGCAAGGGAACATGAGGCTTTTTTTTCACATGTGTCAAGAAAGGACATTGGAAGAAGAACTTCACCCAGCCTAAGAAGAAATGGAAATAATTATGTGCATTTTTTATCGAATGAAATCTATATTTTTCTACAAAATTGGGTATTAGATACAGATTTTGGTGATCCCATATGTATTGAAATACTGAAACCAAGTGGATTCAAGAAGATTGACCGAGGGGAGGTAGATCTATGAGCAGCCAACAGAAACAGAATTACTGCTTTAGCTATCAGGGACTACCACCCTCGATTGCCAACTGGGATGATCTTGGTGTTAAAGGGTTGTGATTATGTGCCATCTATTAGCAAAAATATTATTTTGGTATCCAGATTAGATACGGATGGATTTTTTATCACATTGGGAAATGAATGTTTCTTATTTTACAAAGATATCATTTGTTTTGGTAGGGCACATTTATACAACAGTCTTTACGTATTAGATTATACAAACCAAGTAATGGAAATCGATAACCAAGATACATCACAAGACTGATACCACACCCAACTTTGGCATCACCATCTAGGTCATGTAAATGAGAAACACTTGACAAAGTTACATCAAGATGGACATTTAGATTCTTTCAAACCAAAACCACTGGGCATATGTCATGCATGTTTATAAGGAAAAATGACCAAAGCCTCATTTAGTGGGAATGGTAAAAGGGATAAATAACTTCTTGAAATGGTTCATAATGATGTGTATGGACCATTTCCAGTTGAATCAAGGGGAGGGTACTCCTAATTTATAACTTTTACTGATGATCTTCCTAGATATGGATATATCTACTTAATGAGGTACAAGTCAGATATTTTTTATATACTCAACGAATACAAAAATGAAATTGAGAACCATCTTGGTAAGAAGATTTGGAAGCACTTCTTAGTCTGAGGTGGAGAATATATTAATCAAGACTTCATTGATTACTTATGGGGGTTTGGGATCCTATCCCAACTCACTCCTCCTTACATTCCCTAGTGGAATGGTGTGAGAGAAAGGAGGAACCATGCCATGCTAAACATGGTGAGATCAATGATGAGTCATATGAGTCTTCCATTATCCTTTTGAGTATATGTGTTACAAACAACGATGAATATACTAAAACAAGTATCAACTAAATAGATTAATGGTATTCCATATGAGTTTTGGAGTGGAAAGAAAGCCTTGTTATCGTATTTACATGTGTGGTTAAGTGATGCATTTGTTAAGGACTCCTCAGGTAACAAATTTACACCCCGAGGCAGAAAGTGTACCTCTATAGGATACCCCAAAAAACAAAGGGATATTAATTATACAAACCCTCAAACAATAATTTTATAGTGGAAAAACACGCCATATTGCTTGAGAGGGATCACATATCCCAAAGAGACAATGGGAGCGAGACAGACATCGATGAAGATGAGGCTCAAGGTACACAAGAATTGGTACAAGAGTAGATTCCACAAAGCCATGTGGAAGAAACAACTGTTACAAAGACATAAGAACTATGTAGGATTACAATAGAGGTTAGAGTATCAGAATGATAAGGTTTTTTAATTACTGAGGATGATGAAACATTATTAGTTGATAATAATGATCCCCTAACCTACAAGGAAGATGTAAATGGCACATATTTTTCCAAGGGTCAAAAAACCATTAATTTTGAAATGGATTCCATGTACCAAAACCAAGTCTTGATTTTAGTAGATCCAATATTTGATGTAAAACATGTTGGTTGAAAATGGGTATTCAAGAGGAAACTGAACATGAAAGGGCAAGTCAATACCTATAAAGTACAACTGGTTGCAAAAGGGTTCAAACAACATCAAGCAATTGACTACAACCAAACATTTTTACCAGTTTCAAATCTAAAATATATCATAATTCTTTCGGTCACTTCTGCTTACCATGACAATGATATTTGGAAAATGGATTTCAAAACAGCCTTAATTAATGGGAAACTTTAGGAAAATGTATACATGACACAACCTGAATGATTTATGACTCCAAAGGATTCCAAATAAATATGAAAGTTGCAGAAATGAACTTATGGATTGAAGCAAGTATCCAGGTCATGGAACATTTGTTTTAATGAAGCCATAAAAAAATTGTTTTTATCAAGAACGAATGTGAGCCTTGTTACTAAAAATGGTTTAGTGAGAGTGTATTCATTTTCATAATTGTATATATTGATGACATATTAATTATTGGAAACTAGAAACCAATCTTACATTTTGATATGAAATGGCTAAATTAATGCTTCTCCATGAAGGACATGGATGAGGAAATATATATTCTTGGGATCAAGATCTATCATGATAGATCCAAGAGATTTTTGGGCCTAAATCAAAGTACATATATTGATATGATACTGAAGAGATTCAGTATGGATCAATCCAAGAGGTTATTGTTTCTAGTGTCACATCGCATTCATCTTTCCACGAATATGTGTCCTCAGACACATGAGGAAAGACAGATAATGGAAATGACTCTATACGCATCAGTGATTTGGTCATTCATGTATTCCATGATATGTACTAGGCTAGATGTCGTCTAGGCATTGAGTGTGGTAGAGTAGTATCAAGCTGATCCAGGTGAACTCCATTGAATGGCATTCAAGACTATCCTGAAGTATCTTAGGATTACTAAGGATATGTTACGAGTTTATGGAGTATATGAAGAACCAGTCATCAGAGGATATAAAGATTCTAATTTCTGGACTAATCAAGATGACATTAAGTCGCAAACAGGATACATATTCACTTTTAATGGAGGTTCAAGGAGCTAAAAGAGCTCAATGTAGAGTGTAGTCGTAGATTATACAATATAGTTTGAGTATATCGCAGATTATGAGGCAGCTAAAGAAGTAGTTTTTATGTGAATATTCATCAAAGAGCTAGCTGTGATACCTAGTAGTAAAGATCTCATCACACAGTACTATGATAATACTGCAGTGGTGGCTCTCATAAAAGATCCAAGGTCACATCAGCGGACGAAGAACAAGCTTTAAGAGTATCATATCTTGAGGGATTTTTCTCAAAGAGTTGATGTGGCGGTGATTAGTATTTCCATGAAAGACAATGTGAAGGACCCCTTGACTAAAGCCTTAACTCAGCAAAAACATGATCAATATGTGAGGTCTAGTGGACTGAAAGTCGTAGGCAGTTGGCTCTAGTCCAAGCGGGAGTTTTTAAGAGTTGGTGTCCTAGAACAAACTGGTTGTAATCTGATTACATGGTTATTTAATTTATTTAAATATTAAACATCTTATTACATATTGTTCATTGTTCTCCATGACAATGTTGTAATAATTTCCTAAAGTATTTGTAGCATTGATAAGGTTATGGTAGTTCCCCGATATGATGATAACCTTGAAATTGTATAACAATATTCGTAAATATAGTCATACGGTTGGATGATATATTATGATAGGACACAGAGCATGAAAACCATTTGGTGTGATTACTCGTAAGTAGATGAGACTTCCTCTCATGAACTTCGTACATATCAATCTACAAGAAAAGAGACTATGAGAATAGACCCACCAGTAGGAATTATTCATGTTTTTGTGTCATAGTTTATTAATATATTCGAGCTTGTGTAATGTTCTTTAGAAATTAATATTATCATTAATACGTGTCACAACTCGCGCGCTTTGATTTATTGATGAAAACAGTCACAAAAACATTTGGTGGGATGTAGGGTACATTGGGTGCAGTACGAGTGGCACGATATTAATTTATAAGTCAAGGAAGGACTTGTCCTTTTCATTTATGTAAGTTTATATCTAGAACCTTTGATTGAAATAAAAATGTCTCATGAAATTCCATGTCCATTGTGTAACAACGAGTTTATTTCAGGTAGTCAAAGAACGACGTATCAAGTACAAAGTTTGATGACACCATCATGGAACCTGCATGATGAGATATTGAGACATAAGAATTTTATTACACATTGAGTGTTATTATGTGGATGTCATTTTATTGAATTTATGTTCATTCTATTGGGTGACTTGACCCCCTGCTAGACAGAAATCTTGGACATTAGGCAAGCCTGCCTAATGCCAACGAGAAAGAATCCTATTGGGTCACACACTAACTATTTTTAGTGGTCTCAATTAAATTCTATTTTAATTTAATTAACGAAATAAATATTATTCTTAAGACTATGGAATAACTTTATTCTAGTTAAAATGATTTCATAAATTAAATAAAATTTATTTATTTATTTAATTGAACATTTAATGAATATTTATTTAATAGTTTGTAAATAAAATATTTATTAAAGATAATAATTTATTTATATATATATTTGGGTGTTCAATTAATGGAAGTGGAGTTCTAGGGGATCAAGGTTAGTCTGGTAATAAAATAATTATTTGCATGATGGTAAATAATTATTTAACTAGTTCACACAAGTTAAAATAATAATGACGCTGCTATTATTTTGTGATGCAGAATTTTATTTATAATTTAGTTTTTCACAAGTTGGCGCACCATAAATAATGAAGAAATATTATTATTATGATCATGGGTTTTCTCTAAGTTCATAAATGTATTTAATTTCTATTATGTAAGTAAATATTGTAACTAAATTTCCATGCAAATAATTAAACAAGTACAAAAGTAGGGCCATAGAGAACACACCACATGATTGGTGAATTGAGAATTTTTGAGTTAAACAATTTCTCTCTTGAATCCTATTTTTACCCTATTAATAAAAAGATATTATCTTCATAATTGATGAATCATAGATCAAGAACGACCAACACAAGACACTCGCTTCGCGGCGCTAGCACCTGTAGAATGAGTGCTGTCGATCGGAGGTCATCGAAGAACATACGGATCACCGCTATAGGGATTCTCGTTTGGATCCTCGCAATCACAGCGAGACAATTCAAAAGGATCATCCGAAAGATCAACATCATCAACGATGAAAATAATGAAGATACAGGTATTCAATTCTTTATGAAATTAACTAAATTAATTATAAACATGATGTGCAAGATCCTCCTTAAAGGTTTCCGATTCTTCCTTCTTTATCTAAATCATTGAGTCTATTCTGTGGAGACTGGTGTTAATCATCTTGTTGATCCTAGAATAATCATTGATCATGGTAAAAATTAAAGTTGGGTTTCGTCCCAACCACTCTTCCTCTACGCTCTAAACCTTCAATTTCATCATAAAAACACAACAATAAACAATCTCGAAAAACAATGAGATTGTAACATAAACCCTAACCACTTCGGTAACTTTTAAATCATAAGACCCATGGACGAAATAAATTCAAATTAAACATTAAATATCAAGAATTAAAAGGGAATCAATATATAACATATCAAACTGGAAATATATAAATCACTACAAAAATAAATCTTGTAGTGAATATTTGAAATGTTTTATGGAAGTAAATGTGAGACGAGAAACCCTTAAAATGATCATAATGTTGAACTGAGAAATAATAAATGAATCGATTATGTGTATAAAATGTAAATCCACATAATAAACTATAAGATAATATAAATTAATTTCACACATAATCTTAGAATATTAATTATAAAGAATAAGTAATATTACCCAATGAAAAGAAATCTAGTTGTAAAATTCTTTATTACTTTGTAATTTTCAATTCAAATCCCCATGGATGAAATAATTCCCATTAAGACATTAAAATACCATAATTTATGATGTATTCATGATATTAATTTTAAATGGGTATTTATATACACCATATAAATGAAATTATGTGCATAACATTTCAATATTCCTTCACGAAATCAAATTGAGACAAAATCCCTTACATCAGGTCCAATTTAATTTTTACGTGTCTTTACCTCATCTATAAAATAATATTGATTTATTTTAAATATACTATAGAACTATAAACATATATATTATACCATATATGATTTAATTATAGTCTTTTATGACCTTTTTACTTACAATTCTTTGTTAAAATCACTATTTTATGTTATAAATACTTGGTTTTTCTTGTATATTTTTGTTCAATAGTTTTCGTCCTTTTAAGTTAATCATGGGTTTATAATCTACATAATGGAATCCATGATATAAATATTATATATAATCATTATATAAGTACATATAGAAGTCAATAAAAGATAAATATGGTAAAATGAGTTACACGATTTATGGAGATGATAGGTCGTACGTACGCATGAACGTTGTTTCTATTTTTTCGATAGACGAAACATAAAAAAGGTAAATAATATTTCACATTTAAATAAACATTTTTATACAAAATATTTCATGTATATTCATTAAATATACCCCAATTACCATTTATTTCAAACTAAAATTAAAAACATTTCATATCGCTACATGGAGGTGATAGTCAACACATACACACAAGTGTTATTATGATTTTCCAAAGGATTGGATGGTTAAAAGGTATATGTGATATTATAATTTCCTAAGCAAATTAATGTAATAAATAAAATATAAATATGTTACATATTTAATTATATCACACTATGAGATGAGATGATGGAAGATAAATTACATCGGTTCGCGAGGTGGTAGTCTGTCGTACACACGATCAACAGTTTTGTTTCCCATTTGATGGAAGAGTAGATGAATATAGACCATGAAATTAAAATAATAACATCTCAGTATATAGGATATTTTTTTATTGTTATTATTTTATCATAGTTTTATAATATTTTAAGGTGTTATAAGAATAATTAAAATGAAAATGCATGGTTATAAACTTTACCTCTTCATCAGACATCATCTTTAGGATTATAACTAAAACCTTCCTAGATTTGGATTTATGATAAACAATTCTTTAGGATGTACGGAGGGATATAGGGAAGAGATTGGGGAAATTATATGTTGAATTAAAATGCTTTGGGAGTGTAAATAGTAGATTCGAGTGGGTGGCCTTTTATAAGTGGGGGAGAATACACATTTGGAATTTTTGAAAAGATAGTGTAATATCCACATTTTTCACATGGAAAAGATTCCAAAATAACTCATTACAGGACCCTAGATGATATATGATCGAAATAGGTTCATTAAATATGAATTTTACATGTTAATAGTTCATTTTAACCCATATATGTTCAATTTAACCCTTGATAAACCTGTTTTTACCATAGCCCCAATAATTAATTTTTTAGTATTTTTACTATTCATTATGGAAAAAAAATAATTAGGAATTAATATATAACATGAATTATGATTATTAAAAAAATATAATCTACTTTAAAAAATTAATATGTCATAATTGATAGAAATTAATTTAAAATTAAACCCACATACGCGATGATAACTGAGTTTCCAATAGAAAGGTTTTTAAAACAGTAAAAAATTATTGTATCAATATCGGACATATAATTTATTCTAATTACCAAAATTTTATTAATTATAATATTACTGAACTAATATTACTTTGATAATCAATTTTTTTAAAAAATTTATCTTTAACATTCTTTAAATGAAATGGTTTTTTTCAATAAAAACCGATATTTTTCACTATCCATTGAAAAATAATTTTTTTAGAAAATTCTAAAAAATTCACTTTATGACAATTTTTAATAAATTATTAAAAATTAATAATTTTATTTTTCAAGGTAAATTTTTTAAAATTACTAAAAATTATTTTTAAAGTATTCACACTAAGCGCAACAATTTTTTTTTAAAAAAATACATTTTTTTGGAAAATATTTCTTTTTCTTTAAAATGAATATTATTTTATTTCTAATAAATTTATAACCATTGAATTTATTTTACACATGTATAAACCATATAATTATCATAATTTATTTATACTTATTTATAATATCCAATTCAACGGCTAGGTTATAATGATATACCATATTACATTCCATTTAGACTCGAGGTTGCATGTACCACAAGCTAGAAAAGAGCTTAAATTTAAGGAAATATATTCCATAGTTCATTTTAATCATTATGTAAAGTTTTATATATTCCAAAAAATACAATGTTTTTATTTTTTAATAACGGGGTGTCACATTCTCACCAACTTCAATAATTTACATCCTCTCAATTTGAACATGTGCTCAGAAATCTTGGGTTTTCCATTTGAAAATACCATTATTGAAATCCCAAATCATAAAAATGGATAAAAACACATCCAAATAAAATAGGGAAAGTGAAATATTAAGGTCATATAGAATAACATATTACTATGTTTCCAAGTAGAATAACATTTATGGGATGTAAAAATATGGGCATGAATGAAAAGTGTAAATAATTAGATAAAAAGAAAGAGATCATTAATCAAAATAAAGTTATGATCAAGATAATGTTATGGACCACAAAACCATAAATCTGTGATGAGTAAAAATATTATTGATTCCTAAAATATGAATTTAATAGGATAAGTATTTTGTTTCAAAATCCTTCTCCTAGAGTTGAGGGATTATTTTACTATCCTGAAGGTGAACAAAAAGAAAATACATAATATTTCATCCTTTGGTTGTGATTAGATAAATTTTAATTTCATTTCGTACTCCAATAAATGAATTTACAATATTATTATTAATTCTTGAGGGACTAAAATTAACATTTAACATATCATAATATCCATAAAAGAGTGAAAAGTCCTTTTTTATTCCTCTAAATATTTACCAAAATCAAAATGGTTAGCATGAGTTATCCAATTTGATACATTATTATCTGAACCTCAAAAATAACACCCAATGTAAAATTTAATGCATTTCATAAATATTTATCCATTAAATAATTTATGTAAAAAATTCAATATCAAACGGAACATCACATAGGCTAACTAAAGACACTCCATCATTTTTTTGGCTTTACTTGTGGGTTTAAGACCTGAGACCTTATTAGATAAGACGGGTTGTCACTAGAAATACAATTTTTTCCATTTCTTAAACCATAGTAATATAATTCCAATAATGGTCCCCAAAAATACAATGAATATCCTAAAAATAATATTGGTCATCAAATCACATTTTAACCACCAGGTATTTTTATTCAACTTTTTTTTCCATGAAATCAAATAATATTAATTAACTATATTTAACTTAGAATCAATGATAATATTGAATCTAATAGTTATAAATAACTCTAATATTATGTCCAAAATGTAAATAAATTATTCCATAAATATCATTTTCACTAGAACATATACTATACCAATGGATTTTATTTCCTTAAATGTCCCTCAAAATATCCTTAATCTTGATAAAATCCCATGGAATAAAACTTCAAAATATGTGTTTAATACATTGAACCTATGATTATACATAAACTATTAAACCCATGATAGTATCTGTAATTTAGATTTAATCTTAGATGAAGACATATATGATTCTAAGAATTAATGAAATCCTCAGATTTTTAATGATTCTAATAACTGAAACACCATTGTTAAAAATACTAGTATAATATAATTCCTAAATCCAAATACATTAGTAATTTAATTATTACACTATGGATATATTAATAGAATAAGCATAACCTTGATCCCTCAGTTTTTTTGATGTATATTCCATTGAAACCTGGGGAATTTATTTGTGTAGTGCCCATCTAATTACAGTTGAATCACTGATCATTAATGGTTTCATTCTTACCCTTTCATTTCCATTAATGATGGGATTTCTATCAACACATGAATCAAACTACCATTACCTTCAAACAAGTACTAGTGTTTATCTTTTCACAATTATCACATGTGGTAAAATATTTCTTTCTTTTCTCACCATTATCTGCTTTTAATCATCTATTCTATTATCCTCTTTATTTACTTAAAAGACATAAGGCATTTAGAATTCATTATATATATTTATAGAACATGATACTATATACTTTTATGATGATAATGATTTCATGACTATTTTGTTTTGAAATAATGAATTATTACCATCGTAGAAACATTCTATCCTTCTATATGGATTATGTATTTAGTCTGTAATTTTCCTTGATAACCTTTTAAAATTGGATTGAAACATAGAAACATTTTTATCTTATTTTACCCATAGACTTAGGAATTTATTATCTATATCCACTCGTTGCTCCTGGGAAAAATATTTTTTTAAGATGATTTCCTTAAAATATTTCCATTACATACTCTCTATTTCTTCTTCATCCTTACTGTTATGAATCAATGAACATAATTGGTCTGTATATCCTAAGAGATGATAAAATACCATAAAAACATTCTCCCTTTCATTACATATATAGAGGTAATTATCTTCTATAATAAACCTATCAATTTCTTCACTACAAATGGATTTGTAGTCTAATTGTATGATAGAGGTTGCTGATGCATGAAGCAGTATAATATTGTTACACCATATGGTAGTTCAGCATGCTACTCTATATGGGTATGGTTATTGCTCATAACCTGAGTCATCTTCCCCAATATGGTTACAATTTGATCAGTTCCAGCTGGAAGATTAGTTCCATCTTCATTCTCTTTCCCAGAAGGAAAATCTATACATTGATTACGTGCACAGAAATGGTTCTCATTCCTTCTATTAGTCACTATTTATAAAAAGTTACATACAATAGATTAGATCATAATATTATGAAACAAAATTTATAATCTCAAAACTATTTCAATACATAACATAAATTGAAATATTTATTTTTAGACAATCTCATAATCATAAACATGGTTTCATCGGGAAAGTCTTTAAAACAAAAAAAATACTTTTAAATACTTTATTGTGGGTTTTAACAAAAATGTGAATTATGAAATGAATGTTCTACAAGAGTGTTAAAAAAAGTTTTTAGTAAGGCCCATTATTGTACACCAAGTGACGATCGTGTCAAATACCAATTCACTATTTTTAGAGTTATTAACCCTAGGTACAACTATTTCTGGACAAGATATAATTTTAGTATCTATACAAGGACGTACTTATTAGAAAAATACATAATCAATTTTTCACCAAAACGTTAGGATGTTCTTGTATACATACCCTGAAAGTCTTTCATAGATTTATGTTCCCTAATCTAAGATTTAATAAATCTTGTAACCAATGTATCTACTTAATATTCCCTGATACATATTCTAAATACACTGAATCTATTATCCCAGAGTCAGTGGTCACATTATTAAATGTTTACTAGATTAAAGGAATACCCTCCTAATGTATTGAATAGTTTAATAGTCTTGATAAACTAGATATAAAATTGAATCACTCATTAAGAATGAATAAAATACAATATAGTATTTTCTTTGAATTCAGTTTACTTAATAAAAGTATTTATAAATAGAATGGTTCAGGTCAACTATGAATGTATTTTTTGTTTAATGTTTAAATATAATACATTTTAATCTTGGAAAAAAATAAAAAAACACTAGCACACAACATAATAAATAAGGGGTTCCGTCTCAAGCTAATAATTAATCCCCTCCACGTGGAAATCACACATCACATACAAATTGTTAAAACCAATACTCTAATCACCAACCCGGATCATGAATACAAACAAAAATACAAGTTTTCTAGGCTCAAAGACTCCTCCATAGTCATACATGGCATGTAAACAACAAAGACTATGTAGGGACATATTCCAAAGATTTCATTGGTATAAAGATGAAAATGATTGAGAGAATAAAGTGTATTATCTAATTTATGTACATGAGTTAGTGTGTGTAAATAAACATTGTAAAACGATCAAACTTAACGAAATTAAATGGAAAAATATAAACAACAATTAAATAGATATAGAAGATGTACTACTTCTCTATTTATAATGCTCTAGGTGCTCGAGGATCCATGGGTTAATCTTGGTGAGGAGATCAAACTGATTTCATTGAAAGTGAGGAAAAATAGTGTGGTGTAGAGTTCTCTTGCCTATATGAATATGCATCTAAAATTATTCTCTTTATTCAGTGGATAAATGAACATGATCTTCGATATATTCAACAATTTCACACTCATATTTCAGTAGGCATGCATCATGTAATTTCTCACTCTTTTTAAATTAAGAAACACTCATATATGAGGTACATCTTCTAAAATATATTCCACTATAGATCATTATCTGGTGAAGAATAATCAAAAATATTTCTTGGATCCTCATATTGAACCTCTATCTTAGTATTCAATGCATCCATGCAACGATTTTGGAATAATAATTAAATAAACCCACTGCATTAACTCCCATAAACTAGATG
Source organism: Viscum album (assembly GCA_963277665.1). Classification (NCBI taxonomy): domain Eukaryota; kingdom Viridiplantae; phylum Streptophyta; class Magnoliopsida; order Santalales; family Viscaceae; genus Viscum; species Viscum album. The sequence goes on from OY728140.1 coordinate 1,106,221,507, forward strand.
TTGGAAGCATCTAATTCAAATGCAAGAGAACATCAATAGTAGAAAGACGGAAGATATATCATCTCTAACAAAACAATATCACCAGTTGAATGGTGATGGAGGCACAGCCTAGCAGTAGCATGAAAAAATAGTATTAAAATATTTGTGGTAGTAGCAATCTAGAAGTAATAGGACTTTGACAGTAGCAGATTCCGGGCAGTGGAAAAGGGTTGGCAGTATCACATTTTTGGTTGTATCACACTTTTGTTAGTGGAACACTTTTAGTGGTGGTATTATTGATGGTAGAATAATTTCTACAGCAGAACGACTCTATTAGGAGCAGATTTATTGAAGGGGAAAATCTAGTGGTGGAACAACCTTGTGGTAACAAAGACTAGCTGTGGAAGAATTCTAGCTGTATAAAAATTTGATCTAATAGTTGAATATTTGTACACTTAGCCAAATTTATTCCAATAATGTTTTAGAAAAACTATATACTATCATAAAATATCATTCTAATTAGAAACACATGAATTATTATTTTTGATCATTAAAATAATGAAGTTCCAACAAAAATATATAAAACCTAATAATTAAAAATATAATATATTAAATATTAAATATTAATAAATAAAAATATAAAATTATAATATTAACAATTTATTATTTTTGTATATGTTTTATTATAAAATAAAATTAATTTCATATATGTATATGTGAAATTATTAAATTTCACATTAATTGTAACATATTTAGTTAGTTTTTTAATTAACAATTAAAAATTTATTATTTGATATATATATCAAATTTAAAAAATTGAGATTGATAAAAAAAATGTTATTAAATATATATTAATTTTAATTAACTATTATTTTTAATTAATATTAATTTTTAATTAAATGATAAACAATTTTTACAAAATATATGATATATAAATCTGATTTATTATAAGTTAGTATTATATAAATAATATATAAGAAAATTATATATATATATATATATATATCAATATATACTTATATATGTTATATTCTTCCTCTCGCTGCTAAGAGGAGGGTTCCTAGGGTTTCTTGTGTGATGTGTGAGGGCTTCATTGCATTGGTGGCATTGGTCATCGTATTATATATCTTTTTGTTGGAAAGATTATGGTTCTCCACTTCAGTTCAAATTTTCCCTCTTACCACCACTATAGAAGATGACCAACTGAATTAGTGTTATAAATTATCGCTAAATGAATGGGAGAAATCCAATATAATTTTTAGGAATGTAGATGATACAATGCTCTTTAAACTCTTATCCCTTCTCATGGTGGGGGATATTCAAAACTATAAGATTCTATTACATGAATTTCTTAAGGAATACATTATAATCAATCTGGATGCTCAAAGTTGGAATCACTATTTGGGAAATTGAACATGGGATGAACATTATTGAATTTTCAGGGAATCTCATAAGATTTGTGTCTTGAACGGATGCAGCTAGTCATTATATAATCATCTTATTATGATCAAATACATAGTTAATGGGTGTAACATCATGAGGATGTAATTATTTATTCAACTTGTTGGATCATGGTAAAAGGTATCCAATTTATTGGTAAGAGTGATCAATTTATGCATGGGTTTTGTAACACTATCGGGGAGTTTATAGATTGGGATGTTTCAAATATGATTTGGTGGGGTCTTAGGATAAGAATCAGTGTTTTGGTGGACGTCACACAACTCATTATGTGGTGTTCATTCTTGAAACTCCAAAACTCCCTAATATGGGAGCATTTTGAATTAGAAAATTTTACTTCCTTTTTTTATTATGCAGACTTATTGGTAATTCCGTAATGGACCGTGGAACAAAAAACCCAATCTGGATGGTCGGATTACACTAAAATATGGAAAGTTTATCTAGATGAAATATTTGGGTGGTTATCCAACATCAGAGGCTCAAAAATAGATGTATATGGATAATCTCACCAAACACACTAATGAATTTTCTCTAGCATAAAAGGATTTGATAATCTTGGTGGGGAATCTATCATTATGTCATGAACCAGGGAGTTTGGCTTACACTTTTTCAATGAAACATGGGCCCTTCAGTTCCCTTGTTTGATCGTAATATTCACTTTAGTTTGGTAGATGAGGGATCACGAGATGAGGATACACATTAGGTTAGGTCTAGGAAAAAAATCACTAACCATTTTTTCCCATAAAAAATGTGCAGAATTATTTTATGTACTAGAATATATGAAATATCCTTAGTATTATATATTCAAAAGTGGCTCAATAATACTAGAGGAAATGATGGTTTCCCTTTCCTGGGGGGGACATGTGGGAGGCTTGGTTTCCACTACTTTAGGTGGGGAGTCACTTCCATGATTTCATTCATCGAGGCCGATTAATCAAGTTATGGAAGAATATCCTCTTAATGTGATCTTGATTAACCATAGATTCTGGATGACTTGGAAGTACAAGAGTATGAATAACACATATATTGAGAACATCAAAAATTAAATTTTTAGCAAAATAATATATCATGGTGGGTCGAAGGATGATGTTCTGGCAGGTTCTCATAAATGATTGAATCTGTTAGAGAGGAATACAAAAAATTACCTATTAACGATAGAGGATGGTTTAGACCAGCCCCGCATGGCACCATGAAACTCTTCTGTTGGAACTGTCAGTGGAATATAATCACACGGTCTATTCATATGCTCAGTCAATAGAGCTCAAAGTATAGCCTCGGTATGGTCTTTTTTTCCGAGGCCATGTTGGAAACTAAGTACATGAAAAGAATTTATTTATAAGATGGGTTTATAAATATTTATCTGGGGGTATGGTTAACCCATGATGGTGTCATTTATATCATGTGGATAGAGGATCTAAAAACTTTAGTGGTCAGCTTCTCACAAAACCACATGTCCTTTTCAATTCAACAACCTCATGAACCTGAATGGAAATTCATGGGTTGTTATGGATATCTAGGGGAAAGTGAAAACTAGGGATCCTATGAGATGATTAAATAAATCCTAAATACGCTTTCAGCTCCCATTATCTTTGGTAGGGATTTTGAAAATATCCTCAACAACCAAGAGAAGAAATGGGGTTCCCTATTGATTTTATCCTCTATGCATTAATTCCTAGAATACTTTCATCACTCAACCCTCTTGGATCTGGGCTTATCGAGGAGTCTATTTACTTTATTTCATGGGCATTACCTTTCCCCCAGATTATCTAAAAGTATCAATAGGTTTATGGATTCTAGTGACTGGGCATCGATGTTCTAGAGGTACATGTTCTCTTACTTCACTTCAATTTCATCTAATCACTGTCCTATTTTTCTTCAACCACATGTGGGGTCCTAGTGCAAAAAGACACTATAGGGACTCATATTTGAATGCATGTAGCTTCAAGAGATGCTATGAGGAACCCAATTCTGATTTATCTAACATGAGGCAGTTACTCCTGCAAATTAAATAAAAAATTACTTTATAAACAAATAATACAATTGGTTTATCATATCAAGGGAGTATTTAGTCAGACACAATGACCCGAAAACCAAATAATTTCATAAAAATCGTCATCCTGAAGAATAAATAACATTATCTGAAAATTATAGGTACAAGACATAATATTCACTTCTGATGGGGTTGATATTTAGTATACGACTGGGTAATTTTATATAGATTTATTTTGTTTTGAGAGTGGCACCCACATAGAGAATCTTTTATGTTGTGCAGAGCCAAAAGTTACAGAGGAAATGATATTGGAAATCAAGTCAAGCATTATTTAGGGTGAAAATATCTCATCCCTTAAGGGAATTCATTCATAAAAGACAAATGATCTTGTTGGATTCCATTCCTCATTTTTAATTGGTTTTGTCATATTGTTAGTCCTGACAATATCACACTGATAATAAGTTTATGGGATGGTTCCAGAGTTATGAAAAAAAGGTAAATGAGACTCTCATTACTTGGATCCAAATAATCTATGTCCTAGTAAAAAGTTATTATTTTAGACCTATCATCCTATGTAATGTCTTCAATAATATATCTTCAAAATTCATCTCCCACAACTTTGGTAAGTTCATTCCATCTATTATATCAATGAACCAGATCATTTTTGTTCCCAAGAGACTTATTATAGAAACTTTTATTGTTTCGAAGGAAATATTCCATTCTATGAAAAAGCATTCCAGTCCTAATAGGTTTAACTTTGCAATTAAAATGGATATGAAAAAAGCTTAAAGTAGGGTTGAATGGGATTTCATGGAAGAGTTCATGATGAAATTGGTCTTTATCCCAAAATGGATGAGAGATATCATGAGCTGTGTCAATAAATTTCCTTCATCATAAAGATAAATGGTTTTCTATGAAAGAAATTCAAACCAACCAGAGGTTTATGATAGGGTATCCCTCATTCCCCTTTCTTATTTCTCCTTTCTTCTATTGTTTTTTCTCATATCATATCAAATGTGGCACTAAAAGGTCTCATTAATGGTTCTATGGTTTTCTGATGAAGATTCCATATTACATACTTGTTTTTTTCTATTTATTGCCTTATATTTTCAAGAGTAACACCTCTTGAATTTTAAGAGGCTCTGAATGTTGTAGATTCTTATATTGAATCCTTATGCTTGCATGTTTACTTCACAAAATCTGAGATTTATTTTATCAAGGGTGTGCATGAAGATATGAGATATATCATCATTAGTTTGTGTGAAATTAGTATCATATAGAAAACTAAAAATTATTTGTGTCTCGTGATAGTATTTGGTCACTATAAAAGATAAGTCTTCTCTTTAATTCTGGATAATGTTCATAGTGAATTTCATGGATGGTATAGATGATGACCATAATGGATTGGATTTTAAAAATGTTTATCTTTTCTTTAATGATCATGAACAAAAGGATATTTTACTAGTTCTAGTGGTGCATGGAGTAGGACCAGACAAGTTGTGCTATAAATTTGAGAGTTCGGGTTGTAACTCAGTCTGATCAGGTTTCATGAGTTTCCATACACAGGGAGATGCTATTGGTTTTATATTGTTGAAGAATATCTGTAATTTAAAATCCCTACCATAGATCAACTCTTCTACTAGAAAATCTTTATAGGTATTCTACAGACTTATGCTCATATTATCAGTGGACACCTTTTTTAGAACATATTGTGCCCTCTCTATGGGACAATAATGGAAACTGAGTTTCATGTGAAATTCTATTACCATTAGATTACCTGGTTGTTGTTTCCATGTACTGAGTTTGATCATGCTATTTAAAGAGGCCTTGTGGGTGTGAATATTATTTTGGCGGATTGGTTTAGATCACTTCTTTGGAAGACTATTTTGGGCTTGTTCATTTTCACTTGGTTTATCTAGTTCTTCCAAAACGCCATTGTGTTTGAGAGAACTATCAAAGATTATAAAATATGCCTTTCCAAGATGCATAAATAGATTTCCCAATAGAATGAATATGGGTGGGATCATATTCCTTGTCCATTTCAGTCCCTATTGTCTAGGTGTATTCCTCTCCCTCTGAGCATCTTTAAAACTACTAGTAATGTAGACTTCCTAGCGATGGTACTGTTGGACTTTTGGATATTATTCAGAATCATGTGGAATTTATAATTACAGAACGATAGTCCGTTGTTTTTTCATGATGGACTCCCGTTATATAAGAATCCATGGAAATCTGGGATGGTGTAGTTTCCCACATTATCAATGATTCTATATGGTTGGCCATTATCCCTTAGGCGCACCACCCCATACACTAAAGACTGTAGACTATCATCAAGGGTACGATTAGGTGAAATATGGGAGACTATACCCTATGGAGGTGATAATAATAATGGTCCATATATATATATAACACAATAGAAAATGGACCATAATAATATAAGCAACAGAATAAACACAAATGAAGCATATAGAAAAACATTTGTGAAAATAATCCCAAAGAAATCATACATTTATAGATAAAATACCCATGTCATAGAAGGCCATAAAAATGGATAAGAAAGGTCTCCCATGGTGATCATAAGAGTATGTATATATAAAATCTCAAAATAATGTCGACACATATCTCGAGGGGCCCATGTGGGGTGTGAGTATAAATTTATTTATCCCCCACCAATGTTTTCCTATCCTACATCCAGAATTATATAGTGTATGCTTACATAAATAAACTGCAGAAACTCACACATAAACAAATAACCATCCCCACTTGTGCTTAACTACCACAAGTGAGCGTTTACCTACTTTGACCAAAGATGGTGAATCTATGAATGATTTATCCCAAATATATATTTAAATACATTACATGTTTGTAAAGATATATTTATAGTTGAGAGGAACCATTGCTTAGTACCCCATGGTCTCTTCAATAATATCATACCTGGAGAGCCCGCAGGCTCTTCCCATAAATATATCATCATCTTTTCATACCATTCAACACCACATGTGATATCAATTAAGAAACCAACATCCCAAAAACATGCTCATTGATATGTTCCAAGTCCCCTCAGACCTCCTTTCATAGAGTCAATATTTTCTTAGTAGATCGAAGTCTCGATGAACAATGATATCCTTCCTCAAATGAATAATAAAACACCATCGACATAACTACCAGATTTCCTGAGGCATGAAGATATCCATCCTCCAATAATTCCATCTCATCCGCCTCAATTATAACATCGAGCCTCATCCCCAAATTGATGGTCTCAACACCATCTATTTATGGTCCATCACTATTAACTATGACCTTCTACGTTGATCACCTCATACATAAATTATGGTGAACACTATCTCCTAAGTTACAATATTATTGGAGGCCTCCACCCAAGACGAGTGTCTGAAACCACCTCAACTGAGTCCTATCTATGTGAACACAACTCTACTGGAAATTTTAACCAACAATAGTGCATGAAAATCACAAAAAGTTACTATTCCACACCACCTAGAAACTTCATTTCCACATGCCAACCGATCACCCAAATCCAGATGATCAACTCCATGTCATGTCCCATGGGCTATAACCTCAACCTGATGACGTAATCGCCTTAGTCCTGATGCACCATGTTGCCTAAAACCGGTGATCAACATCTTCTCCTGAATCTTAGAAGATGACCTTAACCTAATGAACCATTTCACCTTAGTCCTGGTGATCAACATCACCTCAATACATTATTTTACACCCATCAGGTTCTCATGGAACTTACAGAATCATAATTCATTTAGTTAATTAAATTTTAAAACTCGTCTAACCATACCAATTGGTAAAAATCCTCTTACCCGACATAGAATAATTAAAATGTCTAGAGCATGCCCACCAGTATCTCATGACATCTATAAATCAATTTAAAGGCTAATATTAATTTTTTATGGTTTTCCACAAGACAACCCAACATTAATATTTAAGAATACACCCCATAAAATCCATAAAATTAAGCAGAAAGCTAGGAACAACCTACCTTATACATGTAGGTGTTTTCACATTGATTATTGACCTATAAATCGAGTTGAAATGGGAGAAATTGGGATTTTAGATGAATGACCAAAAAATAGGAAAAAATATATTGCACGGATTTTGTATTCGGTATGGAAAGATAAAAAATAAATATAATAAATATAATTAAATTCCTCATAAAGAATAATCCATATCCACTAAAGGATATTTAATCAGTGCTCATGCAGAGAAGGGAGTCCAAATCCTAAGAGAGGAAAAGGGAGAGCTCCAAGGATGTTGTAGGAGAGGTGCACACATGGGAGAAGAAAAACAGTAGGGGGATTCTTAATGAAGGAGAGGGGAAATGTAATTTTCTAGTTGGTAAAGAGTCTTATGGTTATATCGCTTGGTTTGGCTAACCCTGTACCAACCATGCTAACTCACTGTCGAAATTTTCACCCCTTTTAAATGGGTCTCATGGTTTTTCCACATGGTTTTTCTAGACCATTCTCTAACCGTGAAAACCCACTAATAAGTGGAACTATGTGTGAAAGATAAGACACATGGTTTGAAAAACTATATACAACCCATGTTCACCCTCTAAGAAGATCTACAAACACCCTCACATGGTATCCAATTGATGTGCACAGGGTTAAATCAAATCCAACACCAATTCCTAGAACTTTTGAAAAAAATCGTTTTATGTCCCTAACACACCTGAAACCAATCTAATCCCTTGATGAACATAAATAGATTTAAAACACATCTAAAAATAATGGATTAAGGAATTCGAACTCTCATTATTAGGTTCCAAAATCTGTAATTCAAGTTGGTATGCCTATAAAAAATTTAAAACGTTTTCGAATTTTTACCAACTCAAAAACCCATGATAGTATAGTCTCCCTATATTAAAATAGCTTATCATTGAGCTATGAGGTATCATTATGATATGATACCGAACATACCCATATTTTTTACATTAACTCGTTCTACCCAAGAAATTATCCACACTCAATTACCCTAGTTGTGCACCCCACCTTAGGAATTACCTACTCAATCGCTTCTACAAAAAATTTTTTGGATGGTTCCACTAACCATACCAAGACATATATGTCCTAAAATTACATAGTACTCTTCCAATGCCTCATTAAGTTATCAATTCCAACCTGTTTCAAACATAACACACATAAATTCCCCTTTATCATCAGATTCCCAATTCGTACCCATTCGCCACATGACACCCATGAGGTCCCACATCGCATCTGATGCATACAAGTCTTGTATCTCAACAGATGATCAATAGTAATCCCAAATCACACAAAAAGACACACACATAGATATATACATATATATATATATATACATATATTCAGACCTATAAAATTCCTAATCCCTAATCGCCCCATCAAAAAACGCATTGTATCCAATGCTCACATATTAACTAGCATTTGGTTAGCCCAATTACCACATCTGAACCTCGTACAACAAAACTGGACATGCCAAAACAAAGGGTAAAACCATGTTTAAGGTGTAATTATAACTGATCAATACCATGTATATAGTCTAAAGCCTGACTACCCGAGTTCTGACCTCCCTACAGAGCTGAACCAGCTACTGGCCACCGACCCCGCTACTAGGTCTATCTATACCTGCTATGACCAACGTGTGTAGAAAAATCATGGAATCTAGCTCCTTGTACAAATACCAGTCCTAACATAGACCCCTATGTCTAAGATGTTTTCTGACTCCTGATTATCTACAAAGGCTTCCTACAGAAACTCTCCAAATGCCCCGCCTAACCACATGTCTGACACTCCTTTCAATTTTTCAAAAACTAAGTCTGTACATGCCTCATATTTCCACACTACAATCACAACATCAAATAACCACTCCTCGATTGTGTACCAAGTCCCTATCCAAACTACCCTACTTATAATCTTTGTAGACCCACTTCCAGCTACCTATAACATCACCGCTAAGCTCTCCTAACACAATCACCTAGCTTGAATAAGTCTTTTCTATCAAGTTTCTCTCAGCAATCAGTTCCCAATTCACCACCTATAAGAATGAGTTCACTCTGATGATATTTAACTAAACCCTAATGGCATTTCGTAATCAATCCTTGAAAAACCTCACCCTGTTTATGTCATCGCCCACCATAGATGGAAAGAATTAGAAAATCTCTGTAAAATTCACCACATAATCCATCACAGATATTTCTGTATACTGTAGGTTCATGAACTCATGTGTTGTATCCTCCCTCGATGTCTCTGGGAATAAATTCTCAAAGTATAAATCCTTCCAAGATATTCAGTCATTCCTAAAATCGTGTACATGTATGTCTCTCTATGGATTTTCTGATCCTCTAATAATTTATGTATTCAACTTCCCCCTCTAGCATGGGGGAGTCTCAAACTAATAAAAAATGTTCTACATGGACTCGATTTAGTTCGCAGCTACCTACAAACCACCCTTACCCTGAAATAACGGTGTTTTTTAAGACTGAAACTCACAAGTCAGATAATACATGGATGGATCAACTCTTTAAGCTCCCCATTCAATACCCTATATGACCCATACCAAGCTTTCCCTGAGAAACTCATCTATACATGGCCTAAAGTCTTCCATCTATTATGTCTTACCTACCTATAACAGATCTTGTACTAGTGGCCCATGAACATCCCAACCCTCAGTGACCTCATCCTTACCCTCTTGGGTCTCATCTCATGCATTCCACAGTGAAACCACATCTCTTCCCTCTTGATGCTCTTCTAGAATTCGTCTAGTTGGAATCGCACTTAATACCAAAAAATGGTCAAACAACCATAATAATCAGAAACACACACACTCATATCATAGATAGGTAAATCTATAATATGTAACACATCTCACCACCCTTAAACCCCTAACACACCCATGTCACACGACATCGAGCCTCATGGCCCCTTACCTACACCCATATTAGAGTCATCTATCACATATCATGTATATCAAGAGATCATCAATATGGGGTGGCTGAGTAGAATTCCACCAAAAGGATATACAAGAAAACACTTTTTATCTTTTTTCTAACCTTTTAAATAACTCACCCCCTTTCATTACTCATTCCTACCCCTAACAGAGTTAGGACCATATATACTATATACACATTTCATCACATACTGATCTCATCATGACTAAAATACCTAGGATGGGTGATTATAATGCTACCAAAAGGATATATATGAAAACATAATTTAGCTTCTTATTGACACTTTAAACAAAACATCCACTCTTAGGAAATTCTAGGTTCCCAATGAAAAAAAAAAGAATAAACACACATCATATGAGAATTAGTTCCTTCCATGACGAATAAATACTCCTCCGTTGTCATACCGGGACAAGGGTATAAATATCATAATACAATACATCACACCCAAGTGTACCACTAAAGGTGTAAATATATCAACTATAAAAGCATAAACCATAACATCAAATTCCTTCCCTTGGAAACTTGGTATGTCCCCTATGCATGGGGATGTAGGAACCCAAACATAAGCTCTTTAGCTAGTTCCAACTACATCCTAGTCTACGGTCTACCATATCCAAAATAGTGAGACTAAAACAAAAAAAAAGAAACATTTTTTATACTATTTGTATCACCGGACCCCATTTTCCACTATATCTGTGCTCTGGGCCGGTTGGCCACTAGGCCTTAGGTGAACCTCCTCATATACCAAATGCTGCTGACTAGTAGTGAGTATCTGATTAGGTGATAGTGGGGAGACAATACCCTCTTGTGCTGATAATAATAAAGGTCTATATATATATATATAACATAACATAAGAAGGACCACAATAGTGGAAGTGAAAAGAATAAAAAAATTGAAGCATATAGAACAACAATAATAAAAATAAGCACAAGGACATCATACCCATTGCAGATAATATACCCATGTCATAACAGGCCATACATAACAATAAGAAAGGTCTCCCACAAATGACCATAACAGTATATATATATAAAATCTAAAAAAAGTCCCAAATCGATGTAGAGGAACCACTTGGTCTATGTCCATCCTTCCAGTGCCAAAGCAACACATCCATATTCAATATGGCCCCACTATTAAGCCTAATCCCTTGCCTAATCTCAAAACCATAAAGTCAACACACATATTGAGGGACTTGTGTAGGGTGTGAATAGGAACTTAGTATGCCACTACCAACATGTTCCTGTCCAACATCTATAATCATCCAACATATTCATATATAAATAAATAGTTTCATCTCAAAAAAACCCACTCCACTTATGCTCAATAGGCACAAGTGAGTGTCTACACGTTTCATCCAGAGCTGGTGAATCTATAAATTCATACCTCCAAATATATATTTTTATACATTATATGTATAAAAATATATTTTTATAGTCGATATGACCCATATCTTAGTTCCCAAGCATCCCCTGAAGAATATCATACCTGGGGATCCATCAGGATCCTCACCTAAATATATCACCAGAACTTGCAAAACCACATGTCCCATCAATCAAGTAACTGGTATCCCAACGTCACACCCATAAATATGACACAAGCCCCCTGGACCTCCCTTCAGAGAGTTACCATCAGCTCAATATCCCGATGTCCCAATACATCGTGATATCCATCCTACGCTGAATAATAAAATAGCATCATCTCAAGATCCCGAAATATCGAGTCATGTAAATATCTATACTCAAATAATAATGGCCCATCATCCTCAAGTACAATAGTGAGAATCTTTCCAAATATATAGAGTCAACATCATCTCTTTATGGGCAATCACCATCAACCATGGCCTTTTATGGTGAGAACCTCCCCCCATAACTAATGGTCAATACCATCCCCTATGCTGTAATATCTATGGAGTCCTCTACCCATGAAGATTGGTCAAAACTAACTCAACTATGTCATATCTTTATTCACATGACTCCAAAGATAAGGTCATCTAAAAATAGTGATAAAAAATCACCAACAATTCCTAATCCACACAATCCAACAACATTTTTTCCACATGTTAAACTATCTCAAAAATCCCAATGGTCAATGCCATCTCAAGTCCCACAGGTGATGCCCTCAACCTAACCATCTCGTAACATTAGTGCCTACGAACTTTATCACCTCAACTGGGTGATCAACATCATCCCATGTATCTCAGATCATGACCTCAGCCTGACAAACCATGTTGTCTCAGTCTCAGTGACCAACGTCACCTTAATACCTCAAGACATGCCCACAACATTCCCATGGAACTAATGAAATCATAATACATTTAAATAGTTAAATTAGACAACCAACCTAACCTTCAAAACTAGTCAAAATCTTCTTACACATCTTAGCATAATTAAATAGGCTAGATAATATGCACCGACATCTCATGACATAAATATATTGATTTAAATACTAATATTAATTTAATAAAGGTTTCTCCTAGACAACCCAACATGTGTATTTAAGAACACAACCCATATCACACAAAAAATTAAGGTGAAAGATAGGAACTACCTACCTTATACTCCTAGGTTCTATCTCATTGATTATCAACCTCTAACGCAAGACAAAGCGAGATAGAAAGTGATTTTAGATGAAGGACATAAAAATATAGAAAAATAGCTCACATAGATTTTACATTATTTATAGAAAGATAAACAATAAATAGATGAAAAAGGATCGTAGGCCTTATTGAGAGGAATCCACAACCACCAACCGAACCTTAATTGGAGCTTCGATGGAGTAGTGAGGCCAAATCCTAGGAGAGAGAAAAGGAGAGATCCACAACAACTAGAGGAGAGGTGTATGGTGGGAGAATAAAAATAGAAGGGGGGTTATTATGGAAGGAGAAGGGGAAAAGGTAATTTCTTAGTTTTTAAAGAGGAACCTGATAAAGTTGCATTGTTAGGATAACCAAGTGCCAACCATTAATAATCACTATCAGTCACCCATTTTATATAGGTTGTATGGTTTGGATGCATGGTTTGGCTAGACCATGCACCAACCGTTTTCACCCACTAAATAAGTGACACTAAGTGTGTGGGATAAACTGTGTGGTTTGAAAAATCATGTACAACCCATGTGAACCCTATTAGAGGATTTGTGGACACCTCACACGGTTTCCCCTTGAAGGCCTCATGGTCAAATAAAACAATGTGCCTCTTCCTTCACCTTTTGAAAAATGGGTATTTGGGTGTCAATGCACCCAAAAACCATCCAACACATTGAGAAACATGATAATATTTAAAAACCATCTAAAAAATTATTTAGGGTCTTTAGACACTCAAAATTAGGTTTTTAAGTCTACAATTCATGTTAGTCTTCCAAACAAAGAAAATTTAATATATTGGGAATTTCGACCCTCTTAAAAATCAAAGACATTAAAATGATGAAGATGACTACTAGACTTTTGGGTCTATTATTGATAAAATCAGGTCTTTGATCCCTTTTTCTCGTCTTTTGGTTTCTTATTTCTTTCTAAAGAGGGAAATCAGATGGAACATTTCATATATATTCTCTACACATCAGTTTTATTACCTAGTTTTTTTGTATGCCATCATAAACACATTAGTGGATCATGGGTGGTTCATGAGGATAGTCCCATCAATGTTTCACTCTACATAAGAAATCACTTAAACCAATTGTATTTTGGGTATTCGTTTCAACACACTCATTTTTAGTATTTTTTCTCTATCACATTATTCATCATTGAAGGTAAGAAATATAAAAATTAATACCCCAACCTTGATGTTGAAGAGTAATGTGATAATGAGGGAATCTCACAATTGAGGCAGCCACCCACACCGTTGTCCATAAATTTGACTATAATAGTAAAGTACAATCAACATGGGTGGACTAAAATGTTTTTTATCCTTCTCAAAACTCTATAAATTTTACAATTTTCCTAGTCATAAATTAAAAAAATGGGACAAAAAAAATTTGACCATTGGGAATACCAATAAAATTTTGATTCCATACCCTTCACCATGCTTCCGTATGCAGCACTATCAATGCCATTCTAGTCAGTTATTGGTGTGAGAAATATTTTTTGGTCTTTCTGATGTGGTGGTAATGTTTTAGAGGAAGTGGTGGATTCAACAGCATGACAAAAATTTGAACTACTTCCCCATGTGTTTTTTAATTTAAATCGATGAGATCAATTGTTATATTCTTCTATATTCTGATTTTCCTTCCACCGCCTCACTATATACATGGATTCTCACATAAATGTGTAGTGTATCATATCTCTATACAATTTTCTTTAGAATTCCCAGATTTCATACTTTTTCATAAGTGTTGGATTATTTTTATTGGGACTATCTCATTAGTGATGATCCAATGGCCCCTGTTTTCACATAGTGACTTTTGTAATTGTTACCTCTAATAGACTGTATTCAATCATCATCATTTCTTTATGGAAAATTTTGTACATTCACATGTCCCATCCAAGTGGTCCAAATTATATTGGTCAAAGGAACATTTTTATTTGGGTCGTCCATGTGGATTCTATCCTACACTTACACAAATGCCCGTTAACACTTCAAATTTTCATAATAGTGGCTAAATAAATTTGTCTCTTTCCATTCAATTGAAATGATTCATTCAGTATGGTTTTGTTTTTTTTTGAGAGAAATATATATCTTCCTGGTTCATGGAGAGATGTCAAAGAATAATAATAATAGTAATAATAATAAGAAGAATAAGGGGAAACCGATGTTTCTCAATGTTGTTGTTCCCATTATCCTCTGTGTTTCAATCCCCAACAAATAATGGTACATTCAAGTGAATATTTAGTAGAGACGTTGTGTTATTGGGTTCTGGATGATGACTTGATAATCAAGATACTATAGACTTGAACCTTTTCTCTGTAACTAGGTTTCATTATAGAAAATTCGATCTTTAAATGAATCTTTTTTGTCATTCCACTACTGAAAATTAGTGACTTATCTATTCGTAAAAACTCCATTGATATGACTAAAAATTCATTAATGATGCTATAATATTTAAAATCTTGATGATTTTATTAGTGTTAGAAATAATATTAATAAAAACAACCTTCATCAGTGAAAAAGCTTTAATGAAAACAACTTTATCAGAATTTTTTAGCATAGAAAAAAATAATTTTATCAGTTCTATTTTTATATTGATAAAAGGTATTGCATCAATGACATTTTTAACACTAATAAAATATAATTTTATTATCACTAATAAAATTCACAAGGTACAACATTGTTAAACTATATTTACAAAAAAAATTACAACCCATTAAAACTAAAAAACAAAAATTAATTTTAAAAAAATAATAAATTAAAATTATGAATAAATCTGCAATAAAAAATATCAATACAGTACAATATCATTGGTTTCCAGAATTTATTAAAACATTAAATTTTTAAACAAACTTAAAAACACCATGGGTTCTAATGTCTTTATGACCCCCTTCAAAAGATCGCAATCAAGCTACATGTTTCGGAATAAACTTCCCCAACTCGAGAACAAAATATGAGTATTACTATAATAAAATACAAGGCTTAAGTTAGTAATAGTCTAATGAAATAAATGAAATATAAATATGATAAAAATCATTAATAAAATGTCACTTTAAAACAGAAAAAACAAACTTCAAGTCATATCAGGCACACCGTGTGTCAGATTCATATATTGTTAATTCCCACATGGCACAAATGATTTCTATATTTTATCCTAATGTGTTAAGGAAATATAATATTGTCTACCTGGATTTAAATATGGGATTAATGTTTAGAACAAAATTGTTACTTTTAAACTAAAAACACACAGTTTGAGTTATACTTGGAACACCGTGTGTTGGATTGACATGCAGTTAATTTCTAAATTTCATGAATGACTTATGGATTGTCTTTATAATGTATTGAGAAAATGTGAGTTCATTTGATTAGTTTTTAGTATGTAAAGTTTCTTTTGTACTAAAATGTCAAATTAAAATAAATAAACAAACTTTTAGTCATATTTGACCCACCACTTGTCAGATTAATGTGAGTATAATTCATACTCATCAAAAATGAAATATGTATAAGTTTCATAACTTTTTATGAAAATATGAGTGTGTTTTCATGGTTTTTAGTTAATGAAATTATTTTTGAAATATAGTGTTACTTTTAAACAGAATATATACACATTGAGTCATTCTAGGCACATGATGTGTTAGATTAACATGCATATAAAGATCCATACTTTAATATCCAATAGTAGGTGGTTAATTTATTATATTGGAACTATATTCATGGAATTACATACTGAAGGACCTAATAGTTTATTAGTCTTGGTAAACTAGATAGATACATGAATCTCATATTACATTTTAAAACATAAAATAAAATATATAATTTTCTTTGAGTATACCATCATTTCTTTTAGCATATCCCAAAATATCAACGATAAAACAATTCCTGGTATCTTGTGGAATGAAAACATAAGAAAAGGGAGAGATATAATGACCATTGAGAGTATGTGTACTATATAAGATATAATGAGTAAATAAGGTCTAATCAATATGAACAGGTAAATAACTAAAACAAATGTCATTTAATAACTTAATTGAACATGAAAAATAATATGAAAGAATAAACTATAGTCAAATAATTATATATAAATAATCACTAAGCTTGAAAATGATCCATGAATATTAAAACTAATTAAATAATCACATGGAAATAATTAACTAATCTCATAATAATGGAATGAATAATGTCAAACATCATAACCATACCATCAAGGCCTCATCCAAATACATTATATATAAATGGTTAATCCCTTGACCAAATACTCATACTAGTTTGTCTCAAAATACCTACTATTACATTGAGGGGCTATAGTAGGTCCCACACAACAATTGATAAGTTTAATGACTTTCTCATATGAGTGGGGTGAAACATAACTAATACACCACTCTTATCGAAAAACTAGCTTCTAAAATGTTAATAATTACCCTAATCAATAAAAATAATCATAAACCATCTACAGTAATATAAATGGTATTAACATAGTATATCCCCAATAGAACTAATCATAAACCATCTAGAGAAACAATAAGGATGGTAAAATTAAAACATATCCCCATTATATAATATATAAAATAAGGGTTGTTGACAATGATGAATATGATTTCCATAAAGAGACCATTAAAACATTCTTGAGGAAAACAACCATTCCACTTTAAAAATCACCTTTTTAATACTAAAAGTTCCTAAAATACAGTAAAAATGATTTTCTCTAAAATAAATTTTGTAATATATAAATTAATATTTAAAACATAGATTTTTCAAGACAGTGTGAATTTTTTTTTAGGTTGTACAAGTTAAAATAAGGATTCTTTCACATTTTTGTAAGAAAAGTAAAAAATTACCTTGTTTGGAAAAAAATAGAATGATTGCATTTTATTATTTAAAAAAAATTAAATCATATGTAAAAAATTTAATAAATAATTTGGATAATTTTAAAAACATTTTTGAAAACATTTTTAGAAAATATGGATTTTGATGAAAAATGATTTTCGAACAAAGAGAGAAATAAAATCAGTTTTTCTTAAGATCTTCTTCTCAATCATTTTGATTACCAAAGAGAGGGAAAAAATAAAATTACATGATAAAATAATGAATATAATGAGTATAATATTATTCATGAGTTTCTTAAGAGTTTGATCATAATATTTCATATTGAAAACTTAATCATAAACAATCCAGAAAATAATGGTATTATAACATAAACCCTCATTACTTTGGTATCTTTGGAATCATAAGCCTCGTGGAATAAAAAACTTCAATTGAATATTTAAAAACCATTATGATAAAGTGTTTCTTGATATAAAATATCAAAGGGGAAGTATATAAACCACAAAAAATAAATAATTAGTTAATATTTAATATGTCTCGTGGAAGAAAAAGTGTGATGAGAAACCCTTAGAATGATCGTAATGATGAACCGAGAATTAATCACTGAATAAATTATGTGTATCAAAGGTAAATACACATAAAACAATTTTAAATAAACCATAATATAATCTAAACTTATTACACATATAGTCTTATAATATAAAATATAATTAAGAAGTAATAAACCCCAATGAAAAGAAATTGGGTTATGATATTCCTTACAACTTGGTAAGTTTAAATTCAAATCCTCTTAGATGAAATAATTCAAATTTAACATTAAAATACAATTATTTATGAATTATTAATGATATTAATTTAAAATAGGGATTTATACACAGCATATAAATTAAATAAGGTTTCTAACATTACAATATTCTTCTATAAAATAAAATTGAGACAAAATATCGTATCTCAATTATGATTTCCTTCATGTGTGCTCGTACCACCTATATAAAATTATTTATTTATTTTAAATATATTATAGAAAAATAATAATATATTTCATACCATATATTATTTTATTATAGTCTTTTATGACCTTTTTATTAATAATTCTTTGTTAAAATCATTATTTCATGTGATAATTACTTCTTTTTTCATTTATGTTTTTGTTCAGTAATTTTTGTCCTTTAAATTTTATCATGGTTCCATAATATCTTGATGGTAACCATGATAATAATATTATGTATAATCATCATATAAGTACATATAAAAAACCATAAAATTTAGATATGGTAAAACGAGTTACGCCATTCATTGGGACGGTAAGTCGTACATACGCATGAATCCTATTATAATTCATCCAATAGATGAAATGTAAGAAAGAAAAAAAAAATATTATAACATTAAAAAAACATTATAATATCAAATATTACATATATATTAATTAAATATATCCTTATTACCATCAATTCCAAAGTATAATGAAAAATATTTCACATCGATATGTGGAGGTCGTGGTCCACACATACGCTAAATCAACATCATTTTTTTCCAAAGGATCAGAATGTAAGAAGGTATATGAGATATTAGAAATAAATAATTATAGTAATGTAATAAATATAATATATATGTGTAATATACATAATAATATCCCACTATTATAGGGGATGATGGAAAATGAATTACATCTGTTCATGAAACAATAGTTTTTCATACACATGATCGACATTTTTGTTTCCCATTTGATGGAGGAGAAGATGAAGATAGTTTAGTTAATTAAAATAATAACCTCTAAGTATATAGTAGATAATAATTTTATTAATTTATCATATTTTGAGAATATTTTAAAGATTAATAAGATTAGTTAATATGAAAACACATGGATAATAACTTTACCTCTTCTTCGGACATCCTCTTTTGGGTTATACCAAAAGACCTCCTAGATTAAAATTTATAACAAAAAATAGGTATCTAGGATTTGGGGAGGGATGTATGGAATATATTTGGTAAGTTATTGGTTTAAATAAAATACTTTGGGAATGTGTAAAGGAGAAGATAGTGGGAGGCCTTTTATAAGTGGGGGAGAGGACACATTTGAATTTTTTAAAATAAAAAGTATTAATCGTGTTTTTTATATAGAAAAAGACTCCAAAATGGATCATTATAGAAAAATGGATAATATATGGTAATAATATGGTCATTCAAGTGAAATATTACAAGATTATAGTTAATTGTAACCCATATATGTTTAGTTTAACCCTCGGTAAACCTTTTTTTACCATAACAATGACAATTACTTTTTTACTGTTTTTTACTATTTATTTGGGTAAAAATAAAGGGTGACATATTATATAATATAAATTATGATTATTTTGAATTTTTAATATATTTTATAAAATTTAAATCTCTTAATTTTATGAATTTAATTTAAAATTAAACCTGCATAATAGATGAGGAACAATTTTTGAAAGGAAAAGCTTTCAAAAGTGTAAAACGTTTTCATATCCAAATTGGAAATATATTTGATTAAAAGTACCTAAAATGGATTAATAATAATATTATTATATTATTTTACTTTAAAAACAATTTTTAATAAAAATTTACTTTATAAATTCTTGAAATTAAAAGGTTTCTTTCAATAAAACCAGCATTTTTCACTATTTATTGAGAAAATAATATTTTTAGAAAATTCAAAAACATTCAATCTAAGATATTTTTTTCTTGATTATTTGAAAAAATAATTTTCTTTTCTATCTTAAATCCTATTAAAATGGTAAAAGTTAATTTTAATGTATGCATACAAAGCACAATGAAACCATATTTTAGAAAAATACAAATTTTCAGAAAGTATTTCTTTTATTTCAAATGATTCATATTTTATTTCTATTATATAGATATGCATTAAAATTATTCTATAAATGTGCAATCCACATAATTACCATAAATTATTAATTTATATTCAAACCTTGCAATTCAATGTCATGGTTATAATGGTATACTATATTATAGTTTATTTAGAATCGGGGTTGCGTACACCTCAAGCTATCAAAGAGATTAAATTTAATGAAATATATTTCACATGTCATGTTAAGATTGATTTTAAGTGTCATATATGACATCAAAAAAAATATTATTTTATAATCTTGGGATATAACATTTTCTCCTCCTTTAAAAAATTATGTCCTCACAATTTATCTTGTGCTTGAATAACATGTTATTACCATCTAAAAATACAATTGTTGATAAATAACATCATAAAATGTTTTAAGAAAAAATATTCATAAAATAGGGAAAGGTAAATACAAAAGTAAAATAGAATATTATATAACTAGATTTCTAAATTAGAGATAACTATTTGGATGGAAAAAGTGCATACGAAAGAAAATAGGAAATAATATGAAGAGTGATAGAAATAATTCATCAAAATAATGTGAACGATAAATAAATATTTACTGCAAAAAAACAATAAACCCATTATGAGTTAAAAGGCCATTGATTATTCAGATATAAAGGTAGTAGGATAATGTTTTCCATTTATTTTTCCTAGAGTTATGAGATTCTTTTACTGTCATGAAAGAGAACACCTAAAAATATACTTACTCATTCACTATTTGGTTATACTTTGATCAATTCCTATTTCATTTATTACTACCTAAAATAAGTATTCAATATTATTTTTTAATTCATGAGGTACTAAAAATAACATTTAAAAAATCATAAGATCTATAAAAGTGTGATATGTCCTTCTGTATGCTTCTAAATATTTACAAAAACAAAAATTAGTAAAAACGTGTTATCCAATATAATACATCAATATCGAAACATAATTAGTAACACTAAAAGGTAAAATTAATCCATTTAATAAGTATTTCTCCATAAAATCATTAAATTAAAAACAATTTCATATCAAATGGAGCATCACGTAGGTAACTGGTAGGCACTTCACCTTTGTCAGGCTTCGGTTGAGGGTTTAATACTCGCGACCTTATAATATGTTATGGGTTGTCACACGACATTCATGCTTTCATTTTTATAAAAACACATTAATATAATTATCGTAATTTTCCCAAAAAAATATGATTAATATCCTTAAAATAACCTTAGTCAAAAAATCACTTTTTAACTACAAGGTTTTTCTATAAGAATAAATGTTTTCCATGAAATAAAATAATATAATTAAACAATTATTACCTTAACATCAATGATAATATTGAATAAAATAGTTTTCAAAACCTTTAATCTTATGTCCAAAAAATGTAACATCCCAACTAATTAAGGAATTATACATTTTCATACCTATTAATATTTTGAATTAATAACTAATTTTTCTTCAAATGGGTTTCTATGTTTAATGGCGTACTCGTTAAGAAACAACAGGTTTCTTTGAAATAATACGTTGACACAACATTGAGTTATACTAAAAAATAATAATATAATATTATTATTTTAAATAGTGGTAAAAGCCTAGACATTGTATTAGTGAGATGAATATAACAAACTACAATATTATTTTACATGTTTATTAAATGTTTCTACATTTATCCAATAGATTTTTTAGGCTTAAAATAAGAAAGAATTTAATTTTAAGTATATATATTATAATATACATTAAAAGGTCCATTTACCATCTTTTAATGGAGAACCCTTTTAAATTAAAGTTTTTTTCACTTTTATAGGTTCTATTTGACAAAATAATATTCCTCTTTATAATCGGGACTTCAAAATTTACTTTGGATGAAATTTGGGTATTTTTCTGATAATGTTCATTTTTTATGAATAGTGACAAATACAGCATTTTAATTCAAAGTTTCGTTTTAATATAATTTATTTATATTATTATATTATCTATTTAATTTTTTTAAAGTTTAAATAGATTATATTTTTACCATTTAATCCAACTTTTGTCTTTGAAAGTAATTTCACTCTTAAATTGGACATTAAAATGTTAATCCTTTTGATAGTTATTATATCTTGAAAACAAGCTTTTTGTTTTGACAACGAGAATTAATTTTAAATTAATTTATACAACTTTTCTGTTATGAATTTGGAAAAATGGCTTCCATATTTATAATCATGAGTCCCAAATTTTGTAAATAGTTAACTTTTATTTTTATACATTAGGAATATTTACATCAGTAAATATTTTATTTATCATGGTTAAAGGGTAAATCTAGTAAATAAATGTAAACAATAATACAAAAATAAAAATAAATTACTCTAAAATGTTTCCTAATTCAATTGGATGATACATGTCCGACAATGGACATCCTTGGGTTGATTTTGGGACCCCAAGGAGCCACATGGGGGGGATAATGAAACTTTATAATAATTAATTTAAAGTAAAGAAAAAAATGACATAAACATATATCTTTTAGTAAATAAATTTCTACATGGGGATATATAAGTTATATCTTATAATATAAATATTCATTTGAAATTTTAAAATATTTCCTATATCATGGTATTTTTTTATAATTTCTATACATCAAATAAATAAAATTATTTATGACACAATAATGATGCAGTGTTTACTTCATTAATGAATGATTTAAATAAATAAGATTATAAAGATAAAAAAAATATCCAAAACATATCCAATTCTTATTGGATTATTTTATTTTGAACAAGATTAATCCTATCTTAGACTTTAATATGTTTTCACATTTTGAAACTAAAAATCATTATATAATAAAATAATATTTTTAAACTTTCTTAAAGAGCTCCTCCTCTCCATTATAAAAATCTCTCACCTCTAACCCATTACTCACACCTCTCAAGCCCATTGGCTCATCCAAAATCTGTGAAAATAAGATCTTAATATCCCTATGTTTCACTTAGAAGCCTTACCTTAGACATAAGGCACTTCAAGAAATCCTTTTGGTTCAAACCAAAGGGATTTACGCCATTTAAAGGTAACAACATTTCTTATGTTATTTTATTTCATTTTACTTCACTAACCCTATAAACTATTTTTATTCCTTTATTTTATAACAAAAACAATATCATAAATATACTATGTTGTTTTTATGATAAGTATTATAACTACAGTTACACACACCTCTATCTAATGGTTAAAGAACATACTGTTTCTGTGGACGGTGAACTATCGCCTCACAAAATATTGATTGTTCATTATTCTTCTACAACCTCTCATGGAGGCCATTGTTATAGAACTGTATTTATATGTGATATATATTATATTTATATTGTCTCTATACTTCTGTATTTTTCATTTATATAATACCTTTATGGTTTCCATAATGGGTAAATGTGATAATTTCATTTGAGGAAGTGCAGACTACCGCCCCCTCAAAGTGATATGAATCATTCATGCCATACGTGGAACATATAAAGGATAAAGTTACTGAAATTATATATTATATTACACTATAATTATATTATACCTATGTATCATTCTGTTTTCATTCCATTAAATATGAAATAGAAATGAAAGTAGCGTTCATGCATACGTACGGCTTACCATCTCCAGGAACGGTGCATTTCATTTATTACCTCCAAACATTATGAACTATTATAAATACATATATATAAAGGATATATATGATATCTAAATCATGAATATCATTCTAGATACAATGGAATTTTTACCACATCATCAACTTGTATTTATAAGATGTTCATTTTTGACTCAACTACCAAATATCGACAAAATGACCATTATAAACTTAAATGATAACATAATGATTAAAAAATGTAAATAAGTGATATAGAAGGGAATAATAAACTTGAAAAGGGTTCATAATAAAGTATAAATTAACTTTAGTTTATTATTTAGGAGATCAAAGAATGAACGGGTCATGTTGGACACGAGGTAAGGGACTTCATCTCAATCTTCATTCATTGTGCCATACTTTGATTTAAACACAAATTTCATTTATAAAGTGAATAAAATCCTCTAAAATTTCATTTAATTCAAATTGAATCTTTTTCTATGAGTTATTTTAATAAACAATAAATAAAATAATGTTTATTTTAATGTAAGTAGTGACAATGACATTTCCACTACCATGAGTATTATTTGATTGTTGGATTCCTTAACAATATGTAATGTCCTTGAATGGAAAACAAATATCATATACTCTTTTATGTATTTTGGTATTGAAAATGGTTTTGATAATGGATTTGTTATTTCAATATATTTAAATGGTATATTGTGATTAAAATGTGGAAATGTTATTTTTCTTTATGTTTGTTTTATGTGTTATGAATATGTTAACATTTTTTGGAATTATTTATGTATACGGGATATTTCATGATAAGCCTAGGGCAGGTGAGCCTGAGATAGCTCTCCAATGCTTTGGGTAATGTGATGGAGGTAAACGTGAATGTCTCTCTTAAGAGATTAAGTGAATATACAGTGATGGGAATTCCAAATTAAACTTCCTATGTGGTAGTATAAGCTACAACGTAAGTATGTTATGAATTCCACACATTACATTTATGATTTGTGATTATTATGTGTTATTCATAAATTTTATGATTTTATGATGTATGTTAAAAAGGTTATGTTTTGATGGACTAATGTTTTCTTTCTTTATTTTATAACCCTTATTGAGATTTTTATGCTCATACCTAGTTTTGAAATGTCTTTCACTAGACATAAAGATGAATAGGGTCAAGGATGGGGTCAAGGAAAAGTCATTCTATCTAAAACATGCTACTAGACATGAATCATTTTTTAAGAGTTTTTGTTTTATGAAAAAATGTAAAATGAGTATACATGTGTACTTTTTAATTTTTTAGATTTAATTTAATAGTTATGGCCTAATTCTATAAAACTATATTCCTGAAAATATTCTCAATGTAAATTATCCATTTAATTCAAGATTATGTAATGTTTTAAGGGTGGGGCCTTATAGTTGGTATTATAGGTAGGTTTAGACCACTTTAAGAGTAAGGATATTGTTAAATTAATATCCATAAATGAATTTATGGTCAAATTGAAATGATATAGCATTTACAGGTTACTGGGTTGCTTCACCAAAGATATTTTTGTGTTCGGAATGGTTTTTCATAGAGGAAACAGAGTAGTTGTGCTAGGAAGGCCTACAGAGGGATATGAACTTGAATATCAGCATTCTGATTTGGTCAGAATGAGAACTTAATAGTTTGTTTTAGTGATGGATCAGTTGAATCAGGTGATAAATGGTGGTTATATTTATTGATGATATTTTTTATTATTCTAAAAGTAAATAGGATCATGAATGTTAGTTAAGGGTTGTCTTGTGAACCTTAAAAGAAAAAAATTGTTTTGGAAATTAATCATGTGTGAGTTTTGGTTACAATAAATTTCATTCATTGGTTAAATTGTTTAAAAAATGGCATAATTGTTGGTCCTCCTAAAACAAAAGTTTTTAAGGAATGGCTATTACCCAAACATATAACTGAGATCTATAGTTTTCTTAGTTTAGTAGGTTATTACTAGAGGGTTGTTGAATTTTTTTTACAAATATCTAGTTCAATGACTTTGTTAACTCGAAAATGTTTTAATCTCATCTGGAAAACATAATGTGATGCTTGTTTTTAAGAATTGAAAAGAAGATTGGTGAATGCTCTAGTTTTGGCATTACCTTCCAGAAATGGTGAGTTTGTTATTAATAGTGATGCTTCATTGAAAGGATTTGGTTGTGTCCTTATGTAGAGTGATCAGGAAATAGCTTATGCTTCACGTCAGTTGAAACCTCATGAGTTAAATTACCCTACACATGATTTGGAATTATTTTTTGTTGTTTTTTGCTTTAAAAATTTGGAGGAATCATTTGTTTGGAGTAAAGTGTGAAATATATAATGATAAAAAATGATTGATGTATATATTCACTTAGAAATAATTGAACAAGAGACAGAGGAGATGGCTGGAATCAATCAATGACTAAGATAGCACAATTCATTACCAACTAGAAAAGGCAAATAAAGTGGCAGATGACTTGAGTCGAAAAAGTAATGATACATTAACATTGTTACGTTTGGAACAAGATCCTATGATTAAATATTTGATGATATTTGGCATAGAGGTTGTTGGTGTATGAAATTCGTTTGTTTTGTTTCTGGTGTCAGTGTCATTACCTCTATCAGATAGAATTAAGCAAGCATAAACGGAATATAGTGAGTTGGAAAAAAAAGGTAGAGTTGGTTCAGAAGGGTAAGTTTCCTGATTTTAACATTGATAAAGATTATGTTTTGAGGTTTGGGAAGATATTATGTGTTTTTTGTGATTCATAGTTGAAAAAAGAGTTATAATGTGAAGCTCATAATTCTTCGTTTTCAATTCATCCTTATAGTACTAAAATGTACAGAGATTTTAGAAAGTATTACTAGTGGGATGGAATGTAAAGATATATTTCTGACGTTACAGTGAAGTGTTTGACTTGTCAAAAGGTTAATTTAGAGTGGCAGTTACAAAAAGGGATGTTTCTTCCTTTACCGGTTCCAAAGTGTAAATGGGAAAATATATCCATTGACATCATTGTGGGATTAACCAAGACATCTCGAGGTAATAATGCAATCTGGGATATTGTTGATCTATTGACTAAATATGCTCATTTCCTTCCTATTCGATATACTTTGTATATAGATCAACATTTTCGGATGTAGTTTAAAGAGATAGTCGGGTTTCATTGATTTCTCCTCTATATTGTATTTCATCATGATCCCAGATTTACTTTTAACTTTTGGAAAAGATTTCAGTAGTCATTGGGTACTAGATTAAATTTTAGTGTAACTTTTCATCCTCAATTAGATGGGAAATCAGAATGAACAATTCAAACCATGGAGGATATGTTACGTGCTAGTTCATTGGATTACTCAGGAAGTTGGGACCAACATCTTTCTTTGTTTTAATTTTCTTATAATAACAGTTTTCATTACAATATAAAAATGGCTTCATTTGAGGAATTATATGGGAAGTGGTGTCGAACTCTTGGTTTTTAGGATGAATTAGTTGAAAGGAAGTTGATTGGACCAGAATTGGTAGAAGAGATGGAAAAAAATTTAGTTGATTCAAAAGCACATGAGAACAGCTTTGAGTAGGTAGAACGTGTACGCGAATAACTAGGGGAAGGATTTATATTTTGAGGTAGGTGATCATATATTTCTCAAAGATTCTCCATGGAAATGTTTGATGTGTTTTGGTAAGAAGGGAATGTTTAGTCCGATGTTCATTGGACCATATAAACTCTTAGATAAAGTTTAATCAGTTGCCTATAGAGTGGATTTCCCTCCAATTTTATCCCAGGTAAATAATTTTTTTCAATTTTCAATGTTGAGAAATTATATTCTGTATCCATCTCATGTTTTGAGTCTATAGGTAGTTCAGTAGGAAGAAAATCTCTCTTATGAGGAACAACCATTCCAGATTCTTGACCAAAGAGTGCAAGTGTTGCAGAATAAGGTAATTAATCTGATAAAGGTTTTGTGGAAAAACTATATGGTTGTAGAGGTAACATGAGAATTTAAAATTATATAAGGGATAAATAAATCCACTTATTTGATATGTGAATAAATTTGTGAGGACTCAATTTCCAAAGGGGGGAGGATGTAACATCACAGGTAAATAAATAATAATACCTTTTCATATATATTAATATTTGTTAATTAAATATTAATTTTACAGTAAATGGGATTCTATGTTCAATGGCATACCTGATACACAACAACAGGTTTCTTTGAAATCTTACGTTGCACACAACATTGAGTTATACAGAAAAACATTAATATAATATTATTATTTTAAATGGTAGTTAACTCCTAGAAGTTATATTGGAAGAAATGAATAGAACTAACTAAAATATTATTATACATGTTTGTTAAATGTTTTTATATTTATCTAATAAATGTTAGATGTTTAAAATTAGGAAGAATCTAATTTTAAGCATAAATACTCTAGAAACCTTTAAAACGTCAATTTACAGACTTTTGATGGAGAACCCTATTTAAATCTACTTTTTGTCACTTTTATAGGTTATATTTGAGAAAATAATATTTTCTTTAGAATTGGGACATCAATATTTACTTTGGCTGAAATTTTTGTATTTTTCTGATAATGTTAATTTTTTTATAAATAGTGAAAAATATAGCATTTAAATTCAAAAATGCATTTTAATTTAATTTATTTATATGGTTATTTAATATTTTTCATTTATTTTAAATTATAATTAGATTATTTTTTTAATTATTTCATCTAATTTTGTTCAATGGAAGTAATTTCACTCTTAAATTGGACATAAATAAAGGGAAAACTTTTGATAGTTATTATTTCTTAAAAACACGCTCTTTGTTTTGACAACAAGAATTAATTTTAAATTTATTTATTCCACTTATTTGTTTTGAATTGGGAAACATTTATTCCATATTTTGAATCATGGGGTCTAAATTTTTTAAATTGGTAACTTTTATTTATAGACATTAGTAACATTTACTTCAGTAAATATTTTATTTACCACAGTTAAAGTTTCAATCTGGAAAATAAGGGTAAAATATAATTTAATAATAGTATTTAATTACCTTAACATGTCTTAATCCTATTAGATGATATATTTACGACCATGGGCATCCTTAGGACTATTTTGGGACCCCATGGAGCCACATGGGAGTGACAATGACACTTTATATTAGGTAATTTAAAGTAAAGACAAAAATGACATAAAAATGTATCTTTTAGTAAATAAATTTTTACAAGGTGTTATATACGTTATCTATTCGACTATAAATATTAATTTGAAAGATAAAAATATTTACTATATCATGGTATTTTATTTATAATTTTTAGACATCAAATAAATCAAATTATTTATGACATAATAATGATGCAGTGTTATCTCATTAATTGATGATTTAAATAAATAAGATTATAAAAATAAAAACAATATCCAAAACCTACCCAATTATTATTGGATGATTTAATTTCGAATAAGAGTCATCCTATATTTGACTTTAATAATATTTATACCTTTATAACAAGAAAATAAATATATAATAAAATAATATTTTCAAACCTTCATAAAGAGCCCCTCCCCCTTATAAAAATCCCTTACCTCTAACCCATTAATAACACCTCTCAAACCCCTTAGCAAATCCAACCTCTGCCCAAATAATCTCTAAAGATCTCTCTCGTCCACCTAAAAGTATTATCTTATCCAGAAGGCACTTTAAGAAATTATTTTGGTTTAAACCAAAGGGGGTTACCCAATTTAAAGGTAATGTTTTCTCTTATGTTATTTTTCATTTATTTTACTTCTGCAACCGCATAAAATATTTTTATTCATCTATTTTATAATATCACTAATATCCTAAATATACTAGTTTTTTTTTTTAATAAAATTAATAGAACAATACTTACACACAACTCCTTCTAATGGGTAAACAACATACTCTTTCTGTGGACGGTGAACTACCTCACGAAATGATGATTGTTTAATATTCTCCTAAAACCTCTCAAGGTGGCCATTAAGATGGAACTGTATTTATATGTGATATATATTATATTTTTATTGTCACTATACATCTATATTTTTTATTTATATAATACCTTTATTGTTTCCATAATTAGTAAATGTGATAATCTCATCTATGGAAGTGCGGACTACCACCCCCTCAAAGGTATATGATTCATTCATTCCATATGTGGAATGTATAAAGGATGTAGTTACTGAAATTATATATGATATTATACTAGAATTATAATATACCTATGTATCATTAAGTTTTAATTCCATTAAATATGAAATAGAAATGAAAGTAGCATCCATGTGTACGTACAGCTTACCATCTCCATGAAAGGTGCATTTCATTTCTTACCTCCAAATATTATGTACTATTATAAATACATATATATACAGGATAAATATGATATATATGATATCTAAAACATGAATATAATTTTTAGATAATGGAATTTTTACCACATGAACAACTTGTAATTATAAGAAGTTAATTTTTTACTCAAGTAACAAATATCGACAAAACGACCGTTATGAACTTAAATGATTACATAATGTTTATAACATGGTAATAAGTGATATAAAAGGATTAAAAAACTTTAATATGTTCTTAAGAAAGTATTTATTAACTTTATTTTATTATTAAAGCGATTAAAGAATGAACGGGTCAAGTTGGACATGAGGTAAGGGACTTCATCTCAATCTCCATTCATTGAGGCATAAATTGATTTATACACAAATTTATTGTATACGGTGTATAAAAACCTTTGAATTTTCATTTCATTCAAATTGAATCATTTTCTAGGAGTCATTCTACTAAACGAAAAAAAATAATGTTTTTTTAATGTAAGCAGTGATAATGACCTTTTCCTCCGTCTTGAGTATTATTTGATCATTGGCTTCTTTAACAAGCCATAATTTTTTTAAAAGGAAAGTAAATAACATATTTTTTCAATGTATTTTCGTATTGAAAATGTTTTTGATAATGGGTATGTTATTTCAAAATATTTAAATCATATATTGTGATTGAAATGTAAAAATGTTATCTTCCCTTTATGTTAGTTTTATGTGTTATGAATATGTTATCTTTCTAGGGAATTGTTTACATATTCAGGTGATTTCGTTATAAACCTAGGGTAGGTATGCCCGAGAGAGCTCTCCAGTGCATTGGGTAATGTGACGGAGGTAAACATGAATGTTTCTCTTAATAGATTTAGTGAATATACTGTGATGATAATTCCAAATGTAAATCCCTATGTGGATGTTAAATCTACAACATTAGTATGTTACGGAATCCACAAGTTACCTTAATGATTTGTGATTACTAGGTGTTATTCATAAATCTTATGATTTGATGGGTATGTTAAAAGTCTTATGTTTTGATGGAATAATTTTTTCTTTATTTTATTACCCTTACTGATATTTTTATAATCATCCCAAGTTTTGAAATGATTTTTACAAAACATAAAGATGAATAGGTTCAAGGACGGGATCAAGGAAAACTCATGTTCTCTAAAACATGACACTTGACAAGAATCTTTTTTTAAGATTTTTTATTTTATAAAAAAATGGAAACCGAGTAGGAGTATCTAATTTGTAATTTTTGAGATGTAATGTAATATTTATGGCCTAATTCTTTAAAACTCTATAGCTAAAAAGATCATCAATGTAAATTAACCATTTAATTCAAGATTATATAATTTTTTAGGGCTGGGGCCTTATGAAAATTTTAATGGAATTCTTATTGAAATATATTTTTCACTAAAACATTTATAAAACCAATGGATTTTAGTGTAATAAATGTCCCCCAAAATATCCTTAATCTTAATAAACTCTCATCACATAAAACCTAAGAAATGTGTGTTTAATACATTGAACATATGAATATCCTTAAACTCATAAACCTATATTGGTATTTATTTTTATTGAGAAAATCATAGATAAAGATATATATTCTTCTTAGAATTAACATAATCCTTAGATGTTTCATGATTTTTATAATTGAAATACCATTGGTAAAAAACATATACAATATAGTTCCTAAATCTCAATAAAAAGTAATTTAATCATTCATCTTATATTATATTAATAGAAAAAGGTGAACCATGATCCCTTAGCTTTTTATGTGGTCTATTCCCTTGAATTTTAGGGGATTCATTTTCATAGTTACCCATATCCTTAAAATTGAATCACTGAACATTAAAGGTGTATTTCTTAACATTTCATTGACACACTTTATGAAATTTCTCTCCACACTATAATAAAACTCCCATTACCATAAATAAAGTACGAGGGACTTATTTTTTCACATTTATCCCATGTGTTAAAATCATTCTTTCCCTACTTATTATCCACTTATTTCTTATGTTTTCCTCTTCTTCTCTTGATTCCCATAAAATACATAAGACATTGAGAATCCTTTCTATTTATTGAAATCACGTGATACTATATTCTTTTCTGATGATAATTTTTGAGTGTGGAGTTAATTTTGAAGGATTTTCTTATTCGCATCAAAGAAACAATAATATTTCTCTTTGGATGACATACATAGTATGTGAAATTCCTTGTTAACCTTTTTAATTTGGTTTCATACTTACCAACATTTTTATCCTCCTTTTTTCAAAGACTTAGTAATTTCCTATCCATATCCACTCGTTGCTTCTGAGTAAAATATTTTTCCAAGAATAGTGCCATTAAATATTTCCATTCCATCATATTCATTTCCTTCACAAACATAGTGTTTTGAATCAATTAACATCATCAGTCCAGATATCTTGAAAGATGATAAACTACCATGAAAACAATCTCCCACTCATTATATGCTAGAGAAAGAAATATCTTCTATAAGGAACTTATCAATTTCTCATCTTAAAATTTATTTTTAGTCTAATTAAATGATGGAGGTTGGTAATGCATAAATTGGTTTAACATTGTGTCAAAAAGTGGTGGATCAATAGTATGCTCTATATGGGAAAGTTTATTCCTCATAACCCGATCCATATTCCCCAATATGGTTATAATTTTATTAGTTCTAGATGCATGTCTAGCTCCATATTTATTTTATTTCCTAGGAGGGACATCCCTACATGGATTACATGCATTTATATCATTCCAATTCCTTTAATTATTCACTATATCTAAAAAAATTCACATTCAAGATTAGATCATAACATTATGAAAAATTATGTATAATACCAAAAATATTTAAATAATTAAGATAAATAAAAACAATTTGTTTAGTAAACCACAAAGTCATAAACATTATTTCTTTGGGAAAGTTTTAAAAACATAAAAATATTTTCAAATCCATCATTGTGGTTTATAAAGATAATTTGTATTATGAAAATCATGTACTCAGAGTGATTCAAACTAGGTGTTCAGTATGGAATGATATTGTGCACTAGGTCATGATCGAGTCAAATACCAATGCACCCTTTTTAGAATTATTAAACATAGGTACAACTGTTACAGAACCATATCCAATTATAGTGTCTAGATAAAGATGTTTTACTAAAAAAACACATAAAATCTTCCTCATATAAAAATTAGGATATTCTCAAATAATCATCCTCAAATTCTATCATAGGGTTATTTTCCATAATCTATTTTATCATAAATATAATTCATAAGGTTTCTACTAAACATGATAAAATATAAACTTTAAAGACCCCAACTCTTGTATCCTAGAGTCAGTGGACACTTTGTAACATTGGAACAAGATACAAGAAATCACATCCCAATAGACTGAATAGCTTTGTAGTCTTGGTAAACTAGATACATACTGAAATATCACATTTCAAATAAAAACATAAAATATAACACAGTATTTTCATTGATTACACCATTATTCCCATTAGAATATCTATGCATGTCAATCATAAAAAAACATCTTGGAATCCTGGGGAATGGAAATATAAAAAATTGGTGAGCTATAATTATATTTAAGGTTATGTGTACAACAGGAGATATCAAGAATAAAAAATATATAATAAATGTGGAAAAGTAAATAATTAAAACACATTTCATTTAATCAATAACGTGAACCTGTAGAATAATATTGAATAATTAATGATGATAAAATAATTCCATATTAATAATGACATGAGCATGTAAATTATCCACTGATATTCTAACTAATCAAATAATCACATGGAAATCAATAACTAATATCACATCGAGGGAATTCATAATGAAGAACATCATACCATACATTCATGGTATCATACTAAGACATATTATATAAATGGGTAAGGCACTACTAGAATTTTATCTATTTGTGATGGGATCCCGTCGCAAAAACCCTTTTGTGACGGGAAGCTACCCCATCACAAATAGATATTTGATTTAATATATTATATATACAATAACATGTTGTGATGAGCCCATCGCAAAATGTATTTGTGATGGGACAAGGCCCTGTCACAAATAGATTTATGTTATAAACCTATTTTGACGGGCCCGTCACAAAGACATTTTTACAGCAGTAAAGTCACCCGTCGCAAAAAAATATTAATATATATATATATATAATCTATTTGCGACTAGGTCATGTCATAAAGGGCCATGTCACAAATACATAAAAAATAAAATAAAAATATTGATTAATGGAAAAATAATATTAATATTATTTAAATAATAAAAAATAAAAAGTATTAAAATTCTAAATATTCGTAAAAAAATATAAAAAAATATAAAAAAAATTATTGTTATTATTATTATTATTAAAATAAATAAACATTAAAAAAGATAATACTATTAACAAATAAAAAAATATTCATATATTAAAAATAAAAAATATATGCAATATTCAGACCAATATAAAAGACAAATACTGTAAATAATTCATATTACAACAAATGTTCATTACAAATGGTTTTAACAGAAAACAATTCATTGGGGGATAGTCTTCTAGAGGAGATGGAGGAGCTAGAAGAGATAGTGGAAGAAACTACATCCCTAAACTACGAGTTAGACGACGCATGTACTCCATCTTCTTTTGTTGATGCTGTTGTCATCGTCGCATATCCACCGCATGCATTGATCGAAACAATGATGTGGACGTCACTCAAAGATAGGGTCAGGAATCATCAATTGCGGAAGATTGTGCCCCTTCCGCGTACCCCCTGAACCGCCTGTAGACCGAGGGTCATAGGATCCCAAATTATTACTAATTATTCCAAATTATTACTAATTATTTCTAATTATTGCTAATTATTTCTAATTATTTCTAATTATTTCTAATCATTCCTAATTATTCCTAATTATTAATAATTATTCTTAATTATTCTTAATTATTCCTAATTATTACTAATTATTCTTAATTATTACTAATAATTAATAATTATTCAAAATTATTCAAAATTATTCTTAATTATTTGTAATTATCCGTAATTATTACTAATTATTGCTAATTATTACTAGTTATTGCTAATTATTCCTAATTACTGCTAATTATTACTAATTACTGTTAATTATTACTAATTATTGGTAATTATTCTTAATTATTCCTAATTATTCCTAATTATTTCAAATTATTCCTAATTATTGTTAAGTATTCTTATTTATTTCTATT
Organism: Viscum album; assembly: GCA_963277665.1. Taxonomy (NCBI): domain Eukaryota; kingdom Viridiplantae; phylum Streptophyta; class Magnoliopsida; order Santalales; family Viscaceae; genus Viscum; species Viscum album. Next base: position 1,106,257,302 of record OY728140.1, read on the forward strand.
TATTCTTATTTAGTGCTATTTATTCATAATTATTAATATTTATTCTTATTTAATAATAATTATTCCTAATTATTTCTATTTATTCCTAATTATTTATATTTATTCCTAATTATTTCTATTAATTCATTCCTAATTATTCACAATTTTTAATAATTATTCCAAATTATTCCAAATTATTCCTAATTATTCCTAATTTTTCCTAATTTTTCTTAATTATTCATAATTATTCTTATTTATTCTTATTTATTCCTAATTATTCCTAATTATTCCTAATTATTGATAATTATTACTATTTATTTCTAATTATTACTAATTATTTTTAATTATTACTAATTATTTCAATTTATTACAATTTCTTTCAATTTATTACTATTTATTACTATTTATTACTTTTTATTACTATTTATAACTATTTATTACTCTTTATTACTATTTATTACTAATTTTTACAAATTTTTACTAATTATTACTAATTATTACTATTTATTAGTAATAATTAATAATAATTCGTAATTATTACTAACTATTACTAATTATTACAATTTATTACAATTTATTACTATTTATTAATATTTATTAATATTTGTTAATATTTGTTACTATTTATAACTATTTATTACCATTTATTACTAATTATTTATATTTATTACTAATTATTACTAATTATTAATAATTATTATTATTTATTATTATTTGTTACTATTTGTTACTATTTATTACTACTTATTTCTATTTATTACTACTTATTACAATCTATTAGTATTTATTAGTATTTATTAATATTTATTAATATTTATTACTATTTATAACTAATTATTAGTATTTAGTACTAATTATTACTAATTATTACTAATTATTACTATTTATTACTATTTATTAGTATTTATTAGTATTTATTTGTATTTATTACTTTTTATTTTAATTTATTACTATCTATTACTATTTATTACTATTTATTACTATTTATTATAATTTATTACTATTTATTAATCTTTATTACTATTTATTTATAAATTATTTGTATTTATTACTAATTATTACTAATTAATAATATTTATTACTTGTTGTAAATATTTATTACTATTTTTTTCTAATTATTACTATTTACTTATAATTATTACTAATTCGTGTTAAATACTATTAATTATGGAAAAATATAGCTACTAATTACTAATTACCAGTAATTATTTATACACATTACTAATTAGCATTAATAATTATTAATTATTACTAATTACTAAGAATTAGTAATAATAATTTAAATTTATTATTACAAATAAATATGGATGACAAAACAATTTAAATCTAACATAATTATAACTGATCGACAATAATTAACATTAATATAAAGAAATGAAATAAATACTAAATAAAATAAAATATAAATACCTTTAAATTTGATCTGTTATAATTGTAGATGGTTTGACAACTTCTTCGTAAAAAAATATAACTCTAAAAAAATTTCACTCTAAAATTAGAGTTTAGAGAGGCAGAGAAAGAAGGAATTCAGGAGGAGAGAAGAAAAAATAGATGGGGGTATATATTGGTTAGATTAGTTGTGACAGTACAATTTGCGATTGGATTCCCATCGCAAATAGTACTTTTTGTGAGAAGACCCATCGCAAATACCTTCGGCCGAATTAATTACTGTCGGTGGTTAAGAGGTTATTTGCGACGGATTTCATCACTAAAGGTAACATGGCGACACACTATTTGCGATGGGACAACATCATGTCGCTATTAGTTCTTACCGCCTACCAGTATTTGCGATATGGCGCCTATTCCCATCGCAAAAAACGGGTTTTTCTATAGTGAGGTGACTTCCAAATAACTAAGCTAGTTTCTCTCATGAGACCTACTGATGCATCGGGGGCTATAGTGGGCCCCTCCAATCACATTTTAATCCCAATTAATTCCTCATATTAATGGGGTGAAACATAATAAACATAAACTTTCATATTAAAAAACATGCATATGAAATGTTTATAATTACCTTAATCAATAAACATAATCATGAACCATCCAAAGTAATATGAATGGTATCAACACAGTATATCCCCAGTCAAACTGATCATAAACCATATTGAAATATAATAAGGATGATATCATTACAACATTTCCCTAGTAGAGAATAATTAGAATAAGGATTACTGACATTGATAAATAGAAATTCCACAAATTTATCATTAAAAACTTCTTGTGGAAAATAACCTTTACACTTTGAAAATCACCTTTTAGAAACTATAAGTTCACGATATATTGTAAATAACATTTTCTATAACAATAAATTTTAAAAATTATAAAGGATCCTTTAAAACAGTGAGAGTTAATGACATCAAGAAATTCCGTTCAAACTGTACATGTTAAAATAGATATTGCTTTCACATTTCTGTAAGAAAACTCCAGAAATAGCTTTTTTAGAAAACCATAGGATGATTCCTTATATATATATTTTTAAAAAATTAAATCATGGGTATAAATATATTTAATAAATCATTTGTAGAATGTTAAAAAACATTTTTGAAAATATTAATTAAAAAACAAATATTTTGATGAAAAGAATTTTTTTACTGAGTAAAATAATGTCAGTACATAATAACAACTCAGTATATAGTAGATACTATGGTTTTTATTTTATAATAGTCATAAAATATTTTAGGGTGTTAGAAGAAGAAATAAAATGGAAACATGTGGTTAGTAATTGTACCTCCTCTTTGGAAAACCACTTTATGTTTATACCTAATTCCTTCCAAGATTGAATTTATAATAAATATAGGTACCATAGGATGTGGATAGTTATTTAAGGAATATATTTGGGTTATTTTTGGTAAATAAATTCTTTAGTAATGTTTATAGGATATGAGGGGGGTGTTCTTTTATAAGTGGAAGAGATAACACGTTGAAAAAGTGAAACACACATTTTCCACAAGGCAAAAGGATCCAAAATAGATCATTCTAGGGAAATGGATGAGATAACGTTGAAATATAGCCATAAAATAGGAATTGGACAATTTTATATGTCATTTTAACCATTATATATTTTTAACCCCTGGTAAACCCGTTTTAACCATAACCACGATATTTATTTATTTACTAGTTTTACTATTCATTTTGATAAAAAATTAAGTGAAACTTATTATATAATATTAATTATTCTAATTCAAAATATAGAATAAATTTTACCAAATTCAATTCAAATAAATGGTATGATTTAACTTAAAATTAAACCTAAAGACACGATAAAAAAATGGTTTTCCAAAGGAAATGTTTTCAAAAGTGTAAAAAACATTTATCTTAAAATTGGACATATAATTGATTCCAATAACCTATATTGGATTAATTAAAATAAATTTGAACTAATGTGGCTTTAAAAAAATAGGAATCATAATATAACATTTAATTTAATTAATAGAAATGGATTCCATTAATATAAACTAGTATTTTTCACTATTCATGAAAAAATTAATCTTTTCCAAAAATTATGAAAAATTCTCTCCAAGATAATTTTAATATAATACTTTCAAAAATGTTGTTTATTTAGTAAGATAAATTTTCTAAAATTCATAAAAATTAAATTTAATATATGTGTGCAAATCACGATGAATCAACTTTTTAGAAAAATACATATATTCAAAAAAATTGCATTTTCTTTCAAATTATTCATATTTTATTTCTTATAAATAGATACCCATTGAATTTATTTTATAAATTTTTAAACCATATGGTGCTCAAAATTTATTTAGTCCCATTCATAACCACCGATTCAATGGTCATGTTATAATGGTATACTTTATTATAGTTCAATTAGACTCGTAGTTGCATGCACCACATGCTATCAAAGAGATTAAATTTAAAGAAATATATTTTGCAGGTTGTTTTAATGCTCAGTGTTTCATGTCATACATGGTATTAAACACAATATTATTATTTAATAATCATGGGTGTTAATATTTGAGAAATTCTTACAAGTCACAAATGACTTGTGGATCATTTTCCAAAATTAATTGGGAAATATAAGTTAGTTTTCATTGGGTTTTAGTGAGTGATACATGTTTGAAACTAAAATGTCACTATTAAACCAAAAACAAACACTTTGACTCATATTCATCACACCATGTGTTCGGTTTAGGTGTTCCCGATTCCTACATGTCCAAAATGTCTTATGGATCATTGGTATAATATATCATGACAATATGATAATGTTTCCTTAGATTTGAGTGTTTGAAGTGTGTTATGTACTAAAATGTCGATTTTAAATAAAAATAAAGACTTTTAGTCAAACTAGTTGTAATGCCCCAACCCTAGTTACCCAAAGTCTGTGCATTATTACATATCATTGGTATGATCACAAGAGATCAATTCCCAAAAGACAGATTAGATTTGTAGACATTGAAGTACTAGATACATACATAAGTTTTAAATTACATCATGAAATAAAGAAAAACAACATTTTGTCTCCTTTGAACACACTCATACCCCTTAGCCTATTACTCTAGGTTAATCATGATATGCTTTTTCACATACTAGGAAAAATAAAACATAGAAAGGGGTGAGCTCAGATGCTTAGTAGGGATAAAAATATTGTGGAAACATTCATAAATATGCGTAAACATTGAAGGAAATGTATGAGACTAAAACAAAAGTCTTTTATACATAAATTTCCCCATAATATGGAAAATATAAATCATAAAATTCAATTTACTTATTCACATGGATATTCTACTAGTCAAATAATTTCATGTAATATCAATACCTAATTTCATAATGACGGAATGCATAATTCTGGACATCATAACCACATATTCAAGGATTCGTGCCGAAACTACAAATATGATTATGTCAAGGCCTTGTGCCCAGACATTATTTTGTCTCATTAGACCTATAAATGCATCAAGGAGCTATAACGGGCTCCGCCCGTCACTTAGTAAGTCCAATACATTCCTCATATGAAAAGGTTGGAACATAATCTAAACATTTGTATTAGAACTAGCATATGAAATGTCAATATTTTATCCAAAAACCATGAATGATATAAAAATAAAAAATCCATAGTCAAACATAACTCATTAAATACAATATGGAAGAATGAATAAAACTCAATCAAGAATAATGAAGGATGTTTACATATTTTAAATTAATCAGTAAAACTATTTAAGAGAAATATCCCATTTTTCTTGATAACATTTAAAAGTCTCAATATTTATCATGAAGCTATAAAAAATATATTTTTTAATAAAAGTGTCCCATACCAATTTAAAACATTTAAAAAGAATTTTAAATTTAAAACATTCATGTCCATATAAATAAATCATTAAACCCATTTTAAAAACATGGACATTAATGAGAATAATTTTGAAGAATAAATATTTAAAACATTTAAAATGATATTTTAGTTAGAGTTACTAACCAAATTAAGGATGCTTGAATAAAAATAATTGAGGTAATAAAAACATTATAATATCATGAGAATAAAGGGATTCATGATATACTATGTCAAATTAATGTATATACACCATATATAAGTGAATTGGCACATAACAACAAAGAAGTCTCAATGGGATGTAAATTGAGATGAAATCCCTTATAAAGACTGTATTCTTAATTCAATGATAAATCAATGATATAATTATATGAGAAAAATATATATACACTCAATATGATTGAATATTTAGTGTAAATCAAACAGAGGACATTCACACATATTCTTTTAAAAACAACACCAATGACTTGGATGTTTAACTCAATGAATGGAAATTGAGTTAATATTACTATTATCAAGATCATATTGATGAATTGAGAATTTATCAATGGAGGGATTAGGTGTAAAAAAGTATATCCAATAAAATGGGAGTTTAAATTACTAAATAAATAAATAAATAATGATTTCACACATAATCTTCGAGTAAAATAATCAATGAGTTTTCCGTAAAACCCAATGAGTGGAAATCCAAATTAGAAATTCCCTTACCAATTTCATAACATACGAAACATACACCCAATTAATGAAGAATCATTCAATGATGATTTAAATAATAAAAAATTAATGTATTTTACACAAATAATACAATCATGGGCAATATATACACCGCAAAAAATGTAATAGTGGAAAATATAGCATGAATCTCACGGGAATAAAATGTGAGATGAAAACCACTTACCTTGTACTTTTCCTTAGTATAAGAAAATATAACCTATTTAATAATGGATAAATCATTGTTATTAAATTATAAAATAACCAAATACATTAATATTATATCATATATGATCTTCTAATATTTCTTGGTAAATGATATTTCTATAGTATCATTGTTTGGGGAGTTAACTGATTCGTTTTCCTTTATATGTTTTGTTACATAAGTCAAGTTTTTTATGTATAAGATTTATTTGATTCATATCAAAAATGATATTTTGTTCTTAAAAATTATTTTTAAATTATCAAATGAAAATAATTCTTGGATGGTTATGGTGGGGAATGAATCTTATCGCGTTTGTGGAGACGGTAATCCGTATGTATGCACGAGCGACAATATCATTCAATTAATAGTAGAACTGTATGTTATTGGATGGTATATCATATATAAAGAATAATTAACATTTTATATTTATTATTTACATCAATTTTACTCTTTATTATACTATCCAAATAATGAAGTGTTGAATAAAAAACTACACCATGACGTGGAGACGGTTAGCCGTACGTATGCACGTTTGGGGACTTTATCATTCATAGGATGGATAGAAAAATGAATATGATTGTACCATATTTATAATAAAATCATATTATGTATAAAGGACTAGAATTATTATTTTTGGTAAGGAAAAAATAAATAAATAGGAAGTGGATAATGAAAAGAACATTGAAAGAGGTGGTGAAATTTTTACCTCTTCTTCAGGTACTTCCTTTTTATTTGATCAAAAGTGCTCCTTAAATTGGCTTTCTGATTAAAGTACGGCATCGAGGTTAAATTTATGGTATTTGGGAAGATATTTTTGAAGGGTTTTTTAGGGAAAAATGGCTTGGGAGGTGTGAAATTATGAGAAGGGAAAGTATCCTTTTATAAGAGAGGTGAGGGTCACTTTTGGAAGAGCTTGAAATATTATTTTATTATAAAACAAATTTGTTTATAATGGATCAAAATTGATTTATTTTGAGTATAAGGTAGGTATGGGTAGAAATAACTTCATCCAATATGTTTTAGAGAAGTTTAGTTCACCGTATTAACCTTATCTTTTAGATTTAACTCTTAGTTAATTAGTTTAACTTTTACCATGTCTTCTTGTATTCTAACACTATATGGTTAATATACATACTATAAACTACAAATTGAACCTAAATTGGATCATTAATGATATATCTATCATTATATAAGTCCTTTGGTCTAACCTAAGATTTTAAAAAATATTATATCATTTAATAATATAATATTTGTTTTAAGTACTCATTTATGACTATTTTGAAACTATTTAGTATTTGGTTTTTTTGAATGTCATAACAACATGATTACTTCGAAAAAATTTAATTGAATCGACCCCAAAAAAGACATATTAATATATAAAATTCATGGAACACATAAAAAGTATCAATTTAAATTTATTTTGATATTTTTAATATAGATTATTTTAATATTTCATCTATAATGTAATTATTGTATCATCATAGTGTCATAAATAAATTTAAGTATTTAATATATAAAAATTATAAATAAAATACCATGATGTAGAAAATATATTTATTTTTCTAATGAATATTTATAGTCAAATTTATATTATGTATAACCCTATATTAAAAATGATTTAGTTATGAAAATTCGAATTTAACACTTTTAACTCTTCTTTAAATAAAATAATAATAAATGTCCAAATCTAATCCAAGATAACCAAAAAGGATCATATATTATTCCTAAATTTGATTTTTGTCAAAAAAGACATATTCAATAGGATTAAGAAATGTGTTAGGGTAATTATAATATCATTTTTACCTTTAACTACCCTATTTACTTTTAAATATGGTAAATAAAAGTCAAAACTTACTATTCACCAAAAATTACTTTCATCTTATTGAACCACATTTTTCTTACTTATGTCAACCGTGTATCTCTGATTTTTCAAATTCAATTCTCATAAGCCGTAAAATTATGTTTTATGCAATTTTTCTAACGTGCATAAAAGGTGGGTAAAAAACGTTAAAAAATTCAATAAAATTTTATACATCTAATTTTATTATAAAATGACTCCAATGAATTACATTGAACTAATATATGTATTATTTATCTATTTTAAGTTAAAATTAAATAAAATTAAATAAATAATTATTCAAATAAAAATTCGGTTTTTAAACAATGACACAGTGTATTTAACTGTTCATCAAAAATTGAAAGTTTTCAGAAAAATACCAAAATTTCTCCCTAAAATAATTTTGATATTTCTAATCCAAAAATGATTTATATTTTACCAAATTCAAAACCTTGAAGTTTTATAAATTAATTTAATATTTATTCCCGCTGTCAAAACCAAAAAGATGGTTTTTTGGAAGTAAAAACTATCAAAAGATTGATATGTGTTTATGTCCAATTTAAAAGAAAAACTACTTCTAATGACTAACATTGGATTAAATGATAAAAATATAATCTAATTATACTTCAAAACCATTCAAATTTATAATTTAACAGTATAAATTATTTTGATTAAAAAAGTTGTTTTCAATTAAAATTTAGTAACATTCACTATTAATCAAAATATGAAAGTTATCATATTAACACCCAAAATTTATCCAAACTAAATTTAATCTCCCCCTTAAAAAGAAGAATTTACTTTCATAAACTTGATTATATAAAATTTTAAAATATTGGATTAGAATGGGTTCTCCGTTAAAATGTGGAAGGTGTATTTTTTGAAAAATACTTCTTTTATCTGAAAAATTGAATCTGCCTTTATATTATGTTTAAGAAACACAAAATATGAATGCTATAATTATAAGGAATATATATAAAAGTAAAATTTTAGTTATTAATATTCATAACTTCATTTTAAATGGCTATTTTGAAAGGTCATGGTGTGCTCGACCTCGATGTTGCGTACATCACATGCAATGTATTATTCAAAGAGAAGCATATTGTGGATGCTTAGTGTGTTACTCCAGTCGCATAGTGTGTCCTACTCATGTGAGAAAGATTAATATACATGAAAAATAACTTATTTACTATTTTACTAAATTATCAAGACATTTGGAGTTCATTTTCTGGGTTTTCAGGTGGTGATGCGTGTTTTAAACTAAAATGATACTTTTTAACTGAAAACAGAAACTTCGAGTCATAATGAACACATAGTGTAACATATTTACATGTGGATAATTCCTATAAATAAAAATGAATTTTTGGTCATTTTACTAATGTGTTATTACAATATGAGTGTGTTTGCAAGGTATTCATTATGTGAAGTGTGTTTTGTACTAAGATGTCGATATAAAAACATACACTTTCTGAAATATCGGCCACACTGTGTGTCAGATTGATGTGAGGTTAATTAAAATATTTCTGAAATATCTTATAGATCATTTAATAAATTATAAAGATAATATGAGTGTTTTTAAAGGTTTTCAGTTAGTAATTTTTTTTTGAATTAAATTGTTACTTTTCAACTAAAAACACTCACTTTGAGCCATACCAATATCACCATGTGTTGGATTTATATGTGGATTATTACTATACATAAAAAATGACATATATATTATTTTCCAAAATTATCAAGATAATTAGAGAGTGTTTTATTGGTTTTCTATCAGTGAGGTGTGTTTTTAACTAAAATACTACTTTTAAACTCTAAACACGCACTTTGAGTCATGATGGGCACACCCTATATTGGATTGACATGTCTTTAATTTTGACACATCACAAATGAATTTTAATAATGTGTCAAGACAATATGAGTGTATTTTCTTAGTTTTGATTCTGTGATGTTTGTTTTGTACTAAAATTTTGATTTTAAATAAAACGCACACTTTCAGTCATACCAGCCACATAGTGCAACAAATTGATGTTTGTTTGATTCCAATACATAAAAAATTACTTAAGTGTAAATTTACTAAACTATATAGAAAATACAAGTGATTTTTCATAGTTTTTAGTCTGTGATGTATGGTTTCCACTAAAATGTTACATTTAAACTAAAAACACACACTTCAAGTTATATTGGTCAAACCATCTATCATATTGACATGAAGATGATTCTTACGCATCCCAAATGACTTATGGGCCTATTTTTGAAGTATAAATACAATCCAAGTTCTTATTATTAGTTTTGAATATGTGAAGTGTGATTTGTGTTAAAATATCAATTTTAAATTAAAACACACACTCTATGTAATACATGCCACAACATGCATCATATTGTTGTGCATATGATTCTAATATATGATAAATTAATTACGGATTGTTGTGATAAATGATTAATATCATTCAAGTATTTTTTCTCATATTTCATCAAATGATACATGTTTTGAACTAAAATTATACTTTTAAAGTAAAAACACACACTTTATGTCACACCGAGCACACCATGTGAGGGATTGATGTATGGTTGATTCATACATGTTAAAAATTATTTATAGATCATTATAATAAATTATCAAGATAGTATGAGAAAAGTTTATCATTTTTTATTATGTTACATATGATTTAAATTTAAATGTTAGCTTTAAATCAAAATACGCACTTCCGGTCATTCTGGGCTGACCATGTATCAGATTGACACTGGTTTAATTACCACATATCAAAAAATGCCTTTTGAATTTTATAATAAAGTATTAATAAAATATATGGATTTTTCATGGTTTTTATTGATCGATGTGCATTTTAATGAAAAATTTCACTTTTATAGTGAAAACATGCACATTGAGTCATTCTAGGCACATTATGTTTCAGGTTGATATATTGTTTATTCCTACACACCACAAATGGATTATGAATCATTTTCATAATATTTTTTGAACATAATATTATTAAAATAATTGATTAAAAATATAAGGTTTTATATAATTACTGAACATAAACTAATCAAATAAAGAACTAACATATCTATGGAGAGAATATTAAACACACACCATATAGTTTCATCCTTTTTGAATTATTCATCATGAATTTATTATTATGTGTTATTTTTTACTATAAATAGAAATCAAGGCCTTTATACATAGTTCAATATAATTTTTTAATGTTTAAATTCCATTTTATTCTTTAATAACAACAATTCACTATGTATGGAGGGCTTTTGTGATATTTATAGGCCCAAAATTCTGGTAGAAAAAAATTATATATCAAATATTAATGATCTCTATAAAAATTAACTAAATATGACGTAGATATGAAAATTAATAGAATTAACTAAATAAAAAACAAATTTAACGATAAGAAAATTTACTAAATAAGTAGTAGATAAGTCAACTCTTTATGGTCTCTATGAAATAAAAGAAAATACAAAAGTGATAGGAAGTCACCTATTTATTATGTCTATAAATATTTTAACACCATGTTCACTTCCCGCTCATTTCTAAAATATTTATTTCCTATTTTGAATATGTGACCTATTTAAAATCTTGATAGTACTAAAAAAATATAAATAAATAATTATTAAAAAATATTTTAAATGAAATTGTAATTATAATTTGAAAATACTTCTTTATAGATGCAGGTTTGTTGATGGAATAAAATATATTTTATAAAGATTCAAATGTAATAAACACAATCTTTGAAATTGGATTTTTTATAAAATATAAAAATATTGAGAAAATTAAGTCATATATTTTGATATATGTTTTGATACAAAAATGATATTTTATATACTAGAATACATATCTAGTTTTAGAACTCGATAGGCTTAATGTTCTCATGGACCATCCAAATACTATGAATTTGATGATATTAAAACACTTTTCTATTAAAAAAATCATTAAAATATAATATAAAATTTATAAATTGAAGTTTATTTGTAAAACATTGAATATAGTGTATTAAAAATTCATAAATTTCCTCCTGAATGGTTTATTTATTGTTAATAAACATACTGAATCTAAAAAATAAATCATTGGAGTATCTAAATTAACTACAATGAGAAACCAATGATCCCTAAAAAAGAGTAATGAGTAATGAATAAAATGAAAATATATTTTATATTATTGTATTATATATTTCTACCATTTTACCATGGGTATTATTATTTTTTTTTTTATTTTTATGTTTTTTTTCAAACATTATGATCAATCGGTCCAATATTTTTAAATATTCAAAAAAATTCGAATGATGTTATTTTATAAAATTTATTCGAGGACTAATGAGTGTAGATTTTTATTCATAAGTTTTTTCCTTCATATAGAATTGATATATAAGCCTAAAATATATGAATATTATTTAACTGTATTTAACATAGTAGATACACTATTGGGAAAACATATTTAAAAAAATAACCCCATGTATACATTTACAAAAAAGACTCCCAGTCATCAATGGTTTAGGATTTCATTTAAATTATCAAGACCAATGTAGTTTTTAATTGTGTGTTTGTACATTTGTTCTTCAAAATCAATGAATATTATATTACAATATTTGAATTTTGTATCTGCATGAACTTGTAATATTAGTTATTAATGTTGTTAAAGGGAAAAGGTAAATATATGATCTGAAAGTATTTAAGATTGGTTGGTTGAACCTTTTAAATGTTTTGATTCAAATTTACACATGACCATAATTTTATTTAGCTATAATAACTTTCTTCAGTTTAATCATTTTCATTAATTATAAAATTTTTTTTTGTAAAAAATAAATTGGAATGTTCATAACTCATTATCAAGAAGTCTATTTATATGATCAAACAAATATTCTATAGAAGTCCCAATACAAATATTTTCATGTGAATATCTACATCATCAATGATAATTGGTATCTCGATGCTTAGATCATAAGCTACATGAATAGCTAAAATCACAAGATATTTTGGAATTTGTTTTATTATCCATAATATATCCATGGATATTGTACACTAAACCCCTTATAACAAGGTGATGGGTGGGTTGTGATAGATATAAATCACAATTAGTTTCACCATATAAAATATCAGTACATGAAAGGTATTCATATCTATCTAATTCATATTTTTTAGAGACAGTTATGAAAAAATTACTTGCCTCTGGTACATAAGGACTTTGAGGGGAAAAGCTATCCTCAATGCTTGTGGGGGATCTTTATATAGTGGTTGTTGTTGTGAAATTTTTTATATTTGATTCATTCTTATAAAATTACACAAAAAATCATTAAGATAATAAATTTTTTCATTTTGAACATTTATATGTTCTATCATGTCATCTATTTTATTATCTTTACCCCCATGTCCATTTATTTTCTAAAAATATAATATAGGAAACACTCTAAAACCCCTACTTTTGATACCACCATATTGTTATGTCCACATCAAGTCCACTTAAATTAGATGTACATTAGATACAAGAAATGATTATTATTGTGTCTAAACATGATAAAAAATAGTTAAATAAGTTTCCATTGCTATGTAATATCGATTTAAAGAATTTTTTTTATTATCTCATACTTACACATGATTATCATACTCATTGTGTTTTTTCAACTACTAGTATTCTGTCTTTATTTACTTGAGACTCATTTCATAGAACATGACATGAGATGTGTGTTGCTTTAGATACTGTTTAATAAATATACATATAAATAAAGAACCCTAATTAAGTTGTTGTTTCATTATATATAAAATTATTCTTCTATATTAAAAATAAACACCATTTTTTCAGTGATGTGTACCCCATCATTACTTTATGGTAGGGGAACATTAGTTTTGATTCACACTATTTATTTTCAACACCCTATTTTTATTTCATAAATTAACAAAGATTAATCAATGTGACTAATGATTTTATTTTAATGAAAAATATTATGAATCGTAACGAACCTAAAATGATTCCCCCAGACGATGGATAAGAACCCCACTCCATGTTTCTTGGTTTAATTTTTGTGCATACATCTATAGTGGTTGCTAGTTTACTTTCCCTTCACAATCCCTGCAATTATTCATAATAATTGAAGAAAATGCTCTATGATCCTTTCTAGTGACCATTAATACTAATATCATTTGAAAATAACCTAGTATGAATTCACATTGTAGGGGAAATAATGATTAAATAAATTCTTCTTTGTTATATTTTTTAGAAAAATATATAAATTATACCATAATGGTATGATAATTTATTCTTGAATTAGTGTATTAATCAAGGGAACAACATTTTACATTATATCTACATCAACTGGGACATTAATTTGAGTGGTGGCCACAATGTAACAAATGAAAATGGAGTTTCTGGGGACAATAGTGTAATAACCAGAGATTTTATAAGATATATTCATTTTAATTTCTTACATATCTTCTGTTGTATGCTACACCAAGATTATATTGCGCTATACGCAACACCGTATTAGGTTGTAGTATACGCAACACTATTCTTAGATTGTGTTACACACAATTTCAAGTTTGTTTGATAATAGTCATTCTACGCAACATCGAGTGTGTATATATATATATATATTCAATGTATAAATGAAAAAAATGTTTGAATTCTTTTATAAAGAAACAACAAAAGAGTCTTGCACTATACGCAACCCTGACTTGGCTTGCATTACACGCAATCGGGACCTTCTTCGATAGCGTGTGTTGTACGCAATACCGGGTTTTACTAAACAATGATATGTTATTATATTATTATGAACTAGAATTTATGAAAAGTATTAACTATATTTTGAATTTTATAACATTATTATTCATCTTACACATTTTCTAGAGCATGGTATAAGAACATAATAAATGTTTCGGGTAAAATAGGTATTTTTCAAAAAATGCAGTTTTGCTGCCTTTTGATGGCACACCCACTTTAAATATAGTTTTTGACATGTTTATAAGTTCAATTTTACAAAATAAAATTATTCTTTGGAATCAGGATATAAAATTTTACCTTTCATAAATTTTTCATATTATTCTGATAACTTTCATATTTTATTGAATAGTAAAAACATGATATATATTAATTAAAAACAACTTTTTTTCATCGTAATAACTTATGTGGTTAAATTATAATATTAAATGGTTTTAAAGTATAAGTAGAATATATTTTTACCATTTAATATAATTTATGTCATTAGCATTGATTTTACCTTGAATTCGTAGGTTAAATCAATTCAATCTTTTGCAATGTTTTAAAGAAAAAACCCGTTTTCCATCGACAACGGGGTTAATTTTAATTTAGTTTCTGAAACTTTTGTGTATTGAATTTTAAAAAATGGACTCCATATTTGGAATCAGTGGGTCCAAATTATGTTAATAGGCTACTTTTTATTTTTGGGAATTATGAAAAGTAACTACGGTAAATTTTATTTACCATAGTTAAAGGTAAATTGGGTAATTAATGGTAAATATAATATTATAAAATTACCCTAACACATGCCAAAATTCTATTGGATGGCTAAAAGTAGAACCATATCACATAAGGGTTGGATTAGATTCATTTTATGGACTTTTGACCATGAAAATAATTTAATTATTATTAAAACCAAAGAAAGTGACAACATGTCACTCTCTTAAATCTTATAAGTATAATAATTTTAATTTAGTGATAAACATCATAAAACTTCGAACATGAATAGTCTCCAGAAATATAATAAAATTATCTACATCATGATAATTTATTGAGAATTTTTAGGGATTAAATAATTGTCATTAATGGTGATACATTAATGATGCAGAAATTATTTATTAAGTGAAAATCAGTAATATTGTTTTTATTGAAACAATAATACCCATTAAAAGGCCCACAAACCTGAAAAAAAGTTATTTTTATTGTATATCTACACTTTAATCATCCAATTAAAAAATATATAACCGTTTGGAACCTTATAAAAGTGATTATGACACTTATATTTTTTTATTTTAAATGATGCCAAAGTTGTCACCTTCATAATTTAATAAATATAACAATTTAACTATTATGATTTTAAGATTATAAATTAGTGTAAAAGTTTTATTTTGAAAGGTAATAGATTTATCTTCATAATAGGATTTTATTTTTAATTTTTATGAAACAAATAAGTATATTAAATAATTATACAAAAATGTTGTAGTAATTATTTTATTAAGAGATAAACCAAATAAATGGTTTTAAAATAATAAAATTAATATTATATGAACAATTTAATGTGATCCAATAATTTTATAGATACATATGACCTTTTATTAATCTATTAAATCTTTTAGTTCGAACATAACTTCTGTATATATTTTATTTAAATTCAAATAAATGAATAGTGTCAAAATTGACACTATTGTTATTTTATAAAAATAGCATATTGTATTTAACTTTATATGTCCTATAATGATATAAAGTAAAAAATTATGTAAAATTCACAACAAATAAGTAATTATTTGTTATAATTTAAAATTTAGAATTTTATTACCACAAATAAACTTAAATAGATTAAATAAGGATAAATCAAAATGATAAGGTTTAAAATAAGATCGAAACATGTCTAAATTTAATTGGTTGATGAGATTACTACCCTATATCATATAATATTAGAATATGAGTCATTTTTGGAGGTTTTTAAGTGGGTTTAGATTTATTATAAATTAATATTTTTAAGAATTCCAAAGGTGCCCCTCTCCTCCCTTATTAAAGGGCACCTCCTCCCTCTCTTCCTCACACCATTTTGAGCCTTCAAGCTCGGCCAACCCCTACCAAATTCTCTTATCCACTTCCCTAGAAACATCCTAGAGGTCCTGGTCTTCTTCAAATACAAATTTTAGTGCCCTAAGAGGAGGTTTCAAAAAGGAGCTTCAAAGAAGAGGTAATGTCCGTTACCGATTCTTTCAACTTTATTTCTTATTCCACTTATTCTAATTTAGTTGTTTCATTATGAAGTAATAATATCAGTATCAATCATATATTGATATGTTATTATAATTATGAAACAACCCTATTTCGCAATCTATCCATCCTACGGAAAACGAAAATCACCACGCGTGCGTACGTACGGAATACCGTCTCCACGCCGTGGTGTAATCAGTTTTTCCACCACCACTATACATGGATGGGTATAATGGTGTAAATAAATATATATATATGATTATTTTAAAGTGATATTGATTCTGAAACAGTATACATACACTCCAATACAATTCCACGGTCATGGGAATGATATCATCGCTCGTGCGTACGTACGGACTACCGTCTCCACGAACGCGATGAGATTCATTTTCCATGATTAACCATTCAAGAATGATTATAAAGTATATAAAATGAATAATAATGAAATATATGACATAATAATTCTACTGGATTTATGTATATATATATGTATGGAATCTATTTAATTTCATTCAACTTAATAAGGAAACGAAAACAGCGTTCATGCGTAAGTACGGCCTACCGTCTCCATGAACGGTGTAGTTCATTCCATTTATCGATCTATTATATATATGTATATTCTGAATATAAATTATATATAAATCATGTTTTATATTCTGGAATTAAGTAATCATGATCTAAGTAATCATATGAATAATTACATGTCAAAACACGGACGATAAATGAAACGATTTTACCCAAAACACTCTTTAACATGGAATTTACAAAAGAACGGGTAATATAAAGTCATAAGTAAACTATATATGATATAATAAAAATGAATATGATTATGTAATAAGTCAATGACATTATTTAAATCATTATACAGGAGGTTCGGATACATACGAAGCATATCGGACATAAGGTAAGGGATAATTTTTCAAATCTCATTTTTATCCGAGATTGCTTAATCGTAAGTATTTACTGGGGATATTTCTATCATATCCATGTTTTATAAAAGTGTCTTCATGTATGGTTGAAGTCATTTTTACCCATTTTTGACTTTTACTACATGGTATGTATGGAATCCTTCTTTTATTTATGTTATGATGTACTTTTTTTACTTTTCTGACAAAAGTACGAGGAGAATGTTATTTTTAACATATACGGTATGAACGGATTTTTACGGTTTTATAAATCCTTATTTTCATGAAGATTACTCCAAAATATTTCATGACTATTTTAAACAAAATCCTATTCTTTTAAAATTTCATGACATTTTGTGAAAAAAATGATTTTGAATAAGAAATGATATTTTCCTCAAGAATTCATTTCAAGTGTTTTATCAAAACCATTTTCCATCTAAGATGAAATTATTTCATATGTTTATGTTTCAAGTATAAAGTCTCTATGATTTAAATGGTTTCACTTTTCTCATTATGAAATGATATCCATTTCTTTTATATGGATTATGTGATGATGTGATGATGTTTATGAAACCCATTTTTATTTTTTGGGTTATTATGAATGATGTAAGTTTATTTTGTGGCACAAGTAAGAATGATTTCATTATGAGATGGGTGGGACCTATATCTCCCTCCAATGCATTGGGTAAAGATTTATATCTCATTATATAGGCATGGCTGGAACGGTAAGTTAATCCAGTTCAGTATTACAGGACTGGAACGAGGAGTGAACTCGATTCAGAAAGGGACTTTGTCCACTAAGATGGTCTTGGCAGCAATGCCTTGGCTACTATGGAAATCATTACATGTGCTTAATGGATGCCACAATTACATGTTTTATTCCCATGCTATTTTATCATGATTTATGTTCCATTATGATCTATGCCTTATTTACTTCCATGTTTTATGTCGTTGCTCAAGATTTTTAATATTCATGTTTTTTTAAGTTCAAATGTATATGGTATGTTTTATTTTATCCATGATTACCCTTACTGAGCATTTGAGCTCACCCCATTTATGTTTTCTTTTCCCCAAGATATAAAGAATGGTTTTAGGTAAGAAAAAAATGGGAAGATCTTTACTAGGTGATGTTGAAGATCTTTCACCACGATTAGAAGATTTTATTCTGGGTTTCCAAAGACACTAAACTATTACGATCCTTGTGTGTCTGTTTCTGTTATGTATTAAGTATTCTGCAAAAGTAATGTAATGTCCATGTATGTCAAGCTTCTGGTCTCTACAGTTGGTATCAGAGGAAAGGTTTAGTCAACCTTTGGAAACTAGGATGCGAGAACTTTAGTGAGATCCCTAGAGATATTTTTAAGGTATGTCTAGGGATATCCCGAAGGATAGGTATACGTATAGGATATAGTCCTAGAACTATGGTAACGATCTTAGAATTTAACCGAATATATTAGATATTGAGGGTACTTCCCCTTTACTATGTTGTTTTCCCTAGCATGATTTTTGCCTCTCACACTATTCTTTTTGGGTTTTAGAAAATGGCTGGAAATAGGAAGATTCACAATAATGGAGGATATGACGGACAATGGAATGATGTTCATCATGAGAAACCAAATGAAATGGGATTTGGAAGTCCAAACATCATTATTATGCCGAATCATCAATCTCATAATATGATCAATAAACTCATATTTGGTAAGTTTCCTGACTCGTCTAATAAGAGAAATATGGAGTTTCATGGTGATCATAGAGGAAAGAATGTTCAATTTCCCCTATGTAAATCTTGTGGGAAGAGGAATCAAGGAGAATGTTTCAAATGAATTGGAAGATGGTTTGGGTGTGGAAAAGAAGGACATAAAGCCAGTAAGTGCAAAGAAAAAGGTTCAATCAACGCCATGGATGAAGATAATGGTATTTCTACAACATCAACAATGGTTAAATGTTTTAAATGTGGAATGTATAGGCATTATGCAAACCAATGCCCTAAGGGAAAGTCTCATGAATAGAATCAGTACGGCCGTATGGGTACTATTTATGTTGATGATGATGAAGAGACTACAAATGATATGTGAGATGAAAGAATTTTTGTAGCTCGGTCAATGGTTTAAGAAGGTAGTGGAATGATTATATGTTTATCAAGTGTAATGTTTTATAAGTAATCTCATGGTACTATGGAATAATGAGACATCTAAGGATTGTTACATTGTTTCCTTTCCTTATGTTTTGAAAGTGTATGATGAATGGTACCAGTAACCATGAAAGGTTATTCAGATATTTTTGAAAAGTAGATGATATGCGTATAATGAAGAGATAAGGATAAAATTAAATGTTTGATAGTATTCATGAGCTCAATACTGATATAAGGAGGAGGTTATATCATGGTTTGAGAATATAGAATTTTTGGATTTTGGTATGTGGAAAGAGTTAACTTTTGACAGCACTCATGTTTTCAATAGGATTCAATGGGTATTCATTTTTTTTCAAGAGAATACATGATTAAGGCCTTCAAATGTTTGGAATGTGACCAACAAGACATATCTCATGATATATGGGGATCAATGATGGTATTAACATGCTAGTTGTATGAACTCTTTGGTAATCATTTTCACTATAATATGAGATTGGGCAGCAGTATTTTGGATAAGCCTAAAGATTGGAATGGATTATGTTTGACATAAGTTAGTATTGTTTAAGGATAGAAGTTTTTTCGATATTATTTATGGGATATTATAGTAATGTATTTTTAGAAAAAGGACAACCTGCAGGATGGGCGACAACCCATCGCATTGGACAAGGCTATGGGAATCGAACCCACAACCAAAGTGTGACTGGCTTTTATCGCCTACCACTGGCCTACAAGAAGTCCTTGGTTTGTATAAACTAGTTTTATTTTATTAGGCGGTATGATATATGAAGTATAAGTTCATTTTTGAACCATATATGATTAATCTAACCATAAGATGGACTTATAACTTTTGGTAACCTTTTGTTTGAAACAGATGGAATGACCCATCATTCTATCACATGATCTGCTAACACTTCAAAAATAACAAATTCAACCTCATTTATTTAAGTGATGAAGTGGAAATTGTTCAAGGCACGAACAACGGTGAGATTGTACAAAAATCAAGTAAGTATTTCTTTTTATTCAAAAATTATTCAACATTAGAGAAATGATTCTGAAAACCAAAAATATTGTCCTAATGCTCTTATATCCGATGAATCAGATGGTACCTTATATCATCGCAAATCTATGGCTTTGTGATTGTTGGATATTTCATAGCCATGTTCCCTACCACTCTCCATCAGAACTAGATGGTTAGATTTCTCTTCCATATCCATATTTTCACCTATGTTCTCCTACGTGGAAACCCAGTGATGAGTTAATTTGGGTAACTGTTACATTGCATACTTTAGTTTTTAAAGATAAGTTTTGGTATTCCTTTTTACGATGTGGGTTTCAATTAAAGAAACTTTCATGTAGAAAACCATTTATAACCCCGACGAATTTCGAGGGAGAAATTCATTTTAAGGGGGGTAGAATGTAAAAACCCGAGATTTTATAAGATATATTCACTTTAATTTCTTTCATATCTTCTGTTGTACGCTACACCAGGATTATCTTGCGCTATACGCAACACTATATTAGCTTCCAGTATACGCAACACTATTCTTAGATTGTGTTACACACAATTTCAAGTTCGTTTGATAATAGTCATTCTACGCAATATCAAGTATATATATATATATATATATTCAATGTATAAATGAAAAAAATGGTTTAATTTTGTTATAACGAAACAACAAAGGAGTATTTCACTATAGCCAACCCTGACTTGGCTTGCATTACACGCAATCGCGACCTTCTTCGATAGCGTGTATTGTACGCAATACCGGGTTTTACTAAACAACGATATGTTATTATATTATTATGAACTAGCCATTATGAATAGTATTAACTATATTTTGAATTTTATAAAATTATTATTCATGTTACACATTTTCTAGAGCATGGTATAAGAACAAAATAAATTTTTCGGGTAAAATAGGTATTTTTAAAAAAAATGCAGTTTTGCCGCCTTTTGATGGCGCACCCACTTTAAATCTAGTTTCTGACATGTTTATAAGTTGAATTTTACAAAATAAAATTATTATTTGGAATCAGTATATAAAATTTTACCTTGGATAAATTTTTCATATTATTCTGATAACATTCATATTTTAGTGAATAGTAAAAACACGCTATATTTTAATTAAAAACAACTTTTTTTTCATCATAATAACTTATGTGGTTAAATTATAATATTGAATGATTTTAAAGTACAAATAGAATATATTTTTACCATTTAATATAATGTATGTCATTAGCATTGATTTTACCTTGAATTTGTAGGTTAAATCAATTCAATCTTTTGCAATGTTTTACAGAAAAAAC
This sequence comes from Viscum album, assembly GCA_963277665.1. Lineage (NCBI taxonomy): Eukaryota > Viridiplantae > Streptophyta > Magnoliopsida > Santalales > Viscaceae > Viscum > Viscum album. The sequence continues at coordinate 1,106,279,569 of OY728140.1, forward strand.
CCGTTTTCTTTCGACAACGAGATTAATTTTAATTTAGTTTCTACAACTTTTCTGTATTTAATTTTAAAAAATGGACTCCATATTTGGAATCAGTGGGTCCAAATTATGTTAATAGGCTACTTTTTATTTTTGGGAATTATGAATAGTAACTACGGTAAATTTTATTTACCATAGTTAAAGGTAAATCGGGTAATTAAGGGTAAATATAATATTATAAAATTACCCTAACACATTCCAAATTCTATTGGATGGCTAAAAGTAGACCCATATCACCTGAGGGTCGGATTAGATTCATTTTATGGACTTTTGACCATGAAAATAATTTAATTATTATTAAAACCAAAGAAAGTGACAACATGTCACTCTCTTAAATCTTATAAGTATAATAATTTAAATTTAGTGATAAACATCATAAAACGTCGAACATGAATAGTATCCAGAAAGATAATAAAATTATCTACATCATGATAATTTATTGAGAATTTTTAGGGATTAAATAATTGTCATTAATGGTGATACATTAATGATGCAGAAATTATTTATTAAGTGAAAAATCAGTAATATAGTTTTTATTGAAATAATAATACCCATTAAAAGGCCCAAAAACCTGATCAAAACTTATTGGTAGTGTATATATACACCTTAACCATCCAATTACCTAATATATAACCATTTGGATCCTTATAAAAGTGATTATGACACTTATATTATTTTATTTTAAATGATGCCAAAGTTGTCACCTTCATAATTTAATAAATATAACAATTTAACTATTATTATTTTAAGATTATAAATTCGAGTAAAAGTATTATTGTGAAATGAAATATATTTATCTTCATCATAGGATTTTATTTTTAATTTTTATGCAACAAATAAGTATATTAAATAATTATACAAAAATGTTGTAGTAATTATTTTATTAAGAGATAAACCAAATAAATGGTTTTAAAATAATAAAATAAATATTATATGAACTATTTAATGTGATCCACTAATTCTATAGATACATATGACCTTTTATGAATCTAGTAAAGCTTTTAGTTCGAACATATCTTTTGTATATATTTTATTTAAATTCAAATAAATGAATAGTGTCAAAATTGACACTATTGTTATTTTATAAAAATAACATATTGTATTTAAATTTATATGGCCTATAATGTTATAAAGTAAGAAATTATGGAAAATTAACAAAAAATAAGTAATTATTTGTTATAATTTAAAATTTAGAATTTTATTACCACAAATAAACTTAAATAGATTAAATAAGGATAAATCAAAATGATAAGGTTTAAAATAAGATCCAAACATGTCTAAATTTGATTGGTTGATGAGATTACAACCCTATCTCATCTAATCTTCGAATATGATTCTTTTTTGGAGGTTTTTAAGTGGGGTTAGATTTATTATAAATTAATATTTTTGAAAATTCCAAAGGTGCCCCTCTCCTCCCTTATAAAAGGGCACCTCCTCCCTCTCTTCCTCACACCATTTTGAGCCTTCAAGCTCGGCCAACCCCTGCGAAAGTATCTTCTAAACTTCCCTAGAAACGTCCTAGAGGTCTTGGTCTTCTTCAAAGACAAATTTCAGTTCCCTAAGAGGAGGTTTCAAAAAGGCGCTTCAAAGAAGAGGTAATGTCCGTTACCGATTCTTTCAACTTTATTTCTTCTTCCACTTCTTCTTCTTTAGTTGTTTCATTATGAAGTAATAACATCAGTATAACTCATATACTGATATGTTATTATAATTATGAAACAACCCTATTTCACCATCTATCCATCCTACGGAAAACAAAAATCACCACGCGTGCGTACGTACGGAATACCGTCTCCACGCCGTGGTGTAATCAATTTTTCCACCACCACCATACATGGATAGGTATGATGGTGTAAATAAATAACTATATATGATTATTGTAAAGTGATATTGATTCTGAAATAGTATACATACACTCCAATACAATTCCACGGTCATGGGAATGATATCATCGCTCGTGCGTACGTACGGACTACCGTCTCCACGAACGCGATGAGATTCATTTTCCATGATTAACCATTCAAGAATTATTATAAAGTATATATAATGAATAATAATGAAATTTATGACATAATAATGCTAATGGATTTATGCATATATATATATATATATATGTATGTCATATATTTAATTTCATTCAACTCAATAAGGAAACAAAAACAGTGTTCATGCGTACGTACGGCCTTCCGTCTCCATGAACGGTGTATTTCATTCCATTTATCGCTCTATTATATATATGTATATTCTGAATATATATTATATATAAATCATGTTATATATTCTGTAATTAAGTAATCATGATCTAAGTAATCATATGAATAATTACAAGTCAAAACACGGACGTAAAATGAAACGATTTTACCCAAAACACTCTTTATCATGGAATTTACAAAAGAACGGGAAATATAAAGTCATAAGTAAACCATATATGATATCATAAAAATGAATATGATTCTCTAATAAGTCAATGACATTATTTAAATCATTATACAGGAGGATCGGATACATACGAAGCATATCGGACATAAGGTAAGTGATAATTTTGCAAATCTCATTTTTATCTGATATTGCTTATTCATAAGTATTTAATGGGGCTATTTCTATCATGTCCATGTTTTATAAAAGTGTTTTCATGTATGTTTGAAGTCCTTTTTACCCATTTTTGACTTCTACTACATGGTATGTATGGAATCTTTCTTTTATTTACGTTATGAGGTACTTTTTTTACTTTTCCGACAAAAGTACGAGGAGAATGTCATTTTTAACTTATACGGTGTGAACGGATTTTTACGGTTTTATAAAGCCTTATTTTAATGAAGATTCCTCCAAAATATTTCATGACTATTTTAAACAAAATCCTATTCTTTTAAAATTTCATGACATTTTGTGAAAAGAAAATGATTTTGAATAAGAAAGGATATTTTCCTCAAGAATTCATTTCAAGTGTTTTATCAAAACCATTTTCCATCTAAGATGGCATTATTTCATATGTGTATGTTTCAAGTATAAAGTCTCTATGATTTACATGGTTTCACTTTTCTCATTGTGAAATGATATCCATTTCTTTTATATGGATTATGTAATGACGGGATGATGTTTATGAAACCCATTTTTATTTGTTGGGTTATTATGAATGATGTACATTTATTTTGTGGGACAAGTAAGAATGATTTCATTATGAGATGGGTGGAACCTATATCTCCCTTCAATGCATTGGGTAAAGATTTATATCTCATGATATAGGCATGGCTGGAATGGTAAGTTAATCTGGTTCATTATTACAGGACTGGAATGAGGAGTGAACTCGATTCAGAAAGGGACTTTGTCCACTAAGATGGTCTTGACAGCAATGCCTTGGCTACTATGGAAATCATTACATGTGCTTAATGGATGCCACAATTACATGTTTTATTCCCATGCTATTTTATCATGATTTATGTTCCATTATGATCTATGTCTTATGTACTTCCATGTTATATGTCGTTGCTCAAGATTTTTAATATTCATGTTTTTTTAAGTTCAAATGTATATGGTATGTTTTATTTTATCCATGCTTACCCTTACTAAGCATTTGAGCTCATCCCTTTTATGTTTTCTTTTCCCCAGGATATAAAGATAGGTTTTAGGTAAGAAAAAAAGGGGAAGATCTTTATTGGGAGATGTTGAAGATCTTTCACCATGATTAGAAGATTTTATTCCGAGTTTCCAAAGACACTAAACTATTACGATCCTTGTGTGTCTGTTTCTGTTATGTATTAAGTATTCCGTAAAAGTAATGTAATGTCCATGTACGTCAAGGTTCAGGTCTCTACAAATAGTCTATCAATCTCGATTCCATTAAACCATGAATTTTATGAGTTTTATTATCACCTTATTTATTTTTTTAAAACTATCATGAAATGATTCTCCGATATTTTCTTAAACATCGGTTGTTCACCCTCGACCATTTCCCCAGTATAAAATTTTTTAATGTTTTAATTTCTCCATATTGATCGCATAAACATATGGAGAAACCTATTATTCCATTGGATTGGGAGCATAAAAGTGTGGAGAAACCTGTTGTTGCTCGGGATTGGGAGAAACATAATGTGGAGAATATATCATCTATATAAGTATATAAACATTTAATTTTGATTATGTAAATGCCATAGTGAACACATAATACTATGTGGCTACACGATTTATATTAAAAACCATTTAACTAGATTATTGAACTCTCTTTTTTCCTATATAGGTTGATGGGAATTTAATCCTCTATCGAGGATCAAAATCCACTCATTATGGTATCCTATGAAATAAAAGACCCTGAATACATTAGGACCACCACAAAATGATCACGATGTACCATTGAAAGGGTCATACTTATTTGAATTTATAAATGATCCTCCAATGGTTTTGATCGATAGTAAAAAAATTGACCACTTTCAATTTTTAACATTTGGTATATAATATACTTATACTTTCTAGAATTCCATTATGTATATTTCATCATTGTATCCTTCCATACTAAAATAAACTTTTCTAAATCCCAATTCATCAATTTTATCTTCACTCAGGTTATCAATTTACATGCATTGAAAATTATCACATAGAAATTTGTATAATAAAACTATCATACCAAATAAATGATCCCAAACTGTTATATATTCACATAAATTAGATTTCTATCATTGGTATTGGATACATGAATCACTTACCCCACAAGAGAAACTCCACTATTTTTAATATTACTACAATCATTATATTCCATAGTACAAAACTTATATCCTTTAATTACATACAAATTAAAAGATAATACATGAACCTTTATTCTCCAAGCTATCCATTACAATTAGTTTGAAATTGAATTCATTTTTATAGATAACTCTTTAAAAATATCATTTGAAACCATCCTATAAACTATTGATCATGGGTATTTTATATATATATTTCATCCCATGATGGATTCTAATGCTTAATAATTAATTTATGGGTTTCAACAAATAATGTAACCTATCAAATATTATATTCAATATAAAGGTGTTCCTCCTCTTTCACTGTAATGAACAATGAAAACACATCTATTTTAGAAATTCCATTACCCATATGTTTCCCTATGTGATAAAATTTTGGTATACTAATTTTCTATACATTAGATTGATAATCAGTAAACAAATAAACAACTTCCTAAAATATATCCCTCTAAAATAAAACCTTACACCAGACATCTATTTTTGATATACCCTTAAAAAATACCAAATAACGTTTAATGGGGGTACATTCATCATTATCATACAAGACCACATAACTAGATCTCAAGATAACCTTCAAATCAATGAATTATAAAGAGAAAAACATATCCAATTCACATAATATGACACCAATTTCCCTTTCTATAGTTGTAAGGTTCATGGGTCAATTATTTTAATGCATATATCTTTGAAAAATAAATAAATAATGGTTAATGTATGATGAAAAGTTTTAGGAAAAATGAAACATAAATCCAAAAACATTATATCTTACATCAAAACATGACATTCATGCAATTTTTATCACTTTAACTTTAAATTAGTCATTGAAATGATATTCTTGATATTTTATGAATACACCTATAGAACATTTCGATTATTTATGATGTTTTAAAACTATTTTCGCACATTCTTAGAAAGAGTATAATAATTTTAAGAAATAAAATTTTTTAATTCACTCTTTATTGGAACCAAATCTCCTCGTATCCCTAGGACAATCATTTATATCCTTGCCTTAATTCCAGTCCTTATTTTTATAGGTGGATTTAGTAACACACCAAAGAAACTACCAAATACATTTTAATCTATGTGCATGACATCATGAAATATTTTTATGTAAAAATAGTTCTAGAATAATAGTACAAAAAAATAACATAACTATTTTTATAATAGGTTTTCATATGATTTTTCAAACAAGGACAACTAAAAGAGGTGAACATATCCTTTAATTTATAAATAATTAATATCTATTTAGTAGAGATGATGATGTACCTTCTTTTTATTTATCATTGAATGATTTTGTTCATGATTTGTTTTTATTTCATTGGGGTAAAAAATTTTGATATCATTGATAAATATTCTTTGGGGAATGTTATAACCTAACTAAGTGTGTACTTTATTCACAAATATGACACCCTAATATTCCTTTAATGATATATCCTAAAATATTTCAATAAGTAGGAATGCCATTTATCATCTAGTACAATATAGATATCAAGGTGAAATCTTAATTTCTGTAAGAATTATACTATGTAACACCTGAAGCCTATATTAATTGGATAACTTTAATCAATGGATCCAAATAAACATCAATATTATTACCCTATTTTTTAGTCCTGATATAACTAGAGAGAAAATAATTTATTTTCACTTCATTAATAACCACAGTGAAAGGTTGTAATTTACAAATATAACTAGCCATGTACTGTGACTGATATTTTTTATTCCAAAAGGATTCACTCTATATGTATATAGCATAAGGAAAATTTTTCTCGAATCATTTCAAAATTCAGGATACCCATAACCAATTACCTTCTACTGATGATTGGTGATAAAGTTTCACAAATTGATTTTTTGAATATCTGGTCCATGTCAATTCTATTAAAGCCTTCTTTCATCAATATAGGTTCTTAATTCTTGAAATGATTGCAAAATACCATAAAAAGTTTTAGGTACTTGATTCATATTTAATGTATCGAGAGACACCAAACTTTGGGAATTTTATAAGTGATTAAACATCCTTAAAAAACATGTAATCATTTGGACTCATGTATTCTTTCAGATATCATACCCATAAAACTTATAATTTGTTTAGCATCATATATTCCTAAAGGAATACCATTATCTTATGGTAACATATCATTCAAGATATATTGTAATTTATAAAATAAGTTTTCACTCTTTCTATTATGAGATATTAAAATATTTAACATTAGTATGGATGAAAATGTTTTATATTTAGTCAAACTAGTATACAATGTTTTCTTTACTCGTATATTTAAAGTATGAAAAAACATTGAACAATAATAAATTTTATCTTCAACTGTCATTTTCATATCATTAATATAATCTTTATTAACATTAAAACTTGTAATGATATCCTTGATATATTCTTAATAATCATTCACACTTGTAATAATTTCTAATGCTCCACAAAACACTGTGTTATCACATTCACTAGAAACATTTAGTTCATCATCGTGTTCAGTCCAATATTTATACGTTGAGTTTATTCATTAAAAAATCAAGTATACTTCATGCTCTTCTGGGATAATTAAATTTGAATAACAACAATATAAACATAGAAAAAGGATTTGAGAAGGGTCATATGATTGATATTTTAAAAACTTGATGAACTCTTTAACCACATCCTCGTACTATTTTATCATATAGTTGACATCTAACCATTTTTGATTCATATCCACCCTAGTTATTTTATTGATATTTATATTTAAAAATAAATTAATTCACATAATGTATGAGATTATAATCATAAATGATATTCATTACACACACACACACACACATAGAGTCATAATATTTGATATAAATTTTCATTACATCAACAACATGGTAGAACATTCAAAGGAGACGAATTATCTAAAAACAATGTTATATAACCCTTATTTTTTAGTAAAAAGATATAATAAATCATTCTATTTTTTGAAATGGATTCATCAAGGGAGTTAACTAGCTCCCTATCACTGTCAATGTTCATAGGAAACATTATTATTTCAAAGAATTGATATATATTAGGGTATATATAATAATATTTTTCTATAAAAAGTTATCTCAAAACAAATTAGTTATTTTTATCAATGTATCTGTAGTGTTAAAAACAACGCAATCACATCGATTATGGTTTTGAAATTTATAAATTAATGAAATATTTCATATTTGAATTCTTTATTTGGTAAAAATCAGAATAACAACTTTAATATTCCATGATATTTTTAAAATAATTATGATTGTAGGTAGAATGAGAAAAATCAATGCTTTAACCAAAATAACCCAAATTATCAAATTTCAAAATAATGAATATGATTAATTGGATCATAAAATTAATTTTAATGAGTAATGGAATTCCTAAAATAAAAATCCTTGTAATAAAAATTAGAAAAATTAATGATTTAAAAATTTTTAATTCTAAATAAAATGGGAGTTCCCAAAATTTGATTCATCACTCAATGAAAATATTTCAAAATTTTAAAATTATTTTCAACAATATTAAGTGATTTATATTAAATATAATGAGAAAAAACCTATTAAAATGGGTTTTTCAGAAATTTTTGATTGAAGTATCAACAAAATAATTATTATCATTATTTTCCCAAGAAAATTATGAAATTGATACAGAAAATTTTGAGAGTATTTTTCATGGATCATCTAATATTGTAGGTAAAATTTTAATAATAATGAACATAATAAATCATAATTCCACACAAAATATTTATGAATAAAAATATAACACCATTATAAATAAGAAATGCTAAGGAATGTTTTTTAAAATTCTTAAAAAGAAAAACATTTCTTAAATTATTATGAAAATATCTCAAAGGAAATTTTAAGGGGTGTTGTTAAAATTAAAGTATAAATATAAATAGTGAGAATAACAGTTGAAGAAATAATCTATTGGGAGAATATATTTAATGAGTTTGTAAAAATATCAAGGGGACAAAAATTTATCAAAAGTGGAAAACCAATGGGAATAATAAAAACCATGAAAAAAGTTCCAAAACATCAAGAAAATGAGAAAAATAAATGAGAACAACCAAAAAAACATGATAAAATTATGATAAAACAATTAAAAAAACTAATAAATATTATACCATATATTTATAGGCAGATTCATCCAAAATATTTGATGGAGGGGACAACATGATTTAGATTCCATGAGAGATTGAATGGAATGAGTAGGGGTAATCTCAGATATGGTAAATTCAAATCATGGGGAAAGTGTTTTATAAGCTCTAGTAAAAATGTGCAGATAAAATAAAAATTTACGAGTTCTAAATTGGAAAGCATTGGTAAATTTATTATTTATCAGCACTTTTTTAATCTAGATAAAGTCACAAATTTATCAGTGGTAAAAATGAAGTAATAAATCATACCTTTTGAGTGCTAAATAATCAGCACTGATAGTTGCATCTTTTGTTTGGGCTTAGTATAAAACTAATAAATTTTAATAGAAAATAAAATATGATTTCAAATTTAAAAATTAAAATAAATTTATACTTATATAAAAATGAATATTAAAAAGAACTTTTTAATAAAACCTAAAAAATAAAAATAATTAATAAATTTCAAAATTATTAAAAATAAATAAACACAATTATTAATATTAAATGTATTAATAAATGTGATAATTTTATGATAAATGTATTATATTATAATAAATGTACTAATATTATAATAAATGAATAAATAATATTAATTATATAAGTCACATAATTATTAAAAATGAATAAATAATATAAACTATATATATTACAAAAATAGTTTAAAAGAATAAATATTAACATAAAATGAATAAATACTAAAAATTGAACTTTAAAAAAAATAACATAATTTACTAATTAAAAGGTAATAGATAATAATTGTATAATGATTCAAATAAAAAAATAAAACAATAAAATGAATAAATATTAAATTTGTAATTTAAAATCTAACTAAAAATATTAAATATTAATAAATAAGTATGTATAAATGAATATTAATAATGATTAAATTACAGAAATATTAAACGAATAAATATTAAAAATGAATAAATTATAAAAAAATTAAATGTGAATAAGTGTTAGAAATGAATAGATAATAATAAATGAATAAATATTAAAAATGAATAAAATTTAATAACATAAAAAGAATATATTTAAAAATATTTGAAAAAACAAAGTAATACTTTAAATTAATAAATTAATAAAATATTAAAATAAATAAATATTATACTAATAATAAAGTTAAAAAAAATTAAATTAAAAAACACGGGATTTATAATAAAGTGAAATTTATTAATAATAAATAATCATTGAATAAGTATTTAAATACAAATATATTAAAATATAAATGACCAAATATTAAATATATACTCAACATAACTGATCCATGGATTTGGAAGGTCCAAGTCCATGAGCACAAAATTTATTAATAAAAATTTAAACATACAAGGCTGGATTGAGACAATTCTATGTAATATACAATGTCTAAAGTGGGGAACAATAAGAAAATCATCTTGATCCCAGATGACTTGGGTATTTTCCTCGTCCTTTTCGATGTCGATCATTCCTATGTGGCTTGTCCCTTAGAGGGGCCACACATTCCTCTACAAATGATGTTGAGGATGAATCCTCTAAAGTGAAGAATACCGTGAATTTAGAAGAAAAGTCTCAATAATCCATTTTCAAATTGGAGTGAAATACATCTTCAAAATTAAAAGATAAAATCATCTACACTTCTATATAGTTAATATAACTGAAAGTGTTGTACCCCTATTTGATGTATTTATCCCTTCATTCTTCCTTTTTATGTATTTAATTAGCATGAGATGAGTCGGGAAGTGCTTGGGAGAGTTTGGAATTAGTTTGAAGGAGTTTAGGGGATTTTCTTAGGGCTAACGGCTTGAGCATGGTTAGGGGAAACCGTACGGGTGCTCCAGGAAACCGTATAGGGAGTGGGAGTATGCTTCGCACAGCCTGTGCATGGATTTCCAAACCATGCGAGGTAACCATGTGGACCCTTGCTCTCGAGTTAGTATCGTGCGCACGGTTAGCGAATGGTTTGCCAAAACGTGCGGACTAACCATATGACCACTTAAAATTAGTGTTCTTAAGTCTGGGCTCCCTCAGGCTTGACCTAAATCACTCCAATATTCCTCCCACTCGAGCCTCACTTAGGATTTTCGGTTCTCAAGGGTTGGAAGGGTTCTCCCACTCGATTTAGAAGAATTTCGAAGGGGTTTCAAAGTGTATTGAAGGTGGTTTCTCCCAAGTAAGTCTCTCCTCTTGGTTTCCTTGTGTTTTACACTACATCTACATCCCTTTCTTTCTTGGGTTTCTAGATATACACTTTTTGTGTGTTGATATATGGTTTTGGTTCCCTTGAATGATGATTTTAAGGCATAAGAATGTTAGGGAAGGTGATCTAGAGAGGTTTCGGTGGTGCGTTCGCCGGATTTGAGGTGTTGTTACTTGTGGGTCGATTTCTCGGGACCCTAAAGGTAGTTGGCTTCTCTCTCGACTCCACATGGTTAGAACTAGTGGTTTTTGGTTACAATTAATTTTTTGTGCTGAAAATTAATTATGTCTTGATGTGAGAAATTGATTGGAAATCCCTTGGGTGATGTTTTGGGGATTTTTGGGGAAAAGGGGGTTTTGTGATGAAATGCTATTGTTGTGGATTTTAAAATAGATATTTTAAAATGGTTTACTGAGATTGATTTGGGAAAAATCGTTGATAAAAATGGTTTTCAATAAGGATATTGTTTTATTGAAATGTTATTTGGCATGGAAAATGATTTTCAATAAATGGGTGATTTATTGAAGTGGATTGATATGAAATGGAATTGGTTGATAGCATGATGTTGTGACCATGTTAGGTTGTCTTCTTGGTTATGTATTTAATTGAATGTTGTGTGAAAGTAGCGAGAAGTACCACTATAAAAAAGGGATGGATGTTATACGGAATGGCCACCATCAAATGATAAGTGGAAGGGATGTTCCACTAGTTGTGAATGGGTGAAATAAGATAGACGAAAGCTCCACCGTTATGGTTTTTTTGTGTTCTTTTCATAGATGAAACAAAAGTGTGAATGGGTGAACAGGATGGATGGAAGCTCCACCATTATAGTTGTTTGTGTGAATTGATTTACACGATATAAATTATTGTGTCAATGTGTAAATGATGAAATGGTGTGTGGCATGTTTGTTTTGGCTTTCCCTTGGTTTCTTGGATTGGGTGAGCTGGCTTGGTTAGGGTGTGTTTGGATTATGGTAATGGTTGCAATTGTGATTATTTTATATAAACTATTTTCTATAAATTTCCTAATGGTTTTATCCTAGTGGCGTGTGTAGGGAAGTTATTTGGATAAAACCTACTAATTTTTAGTACTCACCCCTAATCTGGTGATATGGTGTCTTTGCAGATGTTGTGTATCGTGACGTGGGAAAAGGTAATGCATCACCCTCCTTTAGTGGTTCATTGTGATGTCTTGGTGGATCTCAGAGCTTGGAGCATGGAGTGGAGCTATGGTGGTATCATGGATTGTGGTGTTTTGTTGTCTAGTCTTCTACATAGTACTCTGATGCTTTGAGGTTATTTTTATTTGGATGGTGTTGGGGTTTGTAATGTAATTTTCAGTATCACATTGTTGGTTTTGAAAGTGCATTCATCTTTAGTTGTTGGTTTGGTTGGTTTTGTCTTAAGGGAAAATCGTTCACCACTGTTCCTTGAAGCCCGCAGAATTTGTTGCTAGATTTTGGCACTGTGGGGACGTTACTTAAGGCCATGTATCCCTCACTGCCTCCTCAGGCCAATGAAGTAGGGGTGGGGTGTTAAAAGTGGTATCAGCTTGTTCGGTCATTCGGAGTTGATTGTCAGATTTGGAGTTGACATTCATTGCGGTATAATCCCTGGGTTGGAATGGTAGAAATGCATAAGAATGTCGGAACATGGAATGTATAGCATAAAACGATGTACCTGACCCTCTTCTGATGAAATTCACGTTACCAAGGAGACGGGTACATAAGTGTTTTGGAGACACTTATAGGCATTGGATATCTCATTGTCGTGGGTGTAGACAATGAGATGAGCATGACATGCATGGTACAAATGAATTCCCACTAGGATGCATATTTCATTGGGATATAATGAATTATGGGCTGAATTGAGAAATGGTTTTACAAATGTGTGAAATTGTAATGTGAATAAATATGGTATTTTGAAAATTGGTTGATTTTCAAAAATGGTGAAACATGGAAAATGTGGAAAGGTGGAAAGCCTCGTTGTGAAACTATTGTGTAATGCAAATGGGAATTCTTGATATCTACGGAAGTGAGACTGAATATTGTTTATTTTCTGTTTATAGAAATGGCACCGGGTAGGCATCGTAGAGACCAACCGGAAGTGGCCGATGATAATGTGGTAGCACCTGAGCCTCAGGTGAACCAATAGTAAGTGCAAATCCTAGTGCAAGATTTATAAGTTGTGGAAAGTGGAAATAAAATGGATGAACCAAGGCATGTCGATCATGCAGTTCAGTTTCAAAAGCATAATCAACCCATCTTCAGGGGTGATTCAGATCTGAAGATGGCAGAGTCGTGGATGAATATAATGAACAATATCTCTGAGTTTTTGGGAACGCCAGTAGAATTGAAAGAAAATTTGGCAACATATAAGTTGGAAGATCTTCCCCTTCAGTGGTGGTAGTTTGTAGTCCAAGAGGGGAAAGACCAAGGTATGATATGGGAAGGCTCTGAGGAATTGTTTAAAAAACAATTCTACACACATATGTTTAGAATTCAGCGCACAACTGATTTCTTTAGTTTGAAGAAAGATCTTATGTTTATGACGGAGTTTGCAGCTAAGTTTATGGACATAGTAAGACATCCACCCGAGGTGTCAGGTAGTACATCATTGAAAGCTCATATATATTGAAGATGGTTTGAGGTAGGAAATTTGTTCCAAGATAGCGGTGTTGTGTATAGATGATTACACAGAGATGGTGAATAGAGCCTCGGTGGCTGAGTGGGATTTGTTGGGAGCTCCGGGAGGAGGAAGCATTGTGGTACCAATGGGGAATAGTGGGAAATCTAACGCTGGGTTCAAGCAGAGGAGGGACACTTATTTCCAGGGTGGGAACTCTAGTGCTACATGTGTGGTTGAGTTGTTGGGTTTAAGGGTAGAAAAGATGCCTTCGGTTTTGAAACATCAAACTCCTCTGGGGTCGAAGAGAGTATAGATCCTTCTTGTGTAGAGCATGTAGTATTTTTGTGGGAGAGGTTGAGATAACCTGGAATTTCTCAGTGCTTGATATGGATGGGTATGATGTAATCCTAGTAAAGGATTGGCAGGTGGTGTTTTACGAACACATCGAATGTAATGCGCGAACCATGGCTTTTAGGACACACGATGGCATTAAAAGTTTCTTTAGAGGAGAGAGGGATTAAAGGAAGGGTGTAACAGGTTTGTTGGCCCCAGCTATGGGAATGGTATCGTATTAGATTGTGGTATTGTCGTTAGAATTGGTCATGGGTGTTGAGAAGAGTGTTCTTCTGGAAATGGTGGATCAGATCATGGATGTTTTTCTTGATGAATTTTCTAGGATAACTCCCATAAGAGAAGTGGAGTTTACGATTGATCCCTTTCCAGGGACCTTTCCTATATCACTTCTGTCATATTAGATTTCCCCTACTGAATTGTGGGAATTGAATGTTCATTTGGAAAAGTTAGAAAACAAAGGGTTTATCTGGCCTAGCACATCCCCGTGGGCAGTGCCAGTGTTGTTTTTGAAAAATTTGGATGGAACCTTGAGGATCTGTGTTGATTATTGTATACTTAACCAAGTTACAATTAAGAAAAGATATCCACTTCCATGAATTGATGATTTTTTTGACCAGTTGATGGGAGCCCAGTGGCTCTCCAAGATCGATGTGATGTTGGGATATCATCAATTACGGGTGAGGAAATATGATATTCCTATAATAGCTTTCAGAAGTAGATATGGAAATTATGAATATGTGGTCATTCCCTTTGGTATAACGAATGCACAAGCGGTGTTTATGGAATTTATGAGTCGTATATTTCAGAGATATCTAGATTCATTTGTGGTGGTGTTTGTAGACAATATTCGGGTGTATTCCAAGACAATGGTAGAACATGAGAAGCACTTGGAGATAGTTCTAGGGATCTTGAGGGATAATCAGGTGGATTCCAAATTGTGAAAGTGTGAATTTTGGATATAGGAAGATTGTTTTCTAGGCCATGTGATTTCTGAAATGGGTGTTTCAGTGGATACAGAAAAGATATAGGTTGTTATCTCGTGGAAACCTCCAAAGAATGTGTTTGAGATATGGATTTCCCTTGATCTAGCAGGGTATTATTGGCGTTTTGTTAATTATTTTTCACATTTTTCTTCACCGATGACAGCTTTGAAAATAATGAATGTTCCATTCCAGTGGAATGAACAGTGTCAACAGTGCTTCGAAGATCTAAAGGGTTGCCTTACATCAGCACCAATCTTTGTTTTTCCAAAACCTGGAAAAGGGTACTTGGTGGACAGTGATGCATCGGGATCAGGGTTGGGGTGCGTTCTCATGCAAGGAAATCATGTAGTTGTGTATGGCTCACAGGAGTTGGGGGTTCATGAGAAGAACTACCCAACTCATGATTTGGAATTGGCAGTAGTGGTTCATGTTTTGATAGTGTGGCGTCATTATCTCTTAGGTGAGAACTTCTTGGTATATACAGATCATAAGAGCTTGAAGAAAATTTTACCACAAAGAGATTTGAACTTGAGGCAAAGGAGATGGATGAAATATCTCTAGATGTTTGATTTTGAATGATGTACACACCAGTTATAGGAAATTTTTTTTGTATATTCATTAAGTATAAAATCATATTCTCAGGTGGTGAAACATGTATCAGACCAAAGGAAGTTGATGTCGGTTATAGCTGACATGCGGTTGGAATATGAGGACCAGGGTGATTGAGTGATCTTCTTTCTGATATTGTTGATTCCTGGATTGGCTGTCCTAGTTAGAGAGGCACAAATATCTGATTCTGAGTGTGTGGCTTGGGGTCGATACTCAATGGTGGGGAGACCATTGAGTGTTGGAAACTGAATGGAGATTATGTTTTGTGTTTTTGGAATGAGATGGTTGTACCAGTTTCTTTTCAAGAGGATCTTCTATGGGAGTACCATCATTCCAGGTGGGATTTTCATCCTGGAATTTAGAAAATGTATAAAGCATTGAAAGCGCAGTTTTGGTGGGCTGGTATGAAAATTACAGTGGCTAAGTTTGTTTCCAGATGCTTCACTTGTCAGGAGGTCATGGCAGAGCATTAGAGGCCAGCGGGAATGTTGCAGTCTTTACCAACCCTTGTTTGGAAGTGGGAGAAAATATCTATGTATTTTGTTACAGGTCTCCCAAGAATGGTCAGAAAGCACGATGCCATTTGGGTGATAGTGGATCGGTTAACGAAGTCGACCCATTTCATTCCGATTCATGAATCTCATACGGTGGAGGATCTGTCCAAAATCTATATCTAGGAGGTGGTAAAGAGGCATGGTGTTCCAGTATCAATTGTATCAGATAGAGATCTGAGGTTTACATATCATTTCTGGAAATCCTTGCAACAAGCCCTTGGGACACAATTGACTATGATTACAGTGTATCACCCTTAGAAGGATGGTCAATCTGAGAGGACAATACATACTTTGGAGGATATGTTGCATGCTTGTGTCATGGATTTTGGTGACTCGTGGGAGGAGCACATTTCGTCGGTTGATTTCTTGTACAATAACAGTTATCAGGCATCTATACATATGGATCTGTTTGATGTGTTGTATGGGTTTTCATGTCATTCTCCACTATGTTAGGTGGAAATGTGTGAGTCCTTGATGGTTGGACCAAGCCTTGTCCAAGAGACTATAGATCAGATTAAGTTGGTCAGGAAGAGAATGGAGACGGATCAGATTTTTCTGAAATCATATGCAGATCATCATCGACGATGGTCATCATTCGAGGTGAGTGATCAAGTTTTCTTGAGGATCTCTCCTAGGTTGGGTCATTGTCAGTTTAGAAAGCATGGGAAGTTATATCCAAGGTATATTTTGGAATTTTAGATATTCTTGATCTAGTTAGTGAGGTTGCTTATTGTTTTGTTTTTCCACCTAGGTTCAGTGTGGTTCACAATGTGTTTCATGTGTCGTAGTTGAAAAAGTATTATCCGGACCGTGACCATGTGAATCCATGGGATCATGTTGAGCTAGAACAGGATGCTTCATTGGTGCACATGCCAGTGCAGGTTGTGGATAGGTAAGAGAATGTCTTGCGTGGTAAAATCATTGGTTTAGTTCACGTTTTGTGAAATCATGGTCATATCCAAGATGATACTTGGGAGAGGGATAAAGAGATTGTCGAGCAATGGCCCGAGCTCTTTCAGAAAATGGTTGTTTTCTACTTTCTAAGGATGTAAAGAATAATGGGGGGAGAATGTAGTACTCCCAGTTTGAGGTATTTAGCCCTTTTTTATGCATTTTTATGTGTCTAAAGTTCATGAGATGAGTTGGGAAGAGGTTGGGAGAGTTTGGAATGGTTTTGAAAGAGTTTAGGGGATTTTTTTAGGGTGCACGGTTTGAGCATGGTTAGGGGAAACCGTGTGGGTGCTCTAAGAAACCGTCTAGGGGCGGTATTAGGCTTCGCATGGCCTATGCATGGTTTTAAAAACCATGTGAGGAAACCCTGCAGACCATTTCTAATGAGGCATTAGCTTGCGCATGGTTAGCGCAAGTTTTTCCAAACTGTGTAGATTAACTATGTGACTACTTAAAGATGGGGTTTTTAAGTCTAGGCTCCCACAGGCTTGACCTAAATCATTCCAATATTCTTCCCACTCGAGCCTCACTTGGTTTTTTGGTTCTTAGGGGGTGGAAGGGTTCTCCCACTCGGTTTGGAATCATTTTGAATGGGATTCAAGGTGGAGTGAAGGTGGTTTTTCTCGGGTGAGTCTCTCCTCTTCGTTTCCTTTTGTTTTCCTCTAGATCTACATCCCTCTCTTTCTTGGTATTCTAGATATACACTTATATTTTTTTATATCTAGGGTTTTGGTTTCCTTGGATGATTATTTTAAGGCTTAAGAATGTTAGGGAAGGGTATCTAGAGAGGTTTCGGTGGTGCGTCCCCCGGATTTCTTGTGTGGTTGCTTGTGGGTCAATTTCTCAGGAACCCTAAAGGTAGGTGGCTTCTCTCTCAACTCCACTTGGTTAGAACTAGTTTTTTTTTGTTACAATTATTTTTTTGTGCTGAAAATTAATTGTGTCTTGATGTGCAAAATTGATTGGAAATCCCTTGGGTGATGTTTTGGGGATTTTTGGGGAAAATGGGTTCTTTTGATGAAATGTTATTGTTGTGGATTTTAAAATAGAGATTTTAAAATGGGTTGCTAAGATTGATTTGGGAAAATGGTTGATGAAAATGGTTTTCAATAAATATTTTGTTTTATTGAAATGTTATTTGGCATGGAAAACGATTTTCAATTAATTGGGGATTTATTGAAGTGGATTGACAAGCAATGGAATTGGTTGATTTCATGATGTTGTGACCTTGGTGGGTTCTCTTCTTGGTTATGGATTGATTGGAATTTTTTATGAAATTGGGGAGAAATACCAATATAAAAAGGGGATGGGTAGTAGACGTAAGGGCCACCATCAAAAGATAAGTGGACGGGAAGTGCCACTAGTTGTGAATGGGTGAAACAAGTTAGATGGAAGATCCACCGTTATGGTTGTTTTGTTGTGTGTTGATTTGCATATATGGAAATAAAATGTGAATGGGTGAATGGGTTGGATAGAAGCTTCAATGTTGTGGTTTTTTGTGAGAATTTCTTTGTAAGATGGAAATTGTTGTGCTAATGTGTAAATGATGAAATGGCATGTGGAATGTTTTTTTAGGCTTTCCATTGGATTCTTGGTTTGGGTGAGATGTCTTGGTAAGGGTGTGTTTTGATTATGGTAATGGTTTCACTTGTGATTATTTTTTATTAACTTTTTTTCAATATATGTGCTTATGGTTTTATCATAGTGGTGTGTGTAGGGAAGTCATTTGGGGAAAACCTATAGAGTTTTAGTACTCACCCCCTACTTTGGCACTATGGTGTCTTTACCGATGTTTTGTACTATGATGTTGGAAAAGGTAATGCATCACCCTCCTTTAGTGGTGAATTGTGATGTATTGGTGGATCTCAGAGATTGGATCTTGGAGTGCAGCTGTGGTGGTATCATGGCTCGTGGTGTTTGTTGTCTAGTCTTCCACATAGTATGAAAATGTTTTGTGGAAATGTTTAGTTGAATGGTGTTGGGGTTTGTAATGGAATTTTAAGTATCACATGGTTGGGTTTGAAAGTGCATTCATCTTTAGTTGTTGGTTTGGTTGGATTTATCTTAAGATAAAATCATTCCCCATTGTTCCATAAAGCCCTCAACATTTATTTCCAGCCTTTGGCGCCTTGGGTACATCGCATAAGGCCAAGTAGCCCTCACCACCTCCTCAAGCCAATGAGGTAAGGGAGAGGTGTTACATAAAGCCTTTATTTCCACTGTTCATAAAGTCACCTCAAGTTGCGAGAAACACCATTATGTCACATCCTTTCTGATGCCTTCAATCAGTCTTTCACATTATTATCCTTCTAGAGTAATGATGTTCAAATTCATTGCCCATGTGGTTTAAAATTCTTCATTAGTAGCGCTTCCAATAAATTCATAAACAATTTTCATTAAATTAGTAAAATAGAGAAGATAGGTCTACAACATTCTCTTTGATCCTACAAGAGGAATAAATTGAGTGCTCAATCTGAAACGGGATAGGATACTTGTCATCACTTATAGTTTTTTCAAATATATGTGGGGTCTCCCCCAAAGTGAGAATCACATGATCCTTTAATGTCATAGTTATATTATACACATGTTCCTTTTCATGGACCTTAGTTTGATTTAAAGGAGATCTAGATTTATTTGGCATCAGCAACTAAAATCCCACATCGTTAACCAATTCTTCATTACCTATCATATTTTTAGGCACAATTGGCCCACGTATTATGTCAAATTTGACCTCATACTAGATAAAATCCTCATGATCAAATTGATTTTCCTCAATAGTAGCCACATCTTCCAAGGATATCCTTGCACCCACAAGTTAACCAGAAATGGATCTATTGAGATCCATACAAAAACTAATAATAAATTATTTATTAGTCCTATTAAAGGGGAGGCTTTTATCTATGCCAATTAAAGTGCTGATAAATTAATTATTTATCATAGAATTTTGCAAGAATTGAAAAAAGGCCCCCTTTTCATTGTTTTTTTTACATTGTTAAAGGAGAATTATGAATAAATAAAAATCCTTGGTAGTGCATCATTATGTCTTCAATAGTATCCATTTACTTTTATGTGTGAATAAGTTCATCCATGAGTGGAAGACACTGACTCCTTGTAAAGGGGTTTATCCCCACCAACTGGTTCAACAATCCTTTCCTCCTCAATTAGTTTCTTTGGTCTATATTCTATTACATTCGAGTCTATAATTGTTTATTGTTTTTACTTAACTAATAATTAATATCCTAGGGTGTTTTTCTTTCCACACATGTAGGATCCATGTAATATGAATTACATTATATCATTGTCTCTTTTACTTATTTCTATTTTCTTTTTTCAGAATAATACTGATATATTTTATGAATTATAATTCACGTTTTGTAAAAAAAATTACTCACCTAGTCATTTTACAACCTAATGTATATGTATTAATGGATATTTTCCTTTCTTGAGGAGAGTTACGACACTGTTTCCATTAATAATTGTCTTTAGATCCATTAGAATTGTAGAATTCTGGGTGTATGAAATTCAAAATAAATAACTTTAATGGTGAAATGATTTTATCCTATAGTGAATAATGATGAGTGTTATGCTGGATCAAAATTAACTCCATTATTATCTATATGGTCTTAAAAATAAGGTTACCACTTAGTCCATGATATAAAAACATCCACTACATACGTTGATGTGTTCGAATACATCATTATGAAATCCCATATCCTAATGCGTTTATCTTGAGGTTATAAAGGTTTTGGAGAAGATTTTTATGAGTCTTATTTTGTTGGTATTTGGTCAAGATTGGAATCCATATTCATGACTAAATATTTAGTTTGTAGACTATATTAGAAAATCGGATTATATAATTTCAAAATTCTCCTGGAAACTACAATTAGGACTCAGTTTGATGATCATAATAAAATTGTGATGAATCATTCCAACATAGATATTGAATTAGAATACGAGTAAAAAACAAAAATATTTTTAAAATATTATATGACTCATTTCATTATGTTAAAATTTTTACGATGCAAGGCAAATAGACTTTAACACTTGAATAAATTTCATATAATTTGTTTTCTTAATATTTTCAAAACATGGTAAATATTAGGATTGTGGATGAGGGTTTAAAATTGAAAGGTATGGGTGAGTTTAGGGGTAAAATAATATAGAGGAGGAAGTCTAGGAATCATTATTTTTATATAGTAATAATGTCATAAAATGTATTCAATATAATAAAATGGAGACATGAAGGGGAATTTTCACAACCAAAGAAGTGACTGTAAAGATTATAATAATGATTATTATTTGTTATTTGAAAAATATTCCAACATTTCTGATGTGTTGAATGTCTTTCTAGATTCTAGATTCTCAATCCACATGTATCCTAGGAAAGAATATTTCACTGAGATGATGGATCATGAGTCAAGAGTGGTCAAGTTGGGAAATAATAAGATTTTTCACATTATGGGGATATGTTCTATCTCATTAAAACATCATAATATATATATGAAAAATCATTATAATGTTATATGAGTTACCTATTTGAAAGGAAATTTTTTCCCAAAAATTTTTAGTTAAAAAGGTTTACAATTTCCTATTAGGATCTAGTAGCCTGAGAATTTTCCATGGATCCATTATTGTTATAAAGGGAAATATCATGAATAATCTATAAGTGTTAGATGGTAGAACTCGTATAAAATAGTTTAACACCTCTAGTATTATAGTTTTAGAAAATATCACTCTTTATCATAGAATGTTTGATTATGTGAGTGCCAAATTCCTTAATAAACATAAGATGTAATCCCTTTTTAAATGAAAATAAATCAAATAATATCCTATTCGGTGAGGATTATGAGTATGGGAAATCTAGACGAGTCGCCTTTAGTAAGTCATTGTACAAGGCTAGATTCTCCCTTGAGTGTGTGCACTCTAATATTTAGGGTCCTTTAATGATTTGTTCACATAGTAGAGGATATTACTTAATCACATTGATTGATAATTACTCTAGGACTATATGGATATAAGTAATTAAACATAACTATGATACTTTTTAGAGTTTTTATAACTAAAATGATAGCATAGAGAATGAATCTGGTAAGAAACAAAATGATCTTTGTAAAGGTAATGGTTTAGATAATTTTCCTAATGGATTTATTAAATTTAGTAAATCTTAGCGTATCAAAGGATACTAGAATATCGTGGAAGCCCCAAAATGGAATAGATTAAAAGATATAATAAATAGAAATATAATAGAGACAGTGAGATGTATGCACTCAAACTTTGGTCTTCCATGGTAGTTCTAGGAAGAGGTTGCATCTATAGTAGATGTCTTTATCAACCACTCCCCATCCATAGAACATACTTTTAATATGTCAACAGATGTCTAGAATGGTATACATATTAGTATTATACACTTTAGAGTTTTTGGATAGGTAACTTATGAACACACAAAGAATGATAATCTATAACCTAGGTCTTTGAATTGTATCTTTGTGGGTTATATAAAGGTTATTAGGGGTTACATGTTATGGATAGATAAACGTGTTTATAAGAAATGCATCATTAGTCATGATGTTTTATTCTATGTGTTTGTTCTATCTAAGAAGAATAGTCCTAGACCTAGTGTTTCTAAATAAAATATTATTAAGTCTAGTGATGTTGTAACTAAAAATCAAGCTTTTGGTGTTAATTTTCCCTTAGAATCTAGTGGATAACCTAGAACTAGGGCTATCTGAAATAAAATTTATCCACATACTCAAGGTGAGTCTGATTCTGATGCAAACTATAAACATTAGGTGTTGGAATATGATAATCATAAATATTAACATCTTTGTAAAGATAAAGAGAGGACAATCATTAGGCCTCCATCCTTGTTCAACCACACTAATGTGATTTCATATATGTTTAATATAGCTTAATAATTTTATAATGAGTAACCAAAAAAATATAATAATGTTTTTAGCTGTAAATAATCTATGCAATGATTTGATTCTACACAAGATGATATGAAATTCCCTCGTAGGAATAAAACCTGTATTATTGTAAC
This sequence comes from Viscum album, assembly GCA_963277665.1. Lineage (NCBI taxonomy): Eukaryota > Viridiplantae > Streptophyta > Magnoliopsida > Santalales > Viscaceae > Viscum > Viscum album. Next base: position 1,106,302,745 of record OY728140.1, read on the forward strand.
CAAATTAAAAAATTAAAAGTATATAGGTTGCAAGTGGATATTCAAAAATAAGGAGGATAATTCTAGGGAATATATAATCAAATACAATTCCTGATTTGTTTCAAAACAATCCCTTAAATTTGAAGGGATATATTATAGTGAAAAGCTTTTCTTATTGTCAATAATACATTAATATGGATCCTGCTTTCTTTTACTGCAAAATATTATTTTCATATTGAATTGTCATATGTTAAGACTTCCTTTTTCCTGGATACCATGATGAATGAATTTGGATGATTCTTATTGAGGATTTTAAAAAAAATAAAACCTAAGAAAATCAATCATTAAAAGAATTATTTATATGAGAATAAAAAATCATTAGGACAATAGAATATGAGGTTTTATTGATTCATGATTAAAAATTGATTTAAAAAAATACTGTTTTTTTTCATCTGTTTACTTTAATTATATTAAGAATGAATTTAAATATATAGGTGTTTATATTCTAATGAAATTCTCATAATATATAATAATATTAGGGTTATAAATAATGTTAAGGCCCAACTTGATTATATCATCGAGATGAAGGATATTAATTTTGATAAAAAAAATACATGTTATATAAGTAATTAGAGAGTGGAAGAATAAAACCTTTTATCTATTGTAGTGTGATTATATAAAAATGGTTTTAAAATGAAACATATTTGGGAATATTAAACAATATAATGTTTACCTAGGGAAATAAATTAAAGTACTATTAAATTAGTCCTCTAACAATGAGGCTGCAGAAATATTTTTTGAATAATATTTATAATTTTAGTGTAGTAGGAAATCTTATGCATGTAATGGTAAATTCAAGTCCATATATTTTTTTTTCTATTTTTACTTTTATGTGGTTTATGAGGAATCCCAGTAAATTTCATTTCAACTCTTCATAGTAACCCCTTAGATACGCTTTAATGTCAAATAATATGTGCATCTCATGTAGAAAAAATGATAGTTTTTGTGATGAAATTGTTTGTTTTGTGGATTTTGAATAAGCTATAAATATTGAAACTCATAAATCACTCATTATTTTTTTGTTTATAAATCATAGAGGTCCTATCTATTGAAAATGAAATATGAGATCTATTGATTCACATTCCATAACTGATGGGCAATATGTTGTGTTAACTAAGGAAATCAAGGATGATATATGGTTAAGAGGCTTTCTTAACGAGTTATCTTTATATTCTAATAGAATATTATTTCATTATGATATCCAATATGTATTACATTTGTCTAAAAACTATGTTTTCGATTGTATGTCAATGTACATTAAAATTAGGCTTCAAATTTGTAGCAATATTATAGAATCTAATATGGTGTCTGTTATAAAGATACACCATGGGGATAACCTATCCAATAGTTTGTCTATGGATGCACAATAATATAAAATGACATGTACACACAGTTTTGGTAAACCATGGGTATAGGATGAAAATTCCAACCTATACCCATCGTTTTTCAATAACCATGTTTATAGGACCCCCTATACTCATGGTTTTTAAAAAAAACATGGGTATAGGGTTTAGTTAATGACCTATACCCATAGTTCTAAAAAACCTGGGTATAACTTTCCCATGTAAGCGCGATAATTTTTTTTCTGCAGGAACAAAAATATTTCCACCCAAAAAGCTATACCGAGGGTGTTATACCTATATACATAGTTTATAAATATATATAAGTTAATATATATTTATACACACATAATATTGTGTGGGTTAGTGGTTTGGTGTGTTGGTTAGGAAGAGGTGGTTGAGGGTTCGAATCCACCTGCAGTATTTTTTAAAATCATATAGCCATGGTTTGAGAACTGTGGGTATAATGTACATGAAATGGTGGAAATTTTCTCATACACCTATTCCCATGGTTCATAACCATGGGTATAACATTTTTCAAACTGTGGGTATAGCTTAGAGCTATACCAATTCCTCAATCTCCCACACTTCTCTGAACCATGTGTGTAACCAATACCCAAGGTTTTTTGGGCTATACGCATAGTTCCAAACCATAGGTATAGGGTTATTTTCTATTAGTGGTGCCTTTTTCTAGGATTAAACTTTTTTTTATGTTAATGAACTTAGTCCCATTTCTACAATATTAGTTGTTAGAAAACCATTTTTAAATCATTTTAATTACAATAATTTTTGTTCTACTTCTACATGATTTATAGATTTTAAATTGATTTCATCAATTGAAATATGATAATATTTTATTATTTCCCATAATTATCCTTGTTTTATGCATGGATTCTCACATGTATGTGTGGTGTATTATTTCTACATACAAGTCTCAATTGAATTATTTGGATTTTTTCTTTTTTTTAATTGTTCACAAGTTCATTCTTTATTTTATTGGGATTTGTTACTAATGATAATATAAGGACTCCGTTTATGCTTGGTGTATTGGTTTGAAGTTCTTGTTTTCACTTCTATACCAACATCAATCCATATCATACCCCCATAGACTATAGAATACCCCCATATGTCTTAGAAAACTGTTCCAATTTCAATTATTTGGAAAACCCCATTGATATGGACCATCCATACGACTTCTATCCCATACCAATTGATGCTTTTTCTATAATTGAAGAGGGGTTGGTGGATTTTCCTCTCTCCATTCGATCGAAACAATAAATTTTATCTAGTTTTGGAATTATGGGAGTGAGAGATTGTAGAGACCCTAATCTTGACGTACATGGACATTACATTACTTTTGCGGAATACTTAGTACATAACAAAAACACACAAACAAGGACCGTAATAGTTTAGTGTCTTTGGAAACTCGGAATATAATCTTCTAATTGTGGTGAAAGATCTTCAACATCTCCCATAAATATCTTCCCTTTTTTTCTTACCTAAAACCTTTCTTTATATCCTGGGGAAAAGAAAACGTAAAAGGGTGAGCTCAAATGCTCACTAAGGGTAAAAAAAAAAATATCAATCACATCATATACATAAGAACATAACTTTTGGAAATCTTAACCTGCAAAAGAAATCATAATTTCATATCATGAGTTAAATCATAGTAGTGAAATGTAATCCCAATAATCATAACTTAAAACATGAAACTTTTTGGCATTCACACATAATCATATAGAATCATTTCTTATTATTTAAGACTCATTGCCAAGACAATCTTAGTGGACAAATTCCATTTCGGAACCGAGTTCACTCCTCGTTTCAGTCCTGTTTCACTGAACTGGTTTAACCTGCCGTTCCAGACATGTATATCTCATGAGATATAAAATCTTTACCCAAGGCATTAGAGGGAGATATAGGTCCCACCCATCTCATAATGATACCATTCTTATGTGTGCCAAAAAATCATAAATCATACATCATTGCATAACCCATGTAATAAAAATGGGATTCTTAAACATCATGACATCATAAAACAATTCATATAAGATAAAGGAATTCATAAAAATAATTTCATCACAACATAATCAAATAAATGTAATAATAGGGATAGAAACAGAACCCTTTATTATCTTAGATGGAAAATAATTTTGGATAAAACACTTGAACTCCATTCTTGAGGAAAATATCCTTTCTACTTCAAAAACACTTTTCCTTTCTTAACATGTCATACAATTCTAAACTAAAAGAAGTTTATTAAAAATAAACTTGAAAACTTGTAAAGGAATCTTCTTGTAAATAATTTTTCAAAAATCCATTCATGCCGTATAAGTTAAAAAAACATTCTTCTCGTACTTTTGTCAGAAAAGTCAAAAAGTACCTCATACGAAAAACGACAAAAGATTCCTTTCATATCTTTTACTAAAAACTCACCGAAGGGTAAAATTGGATATAAACTATTGTAGAAGGATATAAATATTACATATTGAGGAAACATGGATGTGGATGATAAAATACACCCCAATAAATACCAGAGTATAAACAATCTCGGATAAAAATGAGATTATGATATTTTCCCTTACCTTAGGTCCGATTTGCTTCATAAGTGTCCGAACCTCATGTATAATGATTTAAATAATGTCATTTACTTATTCCAGAATCATACTCATTGTTATTATATCATATATGTTTCACTTATGACATTATATTACCCGTTCTTTTGTAAATTCCATGTTAAAGAGCGTTTTGGGTAAAATCGTTTCATTTGTCGTCCGTGTTTTGACTTGTAATTATTCAGATGATTACTTAGATCAGGATTACTTAATTACAAAATATAAAACATGATTTATATATAAAATATATTCAGAATATACATATATATAATAGATCAGTAAATGGAAATAAATACACCGTTCATGGAGACGGTAGGTCGTACGTACGCATGAACGCTGTTTTCGTTTCCTTATTGAGTTGAATGGAATTAAGTAGATGACATACATATATATACATATAAATATAGTATCATTATTATGTAATATTTCATTATTACTTATTATATATACTTTATAATCATTCATGAATGGTTAACGTGGAGAATGAATCTCATCACGTCGTGGAGACGGTTGTTCGTACGTACGCACGAGCGATGATATCGTTCTCATGATCATGGAATTGTATTGGAGTGTATTTATACTATTTAATAATCAATATCACTTTATAATAATCATTTATAGTTATTATGTACACCATTATACCCATCCAAGTAAGGTGGTGGTGGAAAATAGATTACACCACAGCGTGGAGATGGTATTCCGTACGTACGCACGCGCAGTGATTTCGTTTTCCGTAGGATGGATAGATGGTGAAATAGGGTTGTTTCATACTTATAATAACATATCAGTATATTAGTGATACTGATTTTATCACTTCATAATGAAACAACCTAAGAATAAGAAGTGGAAGAAGAAATAAAGTTGAAAGAATTGGTAATGGACATTACCTCTTCTTTAAAGCGCTTCATTGAGACCTCCTTTTAGGGCACTAAAATTGGTCTTTGAAGAAGACCAGGACCTATAGGATGTTTCTAGGGAAGTGGAAAGGAGAAATTGGCAGGGTTTGGACGAGCTTGAAGGCTCAAAGTGGTGTGAGGAAGAGGGGGAGGAGGTGCCCTTTTATAAGGGAGGAGAGGGGCTCCTTTGGAAAAACTAAAAATATTATTTTATTATAAAGTCAAATTCGGTTTTAAATAGCTCCAAATTTATTTATTTAGAATATAAGGTGGGGATGGGTCGAAATCCTCTCATCCAATAGAATTTATACAAGTTTAGGTTCCTATTTTAACCTTATCATTTAGATTTAACATTAACTTAAATAATTTTACTTTTACCATGTCTTCTTGTGTTCTTATACTATAAGGTTAATAAACCTACTATAACAAGCCAAAAAGACCCCAAGTTGTTTATTATTAATATATATAAACATATCTATGTAATTTGGCCAAACCATAGATTTTTAGGAATAAAACCACAATTAATAATATAATATTTTTTTTAAAAACTATTTTATGTCAATTTTGACACTATTTAGTGATTGATTTTTGTGAAACTCATAGCAGAATTATTAGTTCGAAAAAAGTTAATTAAATCAATAATAACATGTCATATTAACCTAGAAAATAAGTGGAGTTCATAAAAAGTCTCAAATTACATTTATTTGGGTATTTATAACATCAATTATGTCAATATTTAATTAATAAGATAATTACTGCATCATCTTTGTGTCATAAATAAATTAACTTATTCAAAGTCTAAAAATTAAAAATTAAATATCATTATGTAGTAAATTTTTTTATCTTTCTAATGAATATTTATATTCGAATTTAACCTATGTATAACCCTATATTAAAAATGATTTTCTTATTAAACTTTGAATTTAACTATTTTAATCATTCTTTAAATAAATTAATAATAAATGTCCTAATCTAATCCAAGTGGGCCTAAATGGTCATATTTTATTCCTAAGGTTGTTTTTGGTCTAATTACACTTATCCAATAGAATTAGTACATGTGTTAGGATAATAATAATATCATTTTTACCCTTAATTACCCTATTTACTTTTAACCGTGGTAAAAAAAGTAAAAAGTTACTATTCACCAAAAATTATTTTCATCTCATTGAACCAAATTTTACTTACTGACATCGACCGTGTCTCTTGGATTTTTGAAATTCCAGTCACAGAAGCGGTAAAATTATGTTTTATGAAAAAATCATTTTTTTAACTACCACTTAGTGGTTTCACTATTCATCAAAAAATGAAAGTTTCCAGAAAAATACCAATAATTAAGCCTAAGCTATATTTGATACTATGAACTCAAAAATGATTTCTATTTTACCAAATTCAAAACATATCAGTTGTATTAATTAATTTAAAAATTAATTCTCGTCGTCAAAACAAATAGCGTGTTCTTAAGAGATAATAACTACCAAAAGATTGACAATTGTTTATGTCTGGTTTAAATGTGAAATTAAATCCAATGACCAACATTGTATTAAATTGTAAAAATATATTCTAAATATACTTTAAAACCACTCAAATTAATAATTTATCACTATTAATTATTTCGATTAAAAAGGATTCTTTTAATTAAAATTTAGTAATTTTCACTATTCATCAGAAAATGAAAGTTATCCGAAAAGTACCAAAATTTCACCGTAAGCTAATTTCGATATTCCGAATCCAAAAATGAAGTCCATTTTGAAAAATAAAATTTTCAAAATTTCAAAAAGTGGTTATTACTATTCATAATGGGTAGTTTTAATAATATTTTAATAGCATATTGTTGTTTAGTGAAACTCGTTATTGCGTACTACACACGCTATCGAGGAAGGTCGAGATTGCGTGTAATGAAAGGCAAGTCAAGGCTGCGTGTTGTGAAAGCTCATTTTGGTGTAGCGTACAACACAAGACATTAATGAAATTAAAAATAATATTTTTCATAAAATCTCGGGGTGTTACATTCTACCCCCCTTAAAATGAATTTCGCCCTTGAAATTCGTCGGGGTTATAAATGGTTTACTCCTTGAAAGTTTCTTTAATAGAAACCCACATCGTAAAAAGGAATACCAAAACAAATCTTTAAAAACAAAAGTATGAAACGTAACAGTTACCCAAATAAACTAATCACTGGATTTCCACATAGGTGAAAATATAGATATGGAAGAGAAATCTAAACATCGTGTTCTGATGGAGAGTGATAGAGAATATGGATTTGGAAAAGCCAGCAATCACAAAGACATAAATTTTTGATGATCTAAGGTACCATCTGATTCATCAGATATAAGAGCACTAGGGAAACATTTTTGGTTTTCAAGATCATTTCCCTAAAGTTGATGAAATTGGAATTAGAAGAAATACTTTCGTGATTTTTGGTATAGTCTCACCGTTGGTCATTCTATGGATAATTTCCACTTCATCTCTTAAAGAAATGAAGTTGAATTTTTCATTCATGATGTGTTATTAGATCATGTGATAGAATGATGGGTCATTCCATCTGTCTTAAACAAAAGGTTAGAAAAGTTATCAAAACTTACATAAGTTCATCTATAGTGAGATTAATCATATATGGTTCCTAAAATGGACTTATACTTCATATATAATACTGCTTAAAATAATAAAACTAGTTTCTACTAAACAGGGACTTCCTGTAGGCCAGTGGTAGGTGATAAAGGCCAGTCACACTTCGGTTGTGGGTTTGATTCCCACAGCCTTGTCTGACGCGATGGGTTGTCGCCCGTCCTGCAGGTTGTCCTTTTTCTAAAACTACATTACTATAACATCAAAAAAAAGTTATATCCTTAAACAATACTAACTTATGTCCAACATAATCCATTCCAATCTTTAGGATTATCTAAAATACTTCGGTCCAAGCTCATAGTATAAAGAAAACGATTATTTGAAATGTCATCAAACAAGCATGTGAATACCATCATTTATACCCCATATATCTTGTTGGTCACATTCCAATAATTTGAATACCTTAATCATGTATTCTCTTGAAAAATGAATACCCATTAAACCTTAGTGAAAACATGAATGCTGTCAAAAGTTAACTCTTTCCACATACCAAAATCCAAAAATTCTATATACTCAAACCATGATATAACCTTCTCCTTATATCAGTCATGAGCTCATGAATACTATCAAACATTTAATTTTATCCTTATCCCTTCATTATGTGCATATCATCTATATTCCAAAAATATCAGAATAACATTTAATGGATACTGGTACCATTAATCATACACTTTCAAAACTCAAGGAAAGACAACAGTGTAACAATCCTTAGATGTCTCTTTATTCCATAGTACCATGAGATTACGTATACAACATTACACTTGATAAACATGTAATCGTTCCACTGCCTTCTTAAACCATTGACCGAGCATCAATAATTCTTTCATCTCACATATCATTTGTAGTCTCTTTATCATCGTCAACATAAATACTACCCATACGGCCATACTGATTCTCTTCATGAGACTTTACCTTAGGGAATTGGTTTGCATAATTCCCATAAATTCCACATTTAAAACATTTAACCATTGTTGATGTCCTAGAAATACCATTATCCTCATCCATGGTGTTAACTGATCCTTTTCCATTGCACTTACTGGCTTTGTGTCCTTCTTTTCCATACCCAAAGCATCTTCCAGTTCCCTTGAAACAATCTCCTCGATGCCTCTTCCCACATGATTTACATGAGAGAAATTGAACTTTCTTTCCTCTATGATCATCATGAAACTCCATCTTTCTCTTATTATCTGAGTCGGGAAACTTAACAAAGTTGAGATTATGGATCATATTATGAGATTGCTGATTAGGAATAATAACGATGTTTGGACTTCCAAATCCCGTTTCATTTGGTTTCTCATGAAGAATATCATTCCATTTTCTGTCATATCCTCCATTATCATGAATCTTCCTGTTTCCAGCCATTTTATAAAACCCAAAAAGAATAGTGTGAGAGGAAAAAATAACGCTAGGGAAAACAACATAGTAAAGGGGGAGAACCCTCAATATCTAAAATCTTAGGTTAAATTCTAATATCTTTACCATAGTTCTAGGACTATATCCTATACGCATACTTATCCTTAGGGACATCCCTAGACATACCTTAGAAATATCTCTAGGGATCTCACTAACATTTTTGCGTCCTAGTTTCCAAAGGTTGACTAAACCTTTCCTCTGATACCAACTGTAGAGAACCGAAGCTTTACATACATGGACATTACATTACTTTTGTGGAATACTTAGTACATAACAAAAACACACACATAAGGACCGTAATAGTTAAGTGTCTTTAGAAACTCGGAATATAATCTTCTAATCGTGGGGAAAGATCTTCAACATCTCCCATAAAGATCTTCCCTTTTTTTTCTTACCTAAAACCTTTCTTTATATCCTGGGGAAAAGAAAACATAAAAGGGTGAGCTCAAATGCTCAGTAAGTGTAAACAAAATAAATATAAATCACCTCATATACATAAGAACATAACTTTTGGAAATTTTAACCTGCAAAAGAAATCATAATTTCATAACATGGGATAAATCATAGTAGTGAAATGTAATCCCAATAATCAAAACTTAAAACATGAAACTTTGTGGCATTCACACATAATCATAGAGAATCATTTCTTATTAGTCAAGACTCATTTCAAAGACTATCTTAGTGGAAAAAGTCCATTTCTGAACCGACTTCACCCATCGTTTCAGTCCTATTTCGCTGAACCGGTTTAACCTGCCGTTCCAGCCATGTCTATCTCATGAGATATAAAATCTTTACCCAATGCATTCTAGGGAGATATAGGTCCCACCCATCTCATAATGATACCATTCTTATGTATGCCACAAAATCATAAATCATACATCATTGCATAACCCATGTAATAAAAATGGGATTCTTAAACATCATGACATCATAAAACAATTCATATAAGATAAAGAAATTCATAAAAATAATTTCATCACAACATAATAAAATCAATGTAATAATAGGGATAGAAACAGAACCCTTTATTATCTTAGATGGAAAATAAGTTTGGATAAAACACTTGAACTCCATTCTTGAGGAAAATATCCTTCCTACTTCAAAAACACTTTTCCTTTCTTAACATGACATATAAGTCTAAACTAAAAGAAGTTGATTAAAAATAAACTTGAAAACTTGTAAAGGAAGCTTCTTGGAAATAATTTTTTAAAAATCCATTCATGTCGTATAAGTTAAAAAAACATTCTTCTCATACTTTTGTCAGAAAAGTCAAAAAGTACCTCGTATGAAAAACGACAAAAGATTCCTTTCATATCTTTTACTAAAAACTCACCGAAGGGTAAAATTGGATATAAAATATTGTAGAAGGATATAAATATTACATATTGAGGAAACATGGATGTGGATGATAAAATACACCCCCAGTAAATACCAAATTATAAACAATCTCGGATAAAAATGAGATTCTGATATTTTCCCTTACCTTAGGTCCGATTTGCTTCGTAAGTGTCCGAACCTCCTATATAATGATTTAAATAATGTCATTGACTTATTCCAGAATCATACTCATTGTTATGATATCATATATGGTTCACGTATGACATTATATTACCCGTTCTTTTGTAAATTCCATGTTAAAGAGCGTTTTGGGTAAAATCGTTTCATTTGTCGTCCGTGTTTTGACATGTAATTATTCATATGATTACTTAGATCATGATTACTTAATTCCAGAATATAAAACATGATTTATATATAATATATATTCAGAATATACATATATATATATAATAGATCAGTAAATGGAAAGAAATACACCGTTCATGGAGATGGTAGGCCGTACGTACGCATGAACGCTGTTTTCGTTTCCTTATTGAGTTGAATGGAATTAAGTAGATGACATACATATATATAAATATAAATCCAGTATCATTATTATGTCATATATTTCATGATTAATTATTATATATACTTTATAATCATTCATGAATGGTTAACGTGGAGAATGAATCTCATCACATCGTGGAGACGGTAGTCTGTACGTACGCACGAGCGATGATATCATTCTCATGATTGTGGAATTGTATTGGAGTGTAAGTATACTATTTCAGAGTCAATATCACGTTACAATAATCATATATAGTTATTATTTACACCATTATACCCATCCAAGTAAGGAGTTGGTGGAAAATAGATTAAACCACGGCGTGGAGACGGTATTCTGTATGTACGCACGCGCGGTGATTTCGTTTTCTGTAGGATGGATAGATGGTGAAATGGGGTTGTTTAATACTTATAATAACATATCAGTATATTAGTGATACTGATGTTATTACTTCATAATGAAACAACCTAAGAATAAGAAGTGGAAGAAGAAATAAAGTTGAAAGAATCGGTAACGGACATTACCTCTTCTTTGAAGCACTTCTTTGAGACCTCCTTTTAGGGCACTAAAATTGGTCTTTTAAGAATTCCAGGACCTCTAGGATTTTTCTAGGGAAGTGAAGAGGAGAAATTGGCAGGGGTTGGCCGAGCTTGAAGGCTCAAAGTGGTGTGAGGAAGAGGGGGAGGAGGTTCCCTTTTATAAGGGAGGAGAGGGGCTCCTTTGAAAAAACTAAAACTATTATTTTATTATAAAGTGAAATTCGGTTTTAAATAGCTCCAAATTGATTTATTTAGAAGATAAGGTGGGGATGGGTAGATATACTCTCATCCAATAGAATTTAGACAAGTTTAGGTTCCTATTTTAACCTTTTCATTTAGATTTAACATTAAGTTAAATAATTTTACTTTTACCGTGTCTTCTTGTGTTCTTATACTATAAGGTTAATAAACTTACTATAATAAGCCAAACGAACCCCAAGTTGTTTATTATTAATATATATAACTTTATCTAAGTCATTTGTCCAAATCTTAGATTTTTAGGAATAAAATAACAATTAATAATATAATATTTGTTTTAAACACTATTTTATGTCAATTTTGACACTATTTAGTGATTGATTTTTGTGAAACTCATATCAGAATTATTAGTTCGAACAAAGTTAATTAAATCAATACTAACATGTCATATTAACCTATAAAATTAGTGTAATTCGTAAAAAGTCTCCAATTACATTTATTTGGGTATTTATAACATCAATTATGTCAATATTTAATTAATAAGTTAATTACTGCATCATCATTGTGTCATAAATAAATTAACTTATTTAAAGTATAAAAATTACAAATAAAATATCTTTATGTAGGAAATTGTTTTAGCTTTCTAATTAATATTTATAGTCGAATTTATCCTATGTATAACCCTATATTAAAAATAATTTTCTTATTAAACTTTGATTTTAACCATTTTAATCCTTCTTTAAATAAATTAATAATAAATGTCCTAATCTAATCCAAGTGGGAATAAATGGTCATATTTTATTCCTAAGGTTGTTTTTGGTCGAATTACACTTATCCAATAGAATTAGGACATGTGTTAGGGTAATAATAATATCATTTTTACCCTTAATTACCCTATTTTCTTTTAACCATGGTAAAAAAAGTAAAAAGTTACTATTCACTAAAAATTATTTTCATCTCATTGAACCACATTTTACATACTGACATCAACTGTGTCTCTCGGATTTTTGAAATTCCACTCACAGAGGCGGTAAAATTAAGTTTTATGAAAAATTCGTTTTTTTTTAACTACCACCTAGTGGTTTCACTATTCATCAAAAAATGAAAGTTTCCAAGAAAATTACCAAAAATTAGGCCTAAGATATATTTGATATTATGAACTCAAAAATGATGTCTATTTTACCAAATTCAAAACAAATCAGTTTTATTAATTAATTTAAAAATTAATTTCCATCGTCAAAACAAATAGCGTGTTCTTAAGAGATAATAACTACCAAAAGATTGACACTTGTTTATGTCTGGTTTAAATGTGAAATTACATCCAATGACCAACATTGTATTAAATTGTAAAAATATATTCTAAATATACTTTAAAACCACTCAAATTAATAACTTATCACTATTAATTATTTCGATTAAAAAGGTTGTTTTTAATTAAAATTTAGTAATTTTCACTATTCATCAGAAAATGAAAGTTATCCAAAAAGTACCAAAATATCACCCTAAGCTAATTTAGATATTCCAAATCCAAAAATGAAGTCCATTTTGAAAAATAAAATTTACAAAATTTCAAAAAGTGGTTATTACTATTCATAATGGCTAGTTTTAATAATATTTTAATAGCATATTGTTGTATAGGAAAACTCGTTATTGCGTACTACACACGCTATCGAGGAAGGTCGTGATTGCGTGTAATGAAAGGCAAGTCAAGGATGTGTGTTGTGCAAGCTCCTTTTGGTGTAGCGTACAACACAAGAAATTAATGAAATTGAAAATAATATTTTTCATAAAATCTCGGGGTGTTACAGAGATAACTTCCCATTTCTTGGTGACATCTCAAAGAAGAAGAGGAAATTGTGATTTGGATATTCTATTGCTCTTTTGATCCTCATCATTTCGATCACCCATAACCATTTGTAAATTTAAGTGGAGATTCGATTGAGCAATTATGTTTTTCGATACTATATAAAGACATGACCAACCAAAGTCTATAAAATTGATTTGTTCATTATAACTAGGTTTCAGTATAGAATCTTAACTCTATAAGTGAAACACTTTTTCTATTTCATCACGTCTATTATTGTATCATATTTTCTGTTTTCTCATGTGAGTTCATATAGGAGTGGATGGCACTGAATCCCTGTGACGGGGTTCATCATCGCAACCCGGTTTAGTATAATCATCCTACTTAATTTGTTCATCCTCTTTTTTTATTCAAGTCTGTAAATCGTGCATGTTTTTTCTTAAGTAATAATAGGTAGCCTGTGGAAGTTTCTTCATCATGAACATAGGATCAAAAAAATATGAAACATTTTATATCTTGGTCTCCTTTTACTACTTTTTTTCATATTAAAAAATAATTCTTATTTGTTTTTTTAAACTATTTCATGATTTTATAAAAAAACAGCTTTCTAATCATTTTTCAACCCATCACATATGAATCAGTGGATCATGTCCTTTATTGAGGAAAACCACACAAAAAATTCCCATAATACTACCAGATCTCGATGATGAAGTGTGGAAGGAGAAACTGACTCGTGTTAGATTAACTCTGATTGTAGCACCCCAAACCTTTTATGGTATGTTTCTCGTAAATATATTCAAATTATAGCCTATATTTCATGAATCATTGAGCCTCTATGGATCAAAACATGGTTACTTATAGGAGATATACATAACCTATCCATAAAACCTAAATTTGTCAGCTCTGTGATTTGAATTTTAAAAATCTAACATAAACGGTTGTGATCAAGATGATAATTAGAGTATGATAGAATTAACTTAAATTTCGGTGAATAGTAACCTACCCTTATGAATAGTAACCTTCACTTATGAATAGAAAATTACCCTTATGAATATTTATATGACTCTTATGAATGGTATCCATACCCTTGAATGTACAAATGAATTTAGGCACATTAAAAATAAAGATGAATATCTTAAGTGTTTATATTTTTTGAATAAATATTTATTTTAATTAAATATTTAATTAATCATTTTTATAAAATTATTTTTGAAAAATGGACTAATTTTTTTGGATTATACATGTTTGAAAATTGTTAGGGTGAATATTTGGTATTTTTCAGAAATACATAAATTTTTTATGAATTGTAAAATGTGATAATTTATGATAAATGAAAAATAAAGAATTTATTGAGTCGTTGATGATGATCTACTGATGTAAGCCTAATTGGTTCGATGTCACATGGATATATTACTTTTCTTGATCGTTTAATACTTTCTATTGGTTCTCTTGAGAATAATTAATAAATTAATGATTATAATATTAAGAAAAATCTTCTCCCCTCCACTATATAAACCACCCCTCACCCCTCTACCTCCCACACCAATCAAGTTTCCATCCTTGCATAAATTCTTCCAAATACTCTTCCCAAACCCTCTCCCCACGTCCTAGACCTGATGGTCTCACAAAAAGGCCAAAAACAAAGGCCTTCAGATGATTCTCAAGGAGGAGTACTCATGAGGTGAACCTTCCCTCTCTTTTCTTTTAATTTCTTTTACAAAGTTCCATTATTTTGTTCTCCCTTCTCACCTCCCCTCATCCAAATTCCATGATAATTTCAGTACCTTAAATGTACTAGATTTTTATTTTTCTAATGAAACATTTCATTATAATATTCCCCCCCCCCCCTCCATTTATACAATACATGCAAACACCGTCTGAGATGTGTAAATTTATCACACTCAAGGAAGACGGGTTTTAAATTTGCATTACTATCTTTAATAATGCCCATGAAAAATTTTCAATGGTTGAAACAGGTCATAAAATATGTATTTTATTATTATTAATGTTTTGAAATCTTTACACGTTCATAATATGGAATAATAATACAAAACAAGTTTATTGTGCACAAAACCACCAAGACAAATCCAGGCGTTTATTTTTAACTCGAAGAATGAGTCATCCTCATGGTATATAACCAGAATCATTATAAGATCATTTATATCTCTTTAATTTCAATCATAATTTATATTATCAATTTTTTATGTTTAACCATATTTCAAACAAACATCCATTCATGAATACAAGTAAATGGATCATTAAAACCAATGAGGAAAATGCTACCAAAATAATAAAATTGAATCTCTTAAACCATCAAAAAAATCCATTAATGAACCTAATATGATCATAAAATACCAATTACATGTTTATTAGGTTCTTCAATTATTAATTAATGAATTTAAATTTGATTACTCAGGTCGTTAAGAACAATCAAGAACACCTTCGAGCATAAGGAAAGGGATCATCTCTCTCACTTTTGTTCAAGAATCTCCCATATGTTGTGCCTTTTTATTTTTAATTCCTAATGATGGGGTATGCCTTATCACCTCCCCTATGCTACCCTTGTGACATATACATAATGTAAAACCTCTTTACCTCTCATTAAGCCCTCCCCATAACACTCGTTACAATGTCGTATGGTTTGTAAGTGGTTTCTCATCTCACATTCATTTCTGTAAGATTTTCGTTGTTCGCCACTTATTTATTGTATGTGGTATATGTGTACTGAAATTTAATATATAATAACATTATTCTCTTTATATTCTTGTCATTCAAAGATTCATTTGAGGGTTATTAAGTTCTGGTCATATGATTTGACTGATTACATTGTTGTAAGAGACTTTGTCTCAACTACTATTTTTTTGGGACTAACTTTCTATTGTGCAGCTAATAATCTTTATGTGGTGTACCTACTGCCCATTTGAGATCAATTTTCAGTTGAAAATATATTTATATTTAATATCTATATTCTCATATCATAGATATTTTTATTATCTAAACCGTATACCATTTTACATACGATGTTTATTTGGGAAGTTATTTTAATTATGGAAATATTGATGAATGTGTATACTCTACTCTTTAAAAATTTTGAAAATGAATATTGATCTGCTATTGAATAAATATAATAAAATTATTTGGACATTAATTGGAGGGTGAGTCCAGCTATAACACCTCGATGCATCTGTAGGTCTCATGATAAAAATCAGTTTGCGACAAACCCTTCGAGTTTGTTTCCAAAAATCAGATGGGTTTCTACTCATAGAACTAAACCGTTTTTAAGGAATTATGGTTTCATGTGTGAGATACGTGAGATAAAATTAATACTCATTTAATTTATTCATTATTAGTTAATACTATCCATGAGGTTTTCACTATGAAAAAAACTATGGATGGAGCTTTATTCTTAGTTTATTAATTGTGTGAGTTTTTTATCTATTCACCATGCCATTTTGATGATGTCAGATTGATTATGATTCACATATTATTTTATTAATTATTTTGTTATCTGTAACCTTACTAAGAATTTTATCTCACCCCTTTCATTGTTTAGTTTTAACAGGTGAAAAAGAGGTTATCATTTATTGAGTTCTTGTGGATGCAATTTTTTGTTTTTGTTATGTATTGTATTTTGTGAACTTTTACATTTCAATTTGAGTAACATCTATGTATCTAGTTTCTTCAAAACTGATGTTTATTTCGGGATTCTAATTCCTTCTAACCATGCCAATATATCAAAGTAGTGCACCGGATCTAGTCTAGAGGGGTTAGGGCATTACAGTTGGTATCAGAGAAAGTTTAGTAGAAAACATGGAAACTAGATTAGAAAACATAGATTAGGTAACGAAGCCCTAAGGTAATATTTGAGGATGAACATACAAGAACATCCTGGTATTTTGGTAAGCAATATATTATGTGAATTTTTCTAGAAAATACATCCCTGTCTAGATACGAGCAGGTAGAGGTGGCTTTGGCACAGATGTATCTAGGAGTGAAAGCTCCAACAAAGAGTTTTGGGATTTACTAGGGTTATCCTGGTACACGACAACTGGCCTTTCAGCACTCTTCGTTATGACACTCCTGGTGGATATTCTTAAGAGAATTCATGTTTTCTTTATGAGCCATTAGGAAGGATTGAAATGTAAACTATTCTTCAAAGAAACCATTTTTTATGATTATGGGATTATCCATGCGTAAGATCTCAATTTATGCTAAGTATTTTATTAAGTTAAGATTATACATTTTGAATCAAACCCTAATCTAGGGTGCTTTATTATTTAAAAATGGTGTCCAATGGAAGAAGTGGAATCAATACCCATGGGCAAGGAAAGGATCTCCCCAAAGAGCAAGTCAACACAGTCAATGTTGGATCAGATCTGATCATGACCTTATTGGGACAACATACTCAGGTTTTAACAAATAACCATTCCACAGCTGTGTTAGATCGTTTCATGCAGCTAAAGCCCCATCTTTTAGTGGGACTACTAATCCAGTGGTTTCTATGAAATGGATCATTTCCCTTGAAAAGATATTCATGGCATTAAGATGCAATTAAAATGAAAAGGTTGTACTAGTAGTATATTGCTTCAAAAGATTTGCTGATCAATGGTGGTCCTTGATTCCGAATACCATGGAGGAAGAAGAAATTGAATATATGGAATGGATGAATTTTAAGGAAATATTCTTCAAAAAATATTTCACTCATGAGAACCTAAATGAAGAGGAATTTCCTTGGATTAAAGAAACAGGAATAATAAAGTGTTTCAGAGTATGAAGATACCTACACAAGGCTAGCTAGGTATGTTGTAGATTATGCATGTGACCTGGAAGACAAGATTGATCATTTCTTTGAAGGTCTTAAGCCAATATTTCGAAGGGCACTAGCTTCTCAAGCATTTTCATCATATGATGAAATTTTATCAAGTGCCATCAAAATAGAGAAGTAATTTGATAGATAAAAAAGTGGTACTATGATAACAATGGGAAAGGTGAAGCACTGAAGAAGAACAAGGGAATGAAGAAATTCCCATTATGTGAGAAATATAGAAATAATCATCTCAGGAAATGTTTGAAAGGCATGAGAGTATGCTATGAGTGTGGAGAAAAGGGTCAACTTTCTCATGAATTCATGGGGAATAAATAATTTAATGATGTTCAATGCTATAACTATAGAGAGTGGGGACACTATGCAAATGAGTGTCCTAACAACCAAAGAAACATGCCTCTAAAGAATCCAAGAGAGAAAAGGAGAGAATATGCGATTACAACTGTATAAGTTGACATTCTTAATGATGTGGTGGTTGGTATTTTAATTGTTTCCTAAAACTTATCAAACACTTTATTTGATTCTGGATCATCGCATTCATTTATATATTCCCAGTTTTCCAAGAAAATTAGATATGTCCAATTTGATTTAATAAATTATTTATCAGTTAAAACTCATAGGGGATGCATCTTGGCTACAAAGGCATGTCAACTAGCCCCCATCATGACACAATAAATAGATTTAGTTTCTAACCTTATTTTCATACCAATTACTGAATTTGATATAATTTTTGGTATGAATTGGCTGTCAAATTATGATGCGAAGATATATTGAAAGAAAAAGGAATTTTTAATTTTTAAAAATGGTGTAGAATCTCTTATCTTTAGAGAATATACATCTCCATTTGATTCTTATCTAGACCCACCCCCAGTAGCTCTATTAAATAAATTTTTTGGAGATGAAGAGAACCCAATATTTATGGGTGAGGAAGGAAATATTCAAATTGAAGATGTTCACATAGTGCAATAATACATTGATTTATTTCCAGAGGATTTACATAGACATCCTTCAGAGTGAGAATTTGAGTTCTCTAATGATTTAATTTCTGGTTCAAGACCTATATCAAAGACTCCCTATATAATAGACATCATGGAATTAGTGGAGCTAAAGAAACAACTAGCAGAATTGAGTGAAAATGGGTTTATTAGACCTAGTGTTTCTCTGTGGGGAGCCCCTATCTTCTTTGTCAAGAAGAAAGATGGATCTGTGAGGCTATGCATTGATTACAAGGAAATCAATGCTACTATGATAATGAATAAGTGTCCCCTACCCCAGAGTGATGATTTATTTGATCAAATTCATGGAGCTCAATACTTTTCGAAGATCGACCTTCGATCTGGATATCATCCTCTATGTGTGAAGAAGGAATATATTTCTAAGACAACATTTCGAACTAGGTATGGGAATTATGAGTTTACAGTGATGCCTTTCAGACTGAATAATACACCCTCTATTTTCATGAATTTGATAAATAGGGTTTTCAACGAACATCTTGATAAATTTGTTGTGGTATTCATCGATGATATCATGGTATACTGAAAAATATATGAAGACCATGAGAATCAATTTTGTATTATTTTGAAAACTCTTAGAAGAAACTAATTATATGGGATGTTTATCAATTTTGAATTATGGCTTCAATCAGTTTCATTCTTAGGCCATATTGACTCTAAGGATAGAATCCTAGATGATCCTAAAAAGACAATGGTAATCCAATAATGGCCAATGCCAACAAACATAAATGAGGTATACAGTTTTATTGGTTTAGTAGGTTACTATCTGCGTTTTGTTAAGAATTTTCCCGACTGGATAACCCGCTAACCAAGAACACATGAAAAGGAGTTAAGTTTTTATAGAAAAAATAATATGCAGAATGCTTTAAAGAATTCAAACGAAGATTGGTCAATGCTCCAATTTTGACTCTAAGAATCTGGAAGTGATAGATTTATAATATACAACGATAAATCAAAGAGTTGACTGGGTTGTGTCCTTATGAAAAACAATAGAGTTATTGCTTATGCATCAAGATAGTAGAAGACTCATGAGAAAAAATTATCTAAATCACGATCTTGAGTAGCAGCTATAATCTATGCCCTGAAAATATGGAGACATTATCTCTACGAAGAAAGATGTGATATTTATACAGACTATAAGAGTTTTAAATAAATTTTCACATAGAAAGAACTTAACATGAGGTAAAAGAGATGTCTCAGGTTACTCAAATATTAATATTTTTCAATACACTACCACCCAGGAAAGGAAAATAAGGTGGCAGATGCATTAAACAAGAAAGATCATGGACTTCTAACACAAATGTGGATTGAGATATAACCTATAATCATGGATCTACTAAAGATGGATGTGGGTATTTTAATGAAGGGGAAACATCTTTCCTCTTTCAAATAATTAATAAAACATCTTTACTAGAAAAGATAAAAATATCTCAATCTAATGTTGAGAATATACAGATGAAAAATAATACTGTCTAGGATTGGAGATTAGTAGACTTCATGTATGAGGAAGGAGTTCTGAAATTTGGGAAGAGGTTATGTGTTCCATCAGTACCTGAGCTAAAAATGGAACTATTATATGACTCTCATAGCTCAAATTTCTCTATACACTCGGGTAGCACAAAGATGTATAGAGATCTGATGGAACATTTTTGGTGGGATAATATGAAGTGGGAAATTGCTGACTACGTGTCAAGGTGTCTAGTTTGTCAACAAGTGAAGGCAGAGAGACAACGTCTCAAAGGAGTGATGAAACCTATACTTATTACTATGTGGAAGTGGGATAAAATTATGATGGATTTTTTCATCGAACTACCGAAGGCACCTAGAAGGTATGATGCAATATGGGTAATTGTTGATCATCTCAGAAAATCAGCACATATCCTTATAGTAAGAGAGGATTTACCACTTGAACGCTGGATAAGACATTATATTAATGAAGTTTTAAGACTTCATGGTGCACCTATTTTTATTGTGTCCAATCTAGATCCATAGTTTACAACACAATTCTAGAAAAGTCTCCAGAAGTCTTTGAATATTGAGCTTCATATGAGTTCTTCTTATCACCCCCAAACTGACGGACAGTCTGAAAGGACTATTTAAACTCTGGAAGACATGATGACATTATTCTTTCTTGACTTTCATGGGATGTGGGATCAATACATTCCTTAGGTGGAATTTTCATACAACAATATTTTTCATTCATGTATCCAAATGGATTTATATGAAGCATTATATGGGAAGATATGTCGAACTCCAACTTGTTCAGATGAAGTTTGTGAGAGAAAACTTATAGGCCCAGAACTTATTGAAGATTCCGTGGAAAAGGTAGAGAGAATCCAAGCCCATATAAAAGATTCCCAAAGTAGGAAGAAGAGTTATGCTAAAAACGAGAAAAATGATTTGGAATTCCATGTGGGAGATCGGGTTTTTCTGAAAGCATATCCTTGGAAGGGTGTCTTAAGGTTTGGTAATAATGGGAAACAGAGCCCCAGGTACATCAGACCATTTGAAATTATAGAAAGAATCGGAGTTGTAGGTTAATGTTTAGATATTACTCCAAGTCTCTCCAAAGTTCATGTT
Organism: Viscum album; assembly: GCA_963277665.1. Lineage (NCBI taxonomy): Eukaryota > Viridiplantae > Streptophyta > Magnoliopsida > Santalales > Viscaceae > Viscum > Viscum album. The sequence continues at coordinate 1,106,324,514 of OY728140.1, forward strand.
GTGTTCCATGTTTCATTGTTGAAGAAATACATGCCCGACCCAACACATGAACTCACATATTAAAAAATAGAACTGGAACATGATTTATCATACTGTGAAGAGCCTATCGGAATTCTTGACACAAGGGAACATGTATTGAAAAATAGTACAACACATATATTAAAGGATCTTTGAAAAAACCAGAATATAGAGAAAGAAACATGGGAACCTGAGGTTGTTAAGAAGAATAACCACCGACATCTTTTGGGATGGATTTATAAATTAAAAATTTTGTGGGCAAAATTTTTAGAGGAGGGAATAATGTAGAACCACAAAAAAATTTTGGTATGTTTATCTTAAATACATTCTAGTTATATCCTATATTCCATTAATCACTAATCCTATATGGAACAATAAATGGTTAATTATAGGAGATAGCCATAACATATCCACGAAACATAAATTTGACACCTCTGTGATTTGAATTTTAAAAATCTAACATACACGGTTCTGGTCAAGATGATAATTAGAGTCTGATAGAATTAACTTAATTTTTGGTTAATAGTAACCTACAATTATTAATAGTAATCTGCCCTTATGAATAGTAACATACCATTGTGAATAGTAATATGACTCTTATGAATGGTATCCATGCCCTTGAATGTATAAATGAATTTAGGCACCTTAAAAATGAAGATGAATATTTTAAGTGTTTATATTTTTCAATTAAATAAATCTTTTAATTAAATATTTAATTAATCAAATTTAGAAAATTATTTTTATAAAATGGGTTTCATTTTTGGTTCTACAAATCCAAAAATGGTTAGGGTGAATTTTTCAGATTTTTCTGAAGTACTTAAATTTTTTATGAATAGAAAAATGTGATAATTTACGATAAATGCTAAATAAGGAATTTGTCAAGTCATTAATGATGATTTGCGGATGTAAGCCCTATTGGTTCAAATTAACATGCATATATTATTGTTATTGGTCAGGGAATACTCACTATTGGTTTTCTTTAGAGAAAATAATAAATTAATGATTATAATATTAAGAATACTCATCTCACCTCCACTATATAAACCACCCCTCACACCCTCTTCCTCCCACGCCACTCAAGATTCAAGCCTTACCTAAATTCATCCAGGTACTCTTCCCAAGACCTCCTCCCACTTCCAAGAACTGCTGGTCTCACCCAAATTCCAAAAACAAAGGCCTTAATGAGATTTCTCACAGAGGAGTACTCAAGAGGTGAACCTTCCTTCTCTTTTATTTGAATTTCTTTTACAAAGATCCATTCTTCTATTCTCCCTTCTCAACTACCTTCATCCAAATTACATGATAATTCCAGTACCATACACGTACTGGGTTTTTATTATGCTAATGTAATATTTCATCATAATTTCTTTTTATCCTCCTTTAATACAATAAATGAAAACACCGTCCGAGATGTGTAAATTTATCACACTCAAGGAAGATAGGTTTTCAATTTACATTACTAACATCAATACTGGTCGTTAAACCTTTTAAATGGTTGAACCAGGTCACAATATATGTATTTTATATTTATTAATGTTCTGGAATCATTACGCGTTCATAATATTGAATAATAATACAAAATAAGTTTTTTGTGCACAAAACCGCCAAACTAAATCCTAGAATTTATTTTTAACTCATCGAACGAGTCATCCTCATGGTATATAACCAGAATCATTATAAGATAATTTATATCTCTTTAATTTCACTAATCATTTATATTAACAAATCTGGATGTTTAACCATATTTCAAACAAACGTCCATTCCTGAATACAAGTGAAGAGATCATGAAACCCAAAGAGGAAAATGCTTCCAAAACAATAAAAATTGATTTTATTAAACCATAAAAAGGACATTAATGAACCTAATATGGTCATAAAATATCAATTAAATGTTCATTATGTTATGTAATTATTAATTAATGAATATAAATTTGATTATTCAGGTCGTTTAGAACAATCAAGAACACCTTCAAGCATAAGGTAAGGGATCCTCTCTCTCACTTTTGTTTTCAAGAATCTCCCCTATGTTGTGCCTTTTTATTTTTAATTACTAATGATGGGGTATGTTTTCTCTCCTCCCCCAAACTTTCATTGTGACATAAAATAATGGAATACCCCTTTACCTCTCATTATGCTCTCACAATAACCCTCATTACCATGCTGAAATGTTTGTAAGGGGTTTCTCATCTCACTTTCATTTCTGTGAGATTTTCATTATTCGCAACTTATTTCTTTTATGTGGTATATGTGTACAGACATTTGATATATAATAACATGATTCTTTTTATATTTGTGTTATTCAATGATTCATTTGAGGGTTATTAAGTTCTGGTCATAAGATTCGACTGATTACATCGTGGTAAGAGACTTTGTCTCAACTACTATTTTGTTGTGAATAACATTGTATTGTGCACCTAATAATCCTTATGTGGTGTACCTACTGCCCATTTGAGATCACTATTCATTTGAAATTATATTTATATTAAGTATCCATTATTTAATTTCATGGATATGTTTTTTTCTCAACCGTATACCATTTTACATTCGGTGTTTATTTGGGATGTTATTTTAATTATGGAAATATTGACGAATCTGTAACTATACACTATACAGATATTGAAAAGGCATATTACTCTTATATTGAATAAATCTATCAAGAATTATTTGGACATGCAGTGGTGTGTGGGGCATTCTACAGCACCTCGATGCATCGGTAGGTCTCATGAGACAAATCGGTTGGTGACAAACCCTTCGAGTTTGTTTCCAAAAATCAGACAGGTTTCTACCCATAGAAATAAATTTTTTTTATGGAATTATGGTTTCCTATGCCAGAAACATAGTGTCCAATTAATAATAATTTTATTTATTCATTATCAGTTATTACTATCCATTGAGTTTTCACTATGACAAAATCTATGGATGCAGTTTCATTCTCATTTTATTAATGTCGTGAGTTTTTCATCTATTTTCCATACCTTTTTGACTCTTTCAGATTGATTATGATTCACTTATTATTGTATTAATTTTTCTGCTATTTGTAACCCTTATTTATATTTTGAGCTCACCCCTTTCATTGTTTACTTTCAACAGGTGACAAAGAAGAGATCATTTATTGTGTTCTTGAGGATCCGGTTTTTAGTTTTTGTTATATATCATATTATTCATACTTTTCCAATGTAATTTGAGTTACATGTATGTATGTAGTTTCTTCAAGACAACTAAACTAATCATTCTTTCAGTATTTTCATTCCTTCTAACCATTCAAATATAACAAGTAGTGCAATGACTCCAGTCTAGAGGGGTCGGGTCATTACACTGATGGCTAAATAAGAATAAAAATTTAATTGACAAATGTTACTTAAGAATCATTAGAGGGATATGTACACACTACTAAAAATTATATAATATTTATTGGTGACATTTATCCACACTAAAATAAAGTGATGATAAATGGATGACCATTATCAGTACTAGAAATATCATAGATAAATTTTTCTTTTATAAGTTCTATAAATAGTGCTGATAAAAGGCCAACTATTATCTGTGTTTTTAAACTATTAATGATTTAAATTCATTAAAACTTTTTAGGTACAATTAAATTGTACCCATTCTTAGGGATAAAAAATATCTAATAAATCATAATATGTATAATATATTTTTATATACATATTTATATTTTATTAAATAATATTTATATAATAATAAAACTATATATTTATATAAATACAATATTTTTTAATGATTTATATTTATTTAAATTATATATATAATTATAACAACGTATAAATTTTTAATAAAATATTGTCATATGATCTATATAGATAAATAAATAAATTCATTACATATAGTTCATAGTTAAATTTATTATATATTTATATTTATATTATATAATCTATAAGATATATCTATATTTATAATTATATGTGTGTGTGTTAGTATATATATATATATGCACAATTATTGATAACTAAATTATTAATTATATTCTAATATTAATATCTATATAAAATATATATTTTAAAATATATTTCATATTTAAATAAATATTTATTATCAATATCATTTTAATAATTTATATATAAAAATTTATAAAAACTATATTTATCAATATAAATATATATTAATTTATTTAAATACATAAATAATGTATATCTAAATGTCCTATATTAAAATTTTATTTTGATAAATATAAAAAAATATAAATGAAAATATATTTATTTATGTATATTTATATATAATATATTAAAATAAAAAAAAATTAAATAAATAAATAAACATATATATATTTAAATAATATTCGGTATTGTGACATGCATCCCAAATATGTCTTTATATTCCTGTAGTGCGATAAAATAAAAAGTGAAAAATATTGGTGGTTAATATATTTATGTATATAAAATATGTATTTGTGTGTTTGTATTAATGAGTCTATGTATGCATATATGTATGTATGTATAGATGTGTATGTATGTGTATGTGTATGTATGTATTTATTTGTATATATGTGTATGTATATGTTCATTCATGTGTATGAATGTGTATGAATATGTATGTATGTGTATGTATATGTATATATAGGTATGTATGAGTGTATATGTGTATGTGTGTGTGTGTGTGTGTGTGTGTGTATGTTGGTGTTTGTGTATACATGTGTCGTATGTGTATGTGTATATGTATGTATGTGTTAGTATCTACGTGTATATATATGTATGTGTAATTGTATTCTTATGTGTGTGTATGAATTTATGTGTTTGTTTGTGTATGCCCATGTATTTGTATGTGTGTGTATGTGTGTATGTGTATGTGTGTGTATGTGTATGTGGGTGTATGTGTCTGTGTGTGGATGTGTATGTGTTTCTATGTGTATGTCTGTGTTTGTGTATGTGTGTGTGTGTATGTGTATGTGCATGTATGTGCATATGCATGTGTATGCATATATATGTATTTGTATATGTATGTGTATTCAAATGTGTATAACCTGATACACACATCTATGTGCTGGGTTCACTTATATATCACACACAAATATGTAATTGGTTTCTTCAAACATGTGCCCCCTACGTGCACATTTATATACGAATAAACTGATTATATATATATATATACACACACACACACACGTGTGTGTGTGTGTAAATGAGTAATTGAAATAACAAAACTTCAAATATTTAAATTAATTTTAATTATAAAATAAAAATAATTTTCTAATTATAGTAATTTGATAATTAATTTATTTATATAATTTTAATAGTAAAATTATTAATTAATATTTATATTTAATTAATTAATTTTATAATGTATATTATCAATGTTTTTGTATGTATACGAATAAAAAAAATTATAAATTTATATATATATTAATATTTTTAATTATAACAAAATATTTCAAATACAGTTAAAAATTAATTATTTTTTTATGTACAATAAATATAATATACACATATTTATAATTAAATATTAATAATAAAAGTTCAATATTTTAAAAATTGTAAATTAATTTAAATATAAATATATAAATTCTTAATTTCAATATTAAGGTTTGATAATTAATAATATAAGGTTGAGAACATTTTTAAATAATATCACTATTTATACTTTTATTGATGATTTATTTTAAAAAATATTTATTCTTTTATAAAAATATTAATATTTTAATCATATATATATATATTATATTAGTTAATTATTATTTATATTTTTTATATATAACTAATGTAATATATATATATATAATTTATTATTTATAATAATAAATCTATATATTAGAAATTAGATACCTATTTAAATAAAATTGTAAAATAAATTTACTTTTAATTTTACAGTTTTATAATGAATAATATATTGTGAATATTTTTATTCGTAATATTACTATTAATACATCTATATATAATTTCAATACATTTATTATTCATAATATTAATATTTATAAAAATATCAATTATTTTATTATAATATTAATATGTTTATCATAATATTAATACATATATCAATATATTTATTTTTTATTCACTTTTAATTTTTTTTGTTATATAGTAATTTTATAACATTTAGGAATATTTTTTACATAATTTATAACATATTGTAATTTTTAAATAAAATTTTTAATTTTTAATATTCACAAGTATTTATTAGTGCTAAAGTTAGAACTGATAAAACCATTCTTTATCAAATATTACTTTAGTACTGATAAAATTTTCTTTATTTGTGCATACCAGTTAGCACTAATAATTGTCAAGATTTATATGCGCTTTTTTAGCACTGATAATGTTAAGCCTTTATCAATGCTAGAAAAAAATCATGAAGGACTTTTTTATCAACACTTTTGATTTTAGCATTAATAAAGGGTAATTTTATCGATGCTTATTTTCAAGGGTCGATAAAACCCTTTCCCTCTATTTAAAATAACCCTAGTCATTGTGCTGATGATCCTCACAGTATAAGAACTTACGAAACTCAAATATTATAGCTACATTTTGTGGAATATGATTAAAGAACATACCCCCAAAACCAAAGATATGTTATTCATAAGTTGTTTTTAAGGGCCTATAAATTGATTTTTCATATTTTTTTCATGATTTTTTCTTGTTCTTCCTGTCTGTAACACGATCTATGACGCTAGGCCCTCAAATTTTTGTCTGATTCACATTAAATGGCTTTATGTTATCTCTATTAACTACATCACCACAAGCACCCAATATACTCTACTTCTTTCAATTTATCTTTTTGAGTAAACACTAGTATGAACCACTCTATGTTTGTGCATGTGTTGGTGTATATATCTAAATTAGTATTCACCCCAATACAATGAACAAGACATCGTAGAAGGGAATTTTTTCATAAGCATAGTTTCTGAGATAAGGCATCATAACATATTTGTTATTTAATGTAAACTATAATAGATTTACTTGTTTGAATAGGAGATGAATAACTTATATAGTGAAAACATAGAATGTATTGATAAAGTTGACAGGTAAAAATATATGAATACTAAGATCATGGTATTTATGCATTGTGGGCTCTTATACATGATGTTATAGAAGCTGTCCAGACTACTATGTAGACTAATTTCATCAGTACAATCTAATGGTTCATCATCTTTGAAATGGATTAATTAAATATAAAATAGTAGAATCAAAATAATTGTCAATAATAGTTATAGAAAATTTTACATCTTAATCCAATATGGATATTTCTATGAAGGAAAACATAATTTAATTTTTTTTAAATGTATAAACTTTTTTTGAAGAAAATATAGAATAAAAAAAATTCACAATTCATCTTCTAGTAATCATAGAAACTGCATTTTTATTAAAAGAAAAAAAAAGCAAACAGGCCTTTAGTCTAGTGCACAAACATTTAAGGCGGTCTAAAATAGTTAAGACCTAGTTGATCGCCCTTAATCAACCCCACTCCTTCTAGTTTAATCTGAAGAATACTATGAAAACAAACAACATTATTATCTTGATCTGCCACCCTCAAGGATGAAAAGTAGTCCGCCACTTTATTACCTTCACGCCAAGTATGACAAAGATGAATCTTCTTGCTTTCAATCCACCTCCTACACTTTCTAATAAGATAAGAAATCAACCAGGGAGTAGAAATCTTACCCTCCATCGAGTTGAGAATAATCATTAAATCAGTTTCAATTTGAGTAATAGAAATGTTTCTTTGATCACACAACATAATCCCCATGTTCATAGCCTCAGCCTCAGCTTGAATGGAATTCCCACTCCCATAATATGCCGAAAAATAAAGAAAAATACTTCCATTCCCATCACGTACAACACCACCTCCCCGAATACAGTCGTCAACACAAGAACCATCAAAATTCAGTTTAAGACCCATGTTAGGCAGACACCATCTCACCCATTTTCCTTTCCTCATAAGATCTAGATGATGTATTACTAGACAGATAAACCTCAAGGAAGGATTATCACTAGAAATACCAGAATATCGACCCAAGTCAAGCAGAAGAATTCTAGTTCTGATTACAATCAGCCTTTCTGAATAATGTATATCCTCAAAGCGAGCATTATTCCTTGCTTGCCAAATGCACCAACACCCTGCATTCAAAATCACGGATCTATCTATTCTTTCAAAACCTCCAATATTTAAATTATGAAACCACCTTTCCAGAAAAGACGTTCCAGTAGGTAATGATTCTGAAAACATAGTGAAACCACCAAAAAAGTTCTATACATCCAAGCCTTAATCACTCTCAAAAAACAAATGATTGGAATCTTCCTCTCTATGATTACTACAGCAATGACATTTGGACGCTAGGTAAATACCCCTCCTTTTCACATTCTCATCTGTTGAAATAGCCTGATTTCTAATTCTCCAAACAAGGAAATTGAATTTAGTAGGAATACTTTTACACCATACTATATCATTCCATAAATTTAGTTGAGCCTGGTGAAAAGAAATATTCTGAAACTCGTTAGAAAAAAAATTCCAGAATATGAAGTAGCAAAAACACATCTATCCAGATCCATGTTCATCTCAATAAGATCAAAAGTCTTCTTCTATTCCTTATCTTGAACATCATTAATAAAATTGGCGTAACTACAAGCTTCCCTGAAAGAAATAATTGGAGCAGGACAGCCTAGAAAACCAATGACAAATCCATCCTAATTACACTTCCAGAAAGATAACTCTCCCCTTCCTATAATCCAGCATGAGTATTGGTGAATAATAGAAAAAAAACTCCTGAATTAAATCCCAGAAATGAGAACCACTACTACTGTCCTCCCTGTGGTTCTCATCCTGCAAAGCCATAATTATACCCCAAAGAGTGCATCCCTCAACAGCTTCTCATGCCAGCTTTGCATGAAGACAATGAATAGTATCCCCAAGACTTATGATATTAGCACCACATTCCTGATAAGGTCTAGCCACTTTTTCCCATGAAGCCCAATGGAATTTCCCATCCAGATGAAAATTCCAAATAAAATCATCCAGAACCTTATCAATAGATAAAATAACCCCCTTCGGCACATTACACGCCGAAAGAACATGAATCCGAATAGCTATTAACACGCTGTTGATTAAAAAAATCCTTCCACCAAATGATAAAAACTGGTTCTTCCAGTCAAGAACACATATCAGGATTTTATTAACAATATTATCAAAATAACTAATACGAATATGACCAAGAGATAAAGGAGAACAAAGTTAATTCAGAGTAGAAGAACCTTTCTGCATATTCAACAGTCTAGAGATAGCAAGAGCCTGATTGTAACCACATTTACTGGTAATGTAAAAACTGATCTTCTCCTTGTTAATCGATTGACCACTCCATAATCAGTATTCATCCAGCACTTTCATCAAACCACCAACTGACCTAAAATTTTCATTAATTAAAAAAAGAGTACCATCCACAAACATTAGATGAGATATCGGTTTCTGTCCCATTTTTCTCCAAACCGGTAGAATATTACCCATAGAAATCTTCTTCTTGATAAGACAACTCAAAGAATCCTGCATGAGAATAAAAAGGTTCGGAGAGATAGGGTCCCCATGTCTTAGAACACGAGATATCTTAAAGAAACCATGAGTTTTCCCATATATGAGACAGACATCTAGGCTGAACTAAAACAACAAAACAGAATGTCAACAGCCCCTGAAGATAAACCCATACCTCTAATAATTCTGTTGATAAACCCCCATTCCATCCTGTCATAAGCATTATTCATATCTAGTTTCAAAGCCATATTTGACCCATGACATTTAAGATTAATGTCATGTTTCATCTCATGATCCAACGCAACCACACCCTGAATTGATCGACCTCGCACAAAACAATGTTGTTCAAGAGAAATACAACGAGAAACATTACCAGACAGGTAAAAGTTAATGATGCTGGACAGAACTTTGTATTGAAAATTACACATACTCACTGGCCTATAATCACTAATAGAGGAATGGTTTCTAATTTTGGGAATCATAACTAGGGTAGTATCACCAGCCACCCGTGGTATAAAACCCCCTCGAAAGAATTCCTAAATGGTGAAAATTAAATCATCTTTGATCACCACCCATGCCCCTCTATAGAACGCCCCTGGAAAACCATCAGGACCCGAAGCGCTATCCGTATTCCGCTTCATCATAGCTTTATATATCTTGTTCTCATTAGGTATAGCTACAAGCATATAATTATCCAGACCAGAGATCATATTTGGAATCACATCAAACTGTTCTCCATTCCTATAAGGATAACCATTAACCATAGAAGGATTAGGTTCAGCAAGAAGGTTCTTAAAGAAGGAAACAACCAAGGGACCAATCACATCCCTATCACCCGAGAAGGACCCGTCCTCCAAAAGAATATTCGGATTAACCCACCTTTTTTTCCTTAATAAAAGCATGGAAATAGGTGGTGTTTTTATCACCTTCATAAAGCCATCTAACTCTAGCTTTCTCATGGGCAATACTCTCCTATTTTAGAATGACCGCTTTCAATAAATTTTTCTTATTCAAAAGATATTCATAAACCTCATCACTCCATCTTTCTTCCAAGGATTTTTCCAAAATCTCAACCTTCTGTTTAAGGGAAACAAAATCCTGATCCGCAGAATGTACATTTTTTGCCCAGGCATGAAGCTTATGCTTAAGTCGTCCCAATTTATTATGAAAGGAAACCCCAGTATAACCCTGCACTTCATTCTTCCAACAATATTTAAAAAGATGATGATAATCAGACCTCTCCTACCAATATTCACAGAACCGAAAACATTCCCCATAACTCTGTATGGAAGATAAAAACCCAAGGAGAGGGGATTGATCTGAAATCCCTCGAACAAGATGCTCAACTTTTGCATTAGGAAATCTGGAAACAATATTAAAATTTTCCAAAAACCTATCAAGACAACTCCAGGAACGCGCATTCCCTTTCTGATTATTACACCACGTAAAATAGTCCCTAGAGAAACCCATATCGCTAAGACCTCTCCTAGACATAAATTGAACAAAACTTCTACTAGATGTACGAGGAAAAACACCTCGACCCTTTTTCTCACCAGGTTCAGAAATAAAATAAAAAAATCCACCAACAATCCAAGGAAGCCCCTCTGAATCAAAATAATCCAAATTGTTCCATAGAACATCCCTCTGAGAATCACAACTCCCATAAACAAAGGACACAAAAAACTCATCAATACCATTATTAATATTCACAGTAATATATTGATCACCCACCTTAACTAAGACAAAATCCACATATTTGTTCTAGAAAACCCAAATATATTTGTTATCCCGCTCTGCATGAAGCCTAGAAGGCATATTTATTTTATGAGTAAACTCACCAATTCTATCTGAATTCTGTTTGTGTTCAAGAATAGCAATAACACAGACCTTATGTTTCTTAATTTCAATTACTAAAAAACTGGATTTTACTCATTCACCCATGCCACGAGCATTACATATGATAATAGGAATCATTAAAACAAACTAGGCCTAGTTTTGGCCCCTAGAATCTTGGTCGGACTAGAACAGGAATCCAAAAACATTTTAATTTGACGAAGTTTCACCCTGGTAACTACTCCAATATCTGGATATATATTAGCCTCAACATGAAGATCCAATGGCAGACCACTCCAATCATCACCCCCTCTTCCATTATACATAGGTCTAATACTACCCTTTCTAACCAAATACAATCTTTTGCATACACCCAAGTCCACTAAAGATGAAGTCTTGTATCTGTCCCCATCAATAAAAAACGGTTTTATAAGCACATCATTGGACTTTCCTAAATCACTGTCATCCTTACCCAAAACATCTGACATTGTGGATTCTAGCAAAAAAGCCGGACATAAACAACTCAACAGACCAGTAAAGGGAGAACACTGTTTGGCTGAACCCTTGAAAAACATACTAATTATTGGTATACTCAGAGCCTTATCAATACTCATCATAGAAAAATTAAGTTCAGAAGAAACCCAATTTGGTAAAACACCAATACTAAACACAAAAATATACTTTCCAGGATCATAATAGATATTCAATTCTCGCATATCCATATTACAATCAAAAGAATCATCATTATATGGGCATAACTGTCCCAAATCATTAACATCAGGCAGAACAACCTTATCATTAAAAATATCATCTGAACCCTTGTCCTTTTTGACAAATTTTTGAAAACGCAACCCATCACGCTTAGATCTCTTGCAATTCTGAATCAAATGCCCTTGCATACAACAACGAGAGCAATACCTGGGAAAGACCAGATAGAAGATGCTCTGATTCCACGAAAAAGACCCCCTGAACTTTATTGACGCTCCTTTCGTCACAGAATCTAAAGATCGGAAAAGGGGAATATCTGAGCTCAAAGTGATTCAACCTTTGAAGAAAATATCAAAAATCGACAAAGGGATGAACAAGGAGAACTTTCCCCATAGGCCGCACAAGTTTTCTCATAGTCGTGCAAGTCCACTTGCGCGACGCACCTTGGCGCGCAAGTGACTTACGTGACCTAAGTGATAACCGCCCAGTAATCGCCCGGGGTCTTCTCCTGCCTATAAATAGACCCTGTGGGCCCCCCATTCGGGGATGATTTTTTTCCCCAGAAACTCGGATTGAAGCTCCCGACGCCCAAGTCTCTTCTCAAAGCTTCCGGAACACTTCTAAGGTAATTTATTACCTAGAACGGAAGATCTAAAGAGAGGGAGGAAGGCCTAAGTGTTGAAATTCATCAACACTTGCGCGTCTGAGTGGCCAGCCCTTAAGGGAAGTGGCCACACTTGCGCGCCGCCTTACTTCTTCGATAGAACTTGTGCGTCCCTTTGCTGGAAGAACCTCAAGAGGATCCTAAAGGCTTTAATAAAGAGTCACACAAGTCTTTCAATGCTGGTTGAATATCGCGCAAGTACCCCACCATGTCGCGCAGGTATACCTGTGCGATCAATACTTGCACACCCACGCAGTACCTGCGCGCCATCCAAGATTTGCGCGCCCCTTCCTTTTTTTTCGGTGCCTTTCTTGCCCATTTCACCCCTCTTAAGCCATTACACCTTTCCTATTCAAGATTCAGTCTTCAAGACACTCTTCAAATCCATTTCATGGCATGATTTCTTGAGTTGACTTCCTTATCTGAAAGGAATTTTGTGGAATATCTCTCAAAACTTAGTGATTTACACATCTTTATGTCACTAAAGATTGAGATTTCATTCATTCAACCTCATCCTTTAAGATGAGAGAATCCTTAACCTGGGTCTCCTTTTCAGGAATAATCCCCAGTCATAAGTCCTCTAATATGGGCATCCTCTTTAGGAGTAAGCCCCAAGTCCCTTCATTTTTGGGAATCCTTCTTAGAAGTAAGCCCCAGATCCCCTAACCTGGGCTTCCTTTTCAAGAGTAAGCCCCAGTCTCAAATATGGACATCCTCCTCAGGAGTAAGCCCCAAACCTTAATCCTTAACCTGGGCTTCCTTTTCAGGAATAAGTCCCAGTCATAAATCTCTTAACATGGGCCTCCTTTTTAAGAGTAAGTCCCAGTCATAATCTTGGGCTTCCTTTTCAGGAGTAAGCCCCAAGTCCCTTAAATTCTCTTTAACCAGTCCTAATTTACGTTTAATCTGGGATTCCTTCTCAGGAGTAAAACCCAATTATCAATACTCTCCTAATTTGGGTTTCCTTTTCAGGAATAAGTCCCAAGTTAGAGTATTCAAATCTCCATGAAGCACATATACCTTTATGGACCCTGTTCCTGGATTTTCTCCCTAAAATAAATCCTAAACCTTCATCTATCTCGGCAGTCATACATACATAAGCCCCAAACCATTTCTTATGATTACATCTTTCATGGCCCAATTATCTATTTTATTACCAATACCTCTTGTTTCTCACACCGAGCATGACTCACATGAGCTTAGAGGGTAAAAGTAATTATCAGATCCTTCTTTGAGCCATCAATCATAAAAATCATACTCCCTTACTCGAACTACGTGGGTTCTGATTCCTTTTCCAAAACAAAGGATACATTGGTAGCCCATCTACGGGTTCGATCCCAACTCTGAAATAATTCATGTCCTCCTGAATGACAATAAACTTCAAGTGCCCCACTGAGTGGCTTTAAAACCAGCCTAGTCATCATAATGACCAAGATACTTTTATATAAATATTTTGAAGGATACCATTGACCAAGAGCCTCCAAATAGATATAGATGATTCTCTATTGATGAAGAACCTCGAATACATATAAAAGATTCTCTAAATTTCTTACATATTTAATCATTGATTGTCAAAACTGAAGGAAAGCCAATTTTATACTTGGTAATGTAATAAGGATTCATGAACATAACTTAAATCTATAAAGAGAGTCCTAGAATAGACAATAATTCCCCTCAAAAAGGTGTCATGAGTCTGACCTCCCATCCTCTCGTCCAATGCAAATTCCTAAGCCTCATCAGTTCACAAACTAATGAAGCACCTACCATAGGAAAGTAGGTCCAAGTGGATGTGGAATCATTGGATGTTTCTGGTTCTACGAACAAACCCGTTAAAAACTGATCGGAACTTTTGAATCTCCCATCCAGGAGGTCATCCCTGAATTCCAAGGGAAACAAAAAATGGTGAACCCAATGTGAATCCTTAACCAAGTTAAAATGATGTTTTACCTATTTGTTAAGCCCCTATTTAAAACTAAATAAGAGGGATAACAAAAACAATCATTGACATGTGTGCTCATCCAAAGGATGAAGTGGCTGAATTTTATCTTGATTACGTCTGTTAAATCAAACAGGAACTCTTTTCCAAGAACTTCTGTATTTCCATAATGGCTGCTCTCAAATTCACACCTATGAATACTTCTGCTGCAAATACCACTTCTGCTATTCCTACTGGATCGTCATCCGCTCTGAGGATGACATCACCTACTCAGCGTCTTCAACGCTGGGTATCAAATGCGCTGGTTAAGGATTACCGTCAACACAGTACCATCCCAACTCTGGAGGCTGCCCGACAGGCCCTCCAAGTGAACAACTCACACAGTTTGTCCGGACAACGACGACCAGTGATCAAGAGGCAGGCGGTGCTGACTACCGTCTCCAACCATTTCGGGTCGTTATCCCCAGAACGCAATTTCCATTCGCTCCCTTACTTTGAGGAAGTGAATGAGCAGGTCCGTCAGGGCCTTAATTAAAAAAGACAGGAGTCCTTCCCGAGGGATCCCATCAACAATAGCTGCCAGACTCGTGCGGCAGTGCGCCCTCAACATGATGAGGGTACCAACTCTAGGCATTCGGCTCAGGTTCCTCGAACCCAAGCAGGCAAGACGAACCGCCAGAGACGGAATCCGGTTAACAATGGGCAGGTTTTCATCCTTGCCATCTCCAGAGAAGTCCACCAACCTAACTTGGTGGCAAACAACGAGCAGGCACACACACCTGTCCGTTTTAATTCTGTTGTCCAGCAGACTCGTCTGGCAGCACCACACCAATCCCGCCAGGCAATTTCGGCGAAGTACTATAGGCAGGAACATACACCTGCTTATACATCACCAGTTAGTCAGCAGGCTCGCCTGACTACATATGATGGATCTCGTCAACCGCGTTTGGCGAAGTGTAATCAGCAGGCACATACACCTGCTAGTACTAATCAAGCCTACCAACAGTCTCGCTTGGTAGCACACGGAGAAGTCAGTCGGAAAGCTCTGACGACAAACAGGAGGCAGACTCAACTCTCTGCCCCCACACTTGAGTTCTATTAGGATTCACTGACAGGAAAAGGGGGACAGGAGCAGGCACATACACCTACTCCAAGCCCAGAATGGATATATATCCCCGTTCCAGAGGCTGAAGTCACCAAGCATATTTTGTCAATGGTGAAAGAGCAGAAGCGAATTCCTGCTCATATTCTGGATTCTTTCCAGGATATCATAACAGCTTCAGCATCATCTCAGGGAAAGACACATAAATCTATCCCTAGAAGTGGAGTTACACATCAATGATTCACTCCAGAATAGACACACACATCTATT
This sequence comes from Viscum album, assembly GCA_963277665.1. Classification (NCBI taxonomy): domain Eukaryota; kingdom Viridiplantae; phylum Streptophyta; class Magnoliopsida; order Santalales; family Viscaceae; genus Viscum; species Viscum album. Next base: position 1,106,340,510 of record OY728140.1, read on the forward strand.
CCAGTCCAAGAGGGTTATGGGGCATACTCCCCCATATCATACGGACAACCAAGTCAGGCACATACACCTGATTTGAGTGGAGATCGTCAGACTAACCTGACCATCTTTCCTGATCAGGCACATGCACCTGCTCAGAGCAACCACTTTCATCAACAAGTGGTTTCCAAAGAGAGTAAGAAGGCATCTAATAAAAATATCCACCTAGCACAGTCAGGAGATCAAAGGCCAATCTGTAACCAGGCCTTGCTCGATGCTGGAGTTCTTGAATCCCTCAGACATTTATCTATTTGAATTCAAGATTCTACTCCCTCAGTTCCCAATAACGGGAACATTAATTCTGATGGTCTTCAACAGACACTTCCTCATGAAGTCTTGCTTCGTGAAACTTTTGTCAATCTTGAAGTTTTGTCTTCAGATGAGAGCCACAGGAACCCTCTGTGTGGTTAGAAGACCAAGGAGCAAGAGATCTCATCTTTTACTGTAACCCATTATGGGGGTCCTCCCCATAATGATGAATATTTCTGTGAAAGTCCTCTCTGCAATAGTGATTCACATTTCCTGGAAAATACTCCAGTGGACAATGTAATTCCGAGAAACCCTCTTATCTTGAGGCACTTGCAAATGCGAAACCAGTCATGTTTTATGCTTTATCGCTAGCAAGTGAAATACTTTCTCAATCAGAAGATAGCCCAGGGTGTAGGTCATTCTTTGAACCACCCCTAAGTCATGCATCTTCTAGTTTGATCAATGATTTCTCTACCAATCTTGTTGAATCCGATGAAGCAACAAGGAAACACTAACTTTGGTCAAAAAAGGTAGAAGAATCTTCATTTAATGATGAAGAGTAAATGCTGAACATGAGGAAAAAACTGGAAAAAAGTGAGGTACCAGTCATGTTTTGGCCTTTGGCTGACTCCCAGTATGACATTCCAAAGATGTTGACGGAAGATGGAGTCCATGATATTCGTCTCAACATATGGAAAACTCTTTGTCAATTGAAGAAGAAGGTATTATCTTATTATGAATATGAAAATCATCTTAAGATAATAGAAGGGCTACAACGTCAGATTGATTTGGCATCTCTATCAGTCTCTCGGTATCTGAAGGCTAAAAAGCATCAGAGAACCCTTCAACGTTGATGCCTTGGCGCACTAAGAAAATTGCATCAGTTAATTGCCAATGCTCCATCTGGTGTTCATATCAGAGGATGGGGTGTTCACGGAGCACTACATTTCACAGTGCTTTCGCGTCAACAAAGCCCACCGAAAATGGTCTCATGCAATGTTATTGCCCATGGCCGGCCACATTCAATGGGCTTTGTTCGTAATCAAAAGCTTGCTCAAGAACAGGCTTCAACTAGTTCCTCTCAAAATCAAGCATATAGAGAACAAGTTGTTGAATTGCTCCTACATCAAGCATGCGAGAATATTGCACAAGCCTCTCGTATGGAGCAAACACATCATCAAATGACAGAAGTTTCGGAAATCATCTAACGATCTGTTAAACCAGGTGATAAAAGTGGATACAGTTTAATGCATCCAGCTAATTTCCGAACTAAGATTCGCAAGATCAAGAGAGATTTTAAGAAGGCCTCAGACATAGCATGTCAAGAGCCACCCCAGCTTGTCAGACTAGGGACTCCTTTAACCCAACCCTCAGAGTCAACAAATGGGATTCGAGGAGTTGAGCGGAAATAGCAGGAACATCCCCAGTTCACGAGACTGGGGACTCTTTCAAATCATCAATCCCCTTATCAAAGAATGTTGTTCTTTTCTCTATTGGGGAAGAAGACCCAAGAGGAACGAAGAGCCAAATTATCAGGAGATTCCCTCTAAGTTATAGCTCGTCAAGAAGTTCCTAAAGGATTGAATCAACAAAAGGCAATGTCTCATAAAAGGCATGAAAAAAGACAATATCACAGAAATGTTGATAGAAGGGATGCGATGCATTATGCATCAATCAATGTCATTAATGTCTTTGTTGCTAATCCACCAGAGGAGACTCACTCAGGGGACTCATATGAAGAGAATCCTGCTCAAGAAAATGTACGCACCGATACAAATGAAGAAGGTGTGTGTACACGAAGTCAAAGGATTACTCAGAAACTAGGTAATCCACTTCCCTCTCTCCAAAAAGTATCCAATAAAGGGAGGGGAAAGAATCAGGTTACATATCCTTCCTCTGGAGAAGGTCAATCGCTCCCATTAGAGAAAAGGTTTGCACAACAGTAGGAAGAAATGAAATAATTAAGAAGGTTGAATGCAGAACTACTTCAAAGTAGTCTTCTTCTTAAGAATTCTGAAGTCCGACAGCCGAAGGAATTTTTTGCAATTACTGAGAGGGATCAGGAATATCCTCTTTTATCAGTACACCCTCAGTGGTCTAATCCTACGGGTCAAGCGCAACAACGGTTGGCAGTGCTACCATCAGTTGCGACACCAACCACCACATCTATCCAAGCTCTATTCATTGCACCTACTAAAGACCAAATTCAACCGGATGTTTCTCAAAAGGTAATAACTACTATTGAGTCATTAACAGCTCAGTTAGAAACTATGGAAGGGAAATGGGCGCAAGTTCAACCAAAAAAGAAAGTTTACCCTGAATTGGTAGATTCAATTTCTCCTCCATCCAGTTTTGGAAACCCTGTTTTCCCTACTTTCAATGGATCAGGCGACCCTGAACAACATTTGACACATTACGTGTCTTGTTGTGATCCTATGATGGGAAATCCAGATTAGCAAGAAGCGGTGAAACTCAGATGCTTCGTGCAAACCTTGCAAGGACCAGCTTTTGTCTGGTATACAATCTTGCAATCCCGGTCAATCATTGGATGGGAGGATCTTCGCCAAAAATTCCTTCTTCAGTTTAGCTCAACTTTGCCAAAAACAACAGTTTTCGATCTTACAAACTGCAAGCAAAGGGAGAATGAAAGAGTCTCTGATTTCATTGCTCGCTGGAAGGGATTACCATATTCCCTGAGTTTATCACTCCCTCAGGAGGAGATATTTCCAATATGTGTGGAAAATTTGTGTGACGAATTACGCACGCCATTGATCCCTGTGAAATACACATGAGGGTTTCGAGACATTACTTCAATCGCTCAGCAGATTGAAGATTCCATTATATAGGCTAAGGCTAAATCTCGTGTAATTCCATCAGCTCCAGGATGGAGAATGGGTAAAGCAGAAACTGCTACAGTTATGCTTAAATAAGTGCTTGTACCTATTTCTACTCCAAAACCTTCATCTTCTCGAAGGGCTCCACCTCCTGAACGCCAACAATAAAGGTTGTTTCGTCCAATTGGTCAAAGAGATCAACAACGAAAACAATTTGAGGATTTGAAGAGTAAAACATACTCTTTCCGAAATGAGAAAGTTCATGGTTACTTCATTTCAGCTCTGGAAAATAATTTGGTTCAATTACCAGTTCCCAAGAGGCCAAACAAGGAAGAATATGAAGACCGTCCCAATTATTTTCCCTTTCATCAAATGTTAGGGCATCCCATCCAGGAGTGTTTTGTCTTCAAAGACCTCCTGCAAAAGATGGTCGACTTGGGACAAGTCAAGTTCAAAGGTTCTTCGACTTAGGTAGCATGTGTTACTGCTACAGTTCCAGAGGAGGAAGGTGAATGGCAAGAAGTCAAAAGCAGAAATGCATAGAAGTATGATGATTGGATGGTCAGAAAGACAATCAATCGGACTCATTCCATTTTGCGAACACAATTAAAGAAACCAATTTTGTCTTCTTCCATGAATATTGCGGTAAAACCCTCTTCGTCAAAGGGAAAGTCCTAAAAGAAACGGCTTGATTCAAAGAAGAAAAAAGAATCAGAAGAAGATGAGTATGTGTCAAAGCCTAAATTGTCTTTGACTCTGGCAGACTTTATGTCGTCTACTTCAAAGCCACGGGCACCGCCCCATCAAACGGTATAGCCTAAACAGGCTAGTCAGGCAGTGTCTTTATTAGACGAAGAGTTAATCTTCAGTTTTGTTAATATGATTCAATTAATAGATCTGTATTCCAGTTGGAATTTCAATTTGGATGAACCTGAATTCCATGTATCAAATAAGGGAATCCGAGGAAGTTCCAGAGGTTCAGGATACAGGGGAAGACGTGGATCTTTCCGAAGCCACTACTCCAATTCTACCCCTGCTAGCACTGTGTATGCAGCAGAAACTCGTGGTAGAGCCCTTCAGCGAGCTCAAAAAGAACAAGCAAGTTCTTCTGCCAATAGTCAACTCAGTCTTGGCATAGTTATTTTGGAAGACCGATTGAAGATTCTATCTTCTTTATCTCAGCAAGTAAATGGATCTAATCGGTCTAATATTCCAAAACCAAGGATGTTGCCAACTTCTATCCCAATACAAGATGCATCAGCTTCCAAAGCATCTGCTTCCAAGGTACCTGCTAAACCATATATTTCCATTGGGAAACATAGACCTCTAGATCAAAAGTATGATATATTGAAACACTTGGCCCAAGTACCAGCCAAGTTATCAATTTTGGATGCTTTGAATATGTCAAAAGATCTTCGGGAAGCACTCATCGAGGCTTTGTCAAGTCCTTAGGAGTTTGAAGCTGAAATTGCTGCAGCTGAAGTCTATCACATAAAGAATAATCCTGCAGAATGCCATGCAGTGATATCTTTTACGGATAAAGATGAAGATGATGTTGTGCATGGGCACATAAAACCTCTGTACCTATCTGGAAAAGTCAATGGTGTAGATATCCGAAGAGCTTTCATTGACAATGGTTCAGGAGTCAACCTCATGCCCATTCGTACACTTCGTCAATTGGGCCTCAAAGAATCAGATTTATCTCCTTCTACCATGATGTTACAAGGATATGATAAAAATAAACAAGAACCACTGGGCGAAGTTACACTCAGAACTCAGTTTGGATATCTTGTATCCAATTCGGATTTCATGATTGTTGATCAAGACTCAGCTTTCAACGTCTTGCTTGGAAGACCCTGGCTACATCAGCATGCGGCTATCCCTTCATCATACCATCAATGTCTCAAATACTGTTTCAATGGTCAAGTTGGAACATTGTATGGTGATAAGACCCCGTTCAATACATGTGAGTCTCAATACATTGAGGCGGAATTTTATCACATGAAGGGAAGAGAGAAATCTACAATAAAGAAAATTACCAAAGTTAATGCTCCATATGGTTTGGAGAAGATTCCAATAAATCCATTTACACATGTGAGTACAGATTATGTGTTACCTATCAGACAAATTGACAAAATGGGCCCAAATCAAAATACTCTTATGGAAAGATCCATAATGTCAATTACGGCAATCGAGCCAGACAACATGGGAGAAATTGGTCACCTACCAAACAGTGATGAAAACACATGTAGTGACGTTTTCATTTCATCTGTTGAAATCCAACAGGTTTATACTTCACCAATCAGGCTAGAAAAAGTTATTGCAACATCGGAGGTGAATAATGATGTCAATTCTCAATCCATCATCTCCTATTTATTTCCCAAAGAAGGCCCTTTATCATCAATAGGGTCGGAAATGGAAGCTTCTTCTTCAAAATGTGAAAATTTTGACATCTCTTCTGATCATGAGAATTCGGTTTTGTCATCTACTATGCAAGTAGAAACGGAAGAAATAGCACATGATGAAGAGGAAGAGGAAGATCTTAGAGATTCTCCTCTAGCATTTGAAGAGGGTATCTCTACCACTGTGGATGAACTCAGAGAAATAAATCTATATACAGAGAAAGATCCATGCCCCACTTTAATTAGTGCGGCCATGACCCTTGAAGAGAAAGAGATGTATATTTCTTTTCTAAAGCAAAATAAAGATATTTTTTCTTGGAACTATACATAAATTCCTGGGCTTGATCCTGATGTTGCTACTCATCATTTGGGTTTACCAAAAGAACATCGAGGATTTAAGCAAGCCGCGAGAAGAACACACCCAACTTATGCTTCCAAAATTGAAGCTGAAGTGGATAAGCTGATCAAAGCTAACTTTGTCAGAGAAGTTCAGTATCCCAAGTGGTTGGCTAATATTGTCCCTGTAAAGAAGAAGAATGGACAAATTAGGGTTTTCATCGATTTCAGAGATCTTAATCGGTATTGTCCTAAAGATGATTTCCCAGTTTCGATTACAGAACTCCTAATTGATGCGACGGCTGGTTATGAAGTACTTTCCTTCATGGATGGATATTTCGGATATAATCAGATCCGAATGGCCACAGAATATGAGGAATCTACAGCCTTTAGAGCCCCTCAAGGTGTGTTTTGTTACCGGGTGATTCCCTTTGGTTTAAAGAATGTAGGTGCAACATATCAACGCGCCATGCATCGTATCTTCAAACCTTTCTTAGGGATGTTTGTTGAATGCTATGTAGAAGATTTGGTGGTTAAATCCAAATAACGTTCTAATCACTTGGATGATTTTGAATTCATATTCCACAAGCTTCGACAACATAATTTGAAGATGAACCCCTTAAAATGTGCTTTTGGGGTAACCTCAAGAAAATTCCTCGGCTTTGTTGTACGCCATCGTGGTATTGAAGTCGATCTTGAGAAGACCAAGTCAATCCTTGGTATGTCACCTCCTCAGAATTTGAAAGAATTAAGAGGACTTCAAGGACACTTAGCCTATATTCGGCGTTTCATCACCAATTTGGCAGGCAAAAGTTTACCCTTTACCAAATTATTGAAAAAAGGAGTCACTTACCAGTGGACTGAAGAATGTCAAGAAGAGTTTGATGTTATCAGGAAATACCTCTTGAGTCCACCAGTACTCATGCCACCTGTTGAAGGAAGACCACTTATCCTCTATGTGATAGCTCTAGAGTGATCATTGGGTGCCTTTCTTGCTCAAAAGAATGATGCTGGGAATGAAAATAGCCTCTACTATCTCAGTAGAACTATGCTTGAAGCAGAAACCCAGTATTCAAGTATTGAGAAGTGCTGCCTGGCATTAATCTTTGGAGTCTAGAAACTGATACACTACCTGCAACATCACGAGGTCCAATTGGTATCTCGCAATAATCCACTCAAATTCATCCTTAGTCGTCCAATGCTTACAGGACGTCTAGCAAGGTGGGCAGTTATTTTGCAGCAGTTCGACGTTCAGTTTGTATCTCAAAAGGCAATAAAGGGCCAAGCTCTGGCTGATTTCCTGGCTGAACATCCTTCAGTGGAAGACACGTCTTCAGATATTGAACTCCCTAATGAGGAAGTGTTCTCTATTCAAGAGAGTCCTCAAACATGGGAAATGTATTTTGATGGTGCTTCCAGAAGTCCAACAGGGAAGAAAATGGAAAATCCTAAATTCAACAAAGTTGGTTTAGGAATTGTACTCATTTCTCCAGATAAGGCATTGTTACCTTACTACTTTTTATTGTGGGAAGGTGGTACCAATAATGAAGCTGAATACCAAGCTCTTATCATAGGCTTGGAGTTAGATCTTCATGCACAAGTGAATCACTTAAAGGTGAAAGGTGATTCAGACCTGGTAATCAAACAAGTCAATGGGGATTATGCCATCAGAAAAGAAGAATTAATCCCTTTGTATGATTACGTCAGAGAGTTAATGGCGGAATTCCCTTCAGAACCGAAATTTTCTTATGTTCCAAGATCACAAAATGCTCAAGCTAATGTGCTGGCTAATATAGCCACAGCTCTAGAAGATCCAAATCAGGACAAGACAACCATCAGTATTGCCCACCGTCTTGCAATTTCACCTTATGTTCAAACCAGAACAGAGGAATTTAATGAAATTAGTCCCATTCCTGAACCGTATGGTCATACTACAGTATGGATGTCACCTATCATGGAATACCTTCAAAATGGAACACTTCCACCTGATAGAGCCAAGAAAGAACAAATCTGTCAACATGTGGTCAATTTTACTCTTTATGATAGCCCAAACCACCTATAGAAAATTCTCTACAAACGTGGTTTTGATGGAGTTCTCTTCAGATGCATTGATGGTGAAGAGACAATGACTGTCATGAAAGAAGTGCATGCAGGAGTCTGCGGTGCCCACCAGTCTGGACATAGATTGTCTGATCAAATTCAAAGGCTTGGATACTTTTGGCCTTCAATGATACAAGATTGTGTTAATTTCACAAAGAAGTGTCATTCATGCCAAGTACACGCCAACTTCATTCATAAACCTCCAGAGTTGCTTCATACAGATAAATACTCGTGGTCGTTTGCCACATGGGGATTGGATGTGGTGGGACCTTACCCGTCAGCTACGGCCAAGCAGTTTAAGTACATTCTTACTGCTACTGATTTCTTTTCCAAATGGGCAGAGGCAGTACCTCTTAAAGAAGTTAGTTCTAAATGCATTGTTAGCTTCATCAGGTCTAACATCATTACTAGATTTGGTGTCCCTCATACCATATTGACGGACAACGGCACCAACCTCTGTTCTTCTGAGGTGAAGAAATTGTATCAAGAATACAACATTAAATCCAACCATTCATCTCGGTATCATGCGGCAGCCAATGGCCAAATAGAAGCCTTTAACAAAAATCTTTCAAATATACTGCAAAAGATGGTGGATAAAGATAAGAGGTCATGGCCTGATATACTCTTTCGTGCTTTATGGGCTTATCGGACTACCACCCGCAATGCAACGTGGTCAACTCCATATTCGTTGGTATATGGAACGGAAGCAGTCTTGCCAATTGAAGTTCAATTGACCTCACTCAGAGTAGCCATTTGTGATCAGTTATCTACAGATGAGAAATCCCAAAAGTGATTGAATGAATTGGAACGGTTAGATGAGAAAAGATTGTGCACTTTGCACCACTTGGAAATCTATCAGAATCGAATAGCACGAGCTTTTAACAAAAAATTTCATCTTCGCTCATTCATTCAGGGAGAATTGGTATTAGTTCTCAGAACTCCAATGATACCAGGAAAGAAACCTCCCAAGCTTGAGCCAAAATGGGAAGGACCTTATTCAATACATAGGGTCTACTCCAATGGAGCTTATTCATTAATTTCGATGGATGGAGAACTCATTACTAATCCAACTAATGCCAGATTTTTGAAGAATTATTTTGTATAAACTACAAAGTATTCACATTTTATCCTCGCAACATGACACTAAACTGTACGGCACCAGCTCTTCCTTGCTATATGACGTTAAAATATACAACAATGGTCCAGTATGACCTTAAACTGCAACTTCGTCCCACACGACGTTAAACTGTGAAAAAGTTCCCTAAAAAGTCATGTATGACCTTAAACTACACCATGGTCCTGTATGACAATAAACTACACCATCCCTGGTCCATGCATATGACCCTAAACTATTTGAAAGTCCCTTACGTCCAGCAAGACGTTAAACTGTGACGTCCTAACTACATGACGCTAAACTGTATAAAAGTCCCTTACGTCCTACAAGATGTTAAACTACATAATCATCAAAGGTCTTGTATGACCTTAAACTACACCACCGTCCAGCATGACATTAAACGGCACCATCCACGGTCCATTTATAAGACCTTAAACTATTCTCCCTTTTGTCCAACATGACACTAAACTGTAGAAAAAATCCCCATTGCATCCAACATGACGTAAATGGTGTGTTATTTTGTCATTACATCATGACATTAAACTACGTAGCCCCCCTTTTTTTGTCCAACATGACATTAAACTGTATTGTCCCCACCGTCCTAACTACATGACGCTAAACTGTACAGAAAGTCCTTGATATATCCTACATGACATTAAACTGTATTTTGTCCCTGCTACATGACACTAAACTATGCAGCACCAATAGTCCTAACTGCAAGACTTTAAACTACATAGTCCCTTTATATGTCCTACATGACATTAAACTATGCATTTTTAAGGTTGTTGTTACCTCTTGTTTCTCACACCGAGTATAACTCATGTGAGCTTAGAGAAAACCTCAACCATAACACTCTCTTTAGGCCGCTAACCATGTATAAGTCCCAACAACATTTTTTTAGGTCGTTGTCCCCAAGAACAACTTGATCATTAATTCATTCATTAATTGAACTACGCGGATTTTGATCCTTGCCTTCCAGGCTGGGTACGTAGGCAACCTCCCAAGGTTCAAGCCCAAAAACAATCTCTTCACTTCGGTTCACCTTCATCTCATACGATGTTGATTTGTGAAACCGCCTTTAGAATCAATATCTTTACATTTGATTCACTTTCGTCCTTGTTATACGATGTTAAACTACACAACACTTTTTTCCGGTACGACAATAAACTACAATACTCTTTGATTTCCTCATTTGAGAGGGAACCATTATTTACCTTGATTTTTCAATCATGTTTCATTTCAAAAGACTACGTGCATACATGGTAATGCCTAAACTTTTTATCTTGGGTTAAACCATCATTGTACTTAAGTCCCCTTTCACCCTTCACATGTACGAACCAAATTTGTACAAAGGGTAGTTCTAGAACTACGTGGGATTTATTCCCATCCTTATGGGATATGTAGGAACATTCGAGTGTCCCTTGAATCCAGTCCCAAGTCTTTTGAGCCTAACCCCAAATTTCACTTTCAGTCCCTTGGCTGAAAAGTCCTCATGAAAACACACACTGTGTATTCATTACTATGGTCCGAACTCTATGACCCTAAAACTAAGATCTCTCATACTTTTGTCCTGCACGACGTTAAAATGCATTTCAAGAACTACGTATGTCTTGATTCTCATTCTTATGAGATACGTAGTGAAGTCCAAAATTTCAATTCAGGACCCAGCCACAACATGATTTTGGTTATCATTGACCTATGTATCTCTATATACATTGGACAATACCCATATTTATGTGTTATAATCCTAACCTTAAATATTTTCAGATCTTCATAACCCTTTTCATGACTTTTAGTCACAAAAATGTCAAACTTCTGAGAATTCTTTTGCCTGACTATGCAGTACGTGACCATAGGTGTCCTTGCATAAACAGTCCACATAACAGATTTGTCAGCCAAAAGATACTATTTATCTTGACTATGCATCCAATGCCCTTAGGTGGAACTGCATAATTCAACCCCCTAACGGGTTTGTTAAATGATGGTAACTTCATTCTTGGGAAGAATGCCTCTTTTGTCCTTATTTGTCTTAAATGACAGTATGCAGGGATCCGAAAAAAATAGCCATCCTTAACATATTTGTCCCATATCCTTTTTCATGATCTGAAAGTATTCAAGTCTATGGTTTATTCTTCTTCCCTACGTTTGGGTCAGACCTTCGTAGGAGTGATATTCATCCAGTTCTTCGATAATCTTGTCTGGAAATATCTTCTCCATATTCAAGTACCTCTTTCCATACAACAAACTCTATACTTCAGACAATTTGAATCTTCATAAACTTTCACTGGCTTTTTAGCACTAGGAAAGTAAATTTCTGAGAGTTCTTTTCCCTGACTATGCAGCACGTTCCCATAGGTGGCCTTGCATAAATAGTCCACATAACAGACTTTCCAGCTGAAAGATGCTATTTATTTGACCATGCGGCCAATGCCCTTAGGTGGCCCTACATAATTCAACCCCCTAACAGGTTTTTTTAAATAATAGTAACTTAATTCTTGGAAACTACTTCTTATAATGCCATTTAGCTCTTTTTTCATATCATTCCTCAGATTCAAATATTCTTAAGCCATAGTTTACATATTTTCTCTCATACTTGAGTATGGTAATATGTTTTTAGATAAATTTTCAAGGAATTGAATCAATTTTAATTCATTTTGGTCAAAGCTATTTCGACCTTAAACATTAGCCCCTTTTATGTCCGGTATGCATGACTTTAAACTTCCCATAAAAGACAAAGGAACTCTGAATAAAAGTCAAGTTCCAGCTCACTAAATTTACATTTTTGTATGATTTAGGTAATATTGAGCAATAAAAAGGTTCAAAGTTTGTAGGATTATTTGTAATAATCCTAGTAAAAATAAATCTATGCTTACTAGGCCCATTGGTTTAAGTAAATTTGAAGCAGGTAGTGAAAGAATGCAGGTACAAATGATTGAAGATGAAAGTGTTTTTCATTGATACATAGGAGAGAGAAGAAAATCCACAGACTAGAGTCTCTTCTCTTTTTCAAAAATTACAAGAGGCTTTCAACATAACTCTTCATTTGATTTACGGCATCCCGAGCTTCATCAGCAACCACCTGTAATTCATTCATTCAACTGGATATAATAAGAGATGTCGTGATACCAGCTCTTCTTGGAACAATTGTAAAAGGATGTTCTTGAGTGCGGTTTGAGAAAATTTTCTGCTGATCAAACAGTGACTCTATTTCTGTCCAAGAGACTTGGAAGATGGATACATGGATTTGAGAATGGATCATTGGAAGTAAAGAGCCATTTGGAGAGAGTACTCTTTTAAGATATTGCTCTAATACCATGTTTGTCTTCTCTCCACCAACCGGTAGTGGAAAACATTTCAGCCCATGGGTTTTCCATTTTCATATCTGCAAGGAAATGACACAGAGGAAGAATTTGAAAGTTCACACCATTGTTGTTTCTCGTAATGCACAGCATAACTGAAATGAAGGAGTAGCAGTGCAGCTGCATTTCAGGTGTATAGTTCTTTGCATCTGGAACATTGACTCCTTGCAGGTGACCATGACCATATAGAGGCAGGTATATGCTCTGTGGGAAATTAAGATGATATTTCTTCAAGTGCTTAGCCAAATCTGGGAGAGTGCTGTTACAGATATCATAGTAATCATGGCCAATGATGTTCATCATGTCATCAATCCGCTTGCTAGCCAGTTCATCATACGTTTTAATTCTCTTAGGAGCCATTGAATCTTCCCCAAAGTTGAATAAATTAAACTCTTAAATGGGTTTATTTTTCATAAATTTTTTGAAAGAATTCGAAAAAATGGCGAAGGCATTAAGGCGCGCAAGTCTAAAAATGGCACGCAAGTATTTGTGTGCCGCGCTAGTTTTTGACGCGCAAGTATAAACCGCGCAAGTACAAATACCTTTACAGAAGCGCGACATCAAGGAAAACACTGGAAAACAAAGCAACCTGCGCGGCTAAGGTGATCTGCGCGGTGAGAGCTCGAAGGTATGAAGTCCGGAAATCTGGATGCTTGTACGGAAGTGAGGCCCTCTATTTATAGATGCGGTCGGGACCCTGCGTGCCATACCCTGCACGATCGAGGGGCGTATCCCTGCGCGATGCGCACTTGCGCGCTGCCTCTACGCCATCAAGACTTGCGCGCCCCCTTTTCCTTTGGATGTATTTGATTTCCTCAGAGTCAAATCCTCTATTTCTCTCCGGATCCAACTCTGAGGGGGGACGTTTGTTGACGCTCCTTTCGTCACAGAATCTAATGATCAGAAAAGGGGAATATCTAAGATCAAAGTGATTCAACCTTTGAAGAAAATATCAAAAATCAACAAAGGGATGAACAAGGATAACTTTGCTCATAGGTCACACAAGTTTTCTCATAGTCGCGCAAGTCCACTTGCATGACGCACCTTGGCACGCAAGTGACTTGCGCGACCTAAGTGATAACCGCCCAGTAACCACCCGGGGTCTTCTCCTGCCTATAAATAGACCCTGTGGGCCCCCCATTCGGGGAGGAGTTTTTCCCAGAAACTCGGATTGAATCTCCCGACGCCCAAGTCTCTTCTCAAAGCTTCCGGAACACTTATAAGGTAATTCCTTACCTATAACGGAAGATCTAAAGAGAGGGAGGAAGGCCTAAGTGTTGAAATTCATCAACACTTGCGCGTCTGAGTGGCCAGCCCTTAAGGGAAGTGGCCACACTTGCGCGCCACCTTACTTCTTCGATAGAACGTGCACGTCCCTTTGCTGGAAGAACCTCAAGAGGATCCTAAAGGATTTAATAAAGATTTTCTCAAGTGTTTCAATGCTGGTTTAATATTGCGCAAGTACCCCACCATGTCGCGCAGGTATACCTGAGCGATCAATACTTGCGTGCCCACGCAGTACCTACACGTCATCCAAGATTTGCGTACCCCTTCCTTTTTTTTGTGCCTTTCTTGCCCATTTCACCCCTCTTATGCCATTACACCTTTCCTATTCAAGATTCAGTCTTCAAGACACTCTTCAAAGCCATTTCATGGCATTATTTCTTTATTTGACTTCCTTATCTGAAAGGAATTTTGTGGAATATCTCTCAAAACATAGTGATTTACACATCTTTATGTCACTAAAGATTGATATTTCATTCATTCAACCTCATCCTTTATGATGAGAGAATACATAACCTGGGTCTCCTTTTCAAGAATAATCCCCAGCCATAAGTCCTCTAATATGGGCATCTTATTTAGGAGTAATCCCCAAGTCCCTTAATTTTTGGGAATCCTTCTTAGAAGTAAGCCCCAGATCCCCTAACTTGGGCTTCCTTTTCAGGAGTAATCCCCAGTCTCAAATATGGACATCCTCCTCCGGAGTAAGCCCCAAACCTTAATCCTTAACCTGGGCTTCCTTTTCAGGAATAAGACCCAGTCATAAATCTCTTAACCTGGGCCTCCGTTTTAAGAGTAAGTCCCAGTCATAATCTTGGGCTTCCTTTTCTGGAGTAAGCCCCAAGTCCCTTAAATTCTCTTTAACCAGTCCTAATTTATGTTTAATCTGGGATTCCATCTCAGGAGTAAAACCCAATTATCAATCCTCTCCTAATTTGGGTTTCCTTTTCAGGAATAAGTCCCAAGTTAGAGTATTCAAATCTCCACGAAGCACAGATACCTTTATGGACCTTGTTCCTGGATTTTCTCCCTAAAGTAAATCCTAAACCTTCATCTATCTGGGCAGTCATACATACATAAGCCCCAAACCATTTCTTATTATTACATCTTTCATGGCCCAATTGTCTATTTTATTACCAATACCTCTTGTTTCTCACACCGACCATGACTCACGTGAGCTTAGAGGGTAAAAGTAATTATGACATCCTTCTTTGAGCCATCAATCATAAACATCATACTCCCTTACTCGAACTATGTGGGTTCTGATTCCTTTTCCAAAACAAAGGATATGTAGGTATCCCATCTACGGGTTTGATATCAACTCTGAAATAATTCATGTCCTTCTGAATGACAATAAACTTCAAGTGCCCCACTGAGTGCCTTTAAAACCAGCCTGGTCATCATAATGACCAAGAGACTTTTATATAAATATTTTGAAGGATACCATTGACCAAGAATCTCTAAATAGATATAGATTATTCTCTATTGATGAAGAACCTCAAATACATATAAAATATTCTCTGAATTTCTTACATATTTAATCATTGATTGTCAAAACTGAAGGAAAGCTCATTTTATACTTGGTAATGTAATAAGGATTCACGAACATAACTTAAATCTATAAAGAGAGTCCCAGAATAGACAATAATTCCCCTCAAAAAGGTGTGATGAGTCCGACCTCCCATCCTCTCGACCAATGAAAATTTATAAGCCTCATTAGTTCACAAACTAATGAAGCACCTACCTTTGGAAAGTAGTTCCAAGTGGATGTGGAATCATTGGATGTTTCCGGTTCTACGAACAAACCCGTTAGAAACCGATCGGAACTTTTGAATCTCCCATCCAGGAGGTCATCCCCGAATTCCAAGGGAAACAACCTTCAAGGAGACCACATCCAAAATAGGCATGGATAGATCTAATTCAACACAGATCCTCACATTAGAAACATCTGCAAGCCCCCAATGACTGCTATCAACAAACATAAATCTCCCAAGGGAATTTCTAATAGCTTTAAGGGAATGAATATTATGCATAGGTAAAGGCAGACCTGGTAAAGAAATCCATACCGATGAAAAAAGAATCTTCTTTCCCCTGTGAGCATAAAGAGACTATCGCGACAGATTGAATCTCCAATGACCCATGTTTCGGGAAGAGTTACACCAAGCATTCAGAAAATCTTCTTCAGAAGCAAAGGACCAAAAAAAAGAAGAGCGATGAAGAGGTGAAAACTGGACCGATGAAGAAAGACCCCAAGATTGAAAAAATTTCAGGACTATCACAATCGGCAGTTTTACTGCCCCAAATCATGCAATGAGTGTCCATCACAGATCATCCACAGCTTCATCATAAACCTCCGGAGGAAATTCCACAGTCATCCCAGAATCATTTCTTCAAAATTAAGAAGAAAACGAATGTCTCCTCGAGGAAACATGCAACCCCGAATCTGGATATGAATCACAAAGAACCTCTCTGAACGATTTAAACAACCCCGAAGAATGAGCACCTTCAACAGACCTCAAAAAACCAAAACCAGAAGACAAAAGACCAGGATACCCAAGATGAGAAAACCAAGCCGAACGAGAAACCGACGAATCACCAGAAGAAGAACCCAAAACCGGAGCGTAAGGCGCGTTCTTTTATGAGAAAACCATTTGTCAAAAATAACTCATCTTCTAGTAAGAAAACACACTTCTAGGTGCATCATCATTGTGAAGTTCATGTAGAAATTAAACCTGGAAAAAATGTCATTTGTTGATAAACCGTAATATTCTTTGACCATTCAAGATGTACAATCAGAGAATCTGACTGAAATGTTTTCTTATAGATTGGTAACTCTTAACATGATACTAAATGAAAATGTAGGGAAAATTTTATGAACATTTTATATGTAAAAATTTTTCCACATGGAAAGGTAACTTAAAATAGATTACTAAATAAAATTCTAGAAAAAAACATGAAAATTGATTTTATAGAACCACATAAATGCTACTCAATATGAAATACAACCAATACATAGTAATTATGTTCTTTCGTAAAACTAGAGTTCATTATGTTGAAACAAGCTTCCATAATATATAGTAGAAATTTGTTTTTATGTTAATAAAATATTGAATTTTTGTGAACAGTTCTCACACCCTGAACCTTTTTATTATAATTTTATTTTATTATTTCCTGACTTCAGTTAGCTTCGTCAAGGCGTAAGTTGAGCGCTAGTCTAAATTTTTTATCGTTTATTAGTTTTGGTGGGTGTCGGACCGGTGCGTGGACATCACTTGGTTGGCGGTGACCGCGCGATCAGCCCAAGTTGTCACACAAGTGTGTAATGTTTAAAATAAATAAAATTTGATGAAAATAAAATAAGTTAAAATTTTAAATTTTAATAATAATATTATTATTATGTAGATAAAATTTTTTTCATTATTAAAAATTGATAATAATAATATCAATGAAATTGTTGTAAATATAATTATTTATTTGTTATTAATATTGTTATTATTTAAATGAAAATGAATAAAATTATGACTATAATTATTATTACTTTTAGTGTCATTATTATTATTATTATTATCATTAAAGTAATTTTTTTAAAATCAATTTATAATTATTATTATCATTAAGGAAATTAATGATGTTGTTGTGAATATATAAGTATTAATATTATAGAAAATATTTTCATTAAAATTTTGAGGTTATTATTATTATTATTATTATTAAGATATGAATATTCAAAAAAAATGTTGAAATCCTAAATCTACTCAGCACCTGGTGCACCCCTCCCCCTATCCCGATTATTTTTTTTCTTTTTTTCTCTCCTCTCCCCTCACCCCTCTCCCTTTCCACGCATCCCCTCTCATTGTTTTGTTTTTTAATTCCCTCCCCTTTCTCCCACTCTCTCTCACACCCCTCTCTTCTTATTTTGTTTTTTTAATTCCCTCACCATCTCTCCCCTCTCTCCCCTGTATAAGACGCCCCCCCCCCCCCACTCCTTGGTGCGACGACTCTCCACGACGAGCCTCCTCCTTGGGCCATGTCCCAGCTGCCGCACCCCCTTCCATCAGCAACACACAACCCTTCAGTCCCCCTTGTTTAGGCGTGTATGAACCCTTAGCCGGCCATCGGTGGAGCGCGACCCCCTCTCCCTATATCTCCCATGCCCTTCGATATTTCTTTCGATTTCTTCGTTTTGCTTCAACGATTCATCGAGGTATGGTCCTTGGACCGCTTTTTCTTAATTGATTTGGGGATTTGTTTCAATTTCGGTACTCGGTTAGGATTTAGCATAAACCTTATGGTTTGGCTAATATTCGATTGTGGTGTTATTCCCTCTATAGGCTATGAGATTAATGTATCGGGACCCGTTGGTCAAGGTTCCGGCATCCGCCACCAAGGTCGAGGTAGATGAACTTGATTTCCCTTGCCACCAATTTTTTGGGTAAGGTTAATGCACCCGCTGTTTTGTTTTGTGTCATCCAATTTAGTGTCTGATGTTGTTTTTGAGTCCCTGGTATTTAATTGTTTGTGTGTTAGTCTTCTTCGCACTAACATTGGTTGTCGAATGCATTGTTAAGGTGTGACAATGTTTTTTTTCTAGTGTGTGCGCCTTTGTGGGAGTGTGTGTACGTGAACAGCTGGCCGTGTGAGTTTGAAAGCATTGGCTCAGCCAATTCTTTGAGGTAGTGGGTTCCATGCCTTTGTGTCATTTGATTAATTTAATATGTTTATTTGATTTTATAAATATGTTTCATGATCTATTTTGGTTTCATAAAAATATATTCTTGAACTTTTTGGTATGCGTTCAATTGGATAATGAATTATTTTGGTGTGTTAGATTAATTTAATATGTCTATTTGATTTTAAAATGTTTATTTGATTATGTGAAACTGGTGTTTGATAAAATTAAATATGTGTCACATTTTTAAAGTGGCATTCTTATGTGAAAATTGGGTGTTTTACATGTGCAATCCCATAGTGCGTTATTTATAAATATTCCGTTAATTGTTTAATTAATTTACCAAGTCATGATTATGGTGCGAATTATGATGTGAAAAGGGTTTTGTGTGTGTTTGGTCGAAATAGGTGATTTTTAGTTTTTTTTGTGTAAAGTCATGTTGCGCTTCTTATAAGTGTTTCAAAAATTGTGTATATGGTTTATTAAGTTTTGTGAGTAATACGAAATACATTTTTTAAGGGTTTGACATGTTGTATGTTTTATGTGTGGGGTGTAGGTGAGTTTTTGTGTGTGGGAAGTCATGTGTGACTTCTTAAAATTATTTTGTAATTTTTCATAGTACATTATTTAATGGTGAAAATGGTTGTTTAATTGCACAAATGGTTTATTGAATTTTTAAGTGATGCAAATGATGTTTGAAGAAAACTTTGGTGAGCATATTATTTCAAAATAGGAATTATTATTGCAAATATCATTTTTAAGTAAAATTAGTATTTTGTAACATATGGGACTTGTTTGAGCACAAGGGAAACCCTGGGTATCTAGGTGGGAGGACCGGAACTAGTATGCCAGTGAATGGAGGGGTTTTGAACATGGTTCACATAGCATGTTTGACATGACAACACTAACAAAACTATATTGGAAATGATTGGGGACCACTAGGTTATGGGTATGCTCCCTACTAGTGGATCGTGCACGAGAAAAAAAAATTTTCATGGTTACTTTTCACTGAGGTACGAGGTTCTAGGGACCCACACGAGTTAGATGACCCTTAAGGGATTTACCCATGGTGCTCTACAATTCATGACATGGTGCCTTCCATCGGCATACGGAGGACCACTCGGGTGTGTGCGTGAGTGCTCTTTATAAATTTTCCCTTCCGCTTTAAAATAATGTTTGAAAAAAAATGATTTTTTGTAAAATGTTCAATTTTCACTTTTAGCTTCTAAATGTTTTCCTTAAAAATGTTTTTTTCCTAAATGTATATTTTTGAATAAGCATGTAAAATTATCTCTTTGATGTTGTGGCATGGAATCTTTTATTTAGTGATATCCTACTGGGCTCTTGGCTCACACCCTACATGCACCTTTGGGTGCATGTATTTTCTGTATCTTGTGTATCTTAGGTTGAGGAATCATGCTAGGTGATGGTGGTTCATGTTTTCGATGGTCTTATTGCGCTTGTTGGTGTCAGTTGCTGGAGGAAGTAGCTCCTCTTGTTGTATGGAGGTTTGAGGTGTTGTTTTAGTTTCTCGTTGTGTCAGTGTTTTCTAGTATTTGTTTAGTTGTAAAATTTATATTTTTGGATTTATTATTGGGGGAATTGATCACGCATTTCAGATATGTTTTTTTGGGTTTTATTAGTAATTTTAAAAAGATAAATCTGGGTTAATCATTCCCAAGGCATCTCATGTGATACCCGGGCACTTGTGCCAGACTGTGGGGATCGAGAACGCCCTTCGGGCCTTGCCGGGGACCAATTCGGGTGACCATTTTAGGGTCGACCCGGCTTGGTATGTGACAAAATGGTAACATAGGAGGCCCTTGTTATTAGGGTGTCTGGTAGAAGGTGATTAGGACTGTCGAGGCTCAAGAGGTAGGTTACGGGTCGGTGCCTGATCACCACCGCTCGCAATGAGACCTGAGTTACCAAGGGTAGTCCGGGATTTGATTCTTTTGTCTTTGGTTATTTGGGATTGAGGGATGACAATTGGAGCGAATCAGTTCACATTTAGGCCTCAAGTGAAGTGGTGACCCATGTAGAGTCCAAGTGACTGGTTTAAGGTCCTCTTAGAGTTATGTCTTACTTGGGGCATGGCTCACCACCATGTCGCCGAGTTAGGCACAAACACTAGTCCCTCATTCCGATGGTTTATAGTTGGTTTTGTTTCGTTTTGAACTCAGACGATGTGTGGGTGTGTTGAAAATGAAAGTGATTTCAAAATGAAAAAAAAGGTTTCTTCTAAATTGTTTTTGAAATTAGTAAAGGGGGTTTTCAAAGAGAAAGCATATTGGTTTGGAAAAACTTGGTATGTTTTTTGATTTGGTAAGGAAAAGAAGTGGTTGAACCATGACACTCTTTTTGGAGGGTCACACGTGCGTGAGTAAGTACGGAGAGTTCGCGGGGGCACATGTACGTAGATGATGTGAGCGATATTGAATGAACGCACATGTGATGGTTCATAAGGTGTCATAGGTGAGTTTTAAAATTTTAAATAAATAATGGTTATAGAAAAGTGATTTATGCTTGTATTTGTATATATTAGGCTTATGAGCATGTTTCCCTTGTCTTGTGTTGTTTCTTTGATTGAGTTTTGGCATGATGGCGGTTTTGATGACGTTTTTCATGTTATGAGTATGCTGCCCATAAAGTCTCCTAAAGTTGTTAATGAGCTATGCCCCGTTCTCAGTTATTTTTGGGTGTTGCCTATCTAACGAGGTAGTCCAAGTCCAATAGAGGCAGTTGTATGGTCTATGGAGATATTTTGTGTATTTGGGTTGTGGGGAACTCCCGGGGGTGATATGGTTCGTACCGTCTCAGGCTTATTTGAGGGTCCAGATCTAGACTAGTAAGGATGAGATTTACCGTTGTCGTTGGAGTTCAGGGTGTAGTTGGTGGTGTGGGTTTTTGCGAAGGTTCCCCATTTGGTGAGCGGGGTGTGCTAGAGGAATCTGTTTCTGAAGAATTTTGTTCATTGGTGCTGACTTCCAGTTTGTTGGACCGTTCTCTTGCATGACACTAGTGTAGCTGGTTTAGGCATTCTAAGCCTCTTTGTCACATTTATGTGGATTCTTACTACCGTGTGACTATTTGGGGCACCAGGGAGAGTTAAAAAAGAAGCGATTTTTGGGAGGGAGTTGGAGACTGGAGGATGCAAATGCCTGAATGGGAGGCAAGAGATGCTTCATCCATCAGGGCCCCAGTCACAAGTCTCGGGGTGAAGCTCACGCACAGTCAGGAGTTGCTGAGGGTGCGTGGAACGTCGTTCTGAATCATGTTTTCATCTTTGGGAGGGAAATATCCAAATTTTCCTTGTTCTATTCTTGTCACCATTGTAAGCTCATCACAGTTGTGGTGATGTGATGAACTTGTTCTACCACAGTCTAAGCGGTCTTATCTGTTCTCAGTGTGTTTTCAAATCGTTCGGTTTTCCTTGAAGGATGTTGGGACCACAAATAAACGGGTCATTCTAATTTTGAGTTGGGTCTCAACGGTGTTCGTTAGGGGGAGGTTTGGTTTCGTGAAATTAATGGGCGGTGTTTCGGGGTCCTTTCTGAGTTCGGGCTAGGAATTCCCTAGTCTCTGGTTGTGGTGAGGATTTTATTCGGTCGGTGTGTGAGGGGCTGAGTTAAATTTCATATCCTCGAGGTGTTGGGTCATTTCATAGAAAGATTTCTGTTTAAGTCTCTGAGTGTTGTTCGGTCCATGTGGATAAATTAAATGGGTTCAGTTTGGGAGATCCCATGTTTTCCCCTCTTGGTGGTGGCTTGATCGGGTTTCAAGGATTCCATATTAGTAAATTATTGTGGTGGGGATATCCCTCTCATGTTCTCCCCTCAACCTCAGGCTTCGATTTTCTCTTGAATTGGTCGGGTGTGACCTGTTGAGAGTAAGGTCATCCCGAGATTCACAGTTATTCCTTGGTTTTGTCTGGGTATGGACTCGAGTTATGTTAACTGTTGGCTTGGTGACTTTCTGAGGGCAGAATGTTTTGTGGTGGGGAGAATTGTCACACCCCGACCCTTTTTATTATAAGTTTATTTTATTATTTCTTGACTTCAGTTAGCTTCGTCAAGGCGCAAGTTGAGCGCCAGTCTAAAATTTTTATCTTTTATTAGTTTTGGTGGGTGTCGGACCAGTGCGCAGACATCGCATGGTTGGCGGTGAACACACGATCGGCCCAAGTGGTCGCTCAAGTGTGTAATGTTTAAAATAAATAAAATTTATGAAAATAAAATAAGTTATAATTTCAAATTGTAATAATAATAATATTATTGTGTAGATAAAAATATTTTCATTATTAAATTTTTTTAATAATATTATCAATGAAATTGTTGTAAATATAAATATTTATTTGTTATTAATTTTGTTATTATTCAAATTAAAATGAAGAAAATTATGACTATAATTATTATTACTTTTAGTGTCATTATTATTATAATTATTATCATTAAATTAATTTTTTTAAAATAATTTTATTATTATTATTATAATTAATGAAATTAATGATGTTTTTGTGAATATATAAGTATTAGTATTATAGAAAATATTGTCATTAAAATTCTGTTATTATTATTATTATTATTTAAAAGTTTATTTTTATTATTATTATTATTATTATTAAGATATGAAGATTCAAAAAAAAAGTTGAAATCCTAAATCTACCCAGCGCCTGGCACACCCCCCATCCCCATTCTTTCTTTTTCTTTTTTTTTTCTCTCCTCTCCCCTCACCCCTCTCCATTTCCACGCCTCCCCTCTCATTGTTTTGTTTTTTTCCCTCCCCTTTCTCCCAATCTCTCTCACGCCCCTCTCTTCTTATTTTGTTTTTTTTTAATTCCCTCACCATCTCTCCCCTCTCCCCCCTGTATACGATGTGCCCCCCCCCCTCCTTGGTGTGACGGCACTCCACGACCAGCCTCCTCCTTGTGCCATGTCCCGGGTGCCGCACCCCATATCATCCGCAGCGCACAACCCTATAGACCACCTTGTTTAGGCGCGTATGAACCCTCATCCGACCTTCAGTGGAGCACGACCCCCATTCCCCTGATCTCTCGTGCCCTTCAAGATTTCATTTCATTTCTTCGTGTTGCTTCAATTATTCGTCGAGGTGTGGTCCTTGGACCGCTTTTCATTAATTGATTTGGGGATTTGTTTCAATTTGAGTACCGGGTTAGGATTTAGCCAAAACCATAAGGTTTGGCTAATATTTGATTGTGGTGTTATTTCCTCTATAGGTTATGCGATTAATGTATCGGGACCCGTTGGTCAAGGTTCCAGCATCCGCCGCCAAGGGCGAGGCAGATGAACACGATTTCCCTTGCCTCCGGTTTTTATGGTAAGGTTAATGCACCCGCGGTTTTGTTTTGCGTCATCCAATTTAGTGTATGATGTTGTTTTTGAGTCCCTGGTATTTAATTGTTTGTGCGTTGGTCTTCTCCGCACTAACTTTGGGTGTCGAATGCATTGTTAAGGTGTGACGATGTTTTTTTTCTAGTGCATGCGCATTTGTGGGAGTGCGGGTACGTGAACAGGTGGTCGTGTGAGTTTGAAAGCATTGGCTCGGCCAATTATTTGAGTTAGGTGGTTCCATGCCTTTGCGTCATTTAATTAATTTAATATGTTTATTTGATTTTATAAATATGTTTCATGATCTATTTTGGTGTCGCAAAAAAATATTTTTGAAATGTTTGGTATGCATTCAATTGGATAATGAATTATTTTGGTGTGTCGATTTATTGCGCATATTTGAAATTAAATTGCGAATTGTTTGAGTAATTGAAAACATGTCTTCATATGGTTATTCTGCGCATTTGGTTTTAAAGTGACATTTTTATGTTAAATCATGTGCATTTTTTTGTGTAAACTCTCATGTACAAATTTGGAGTGTTTGATGAACTGTTTGATTGGATTTATTTTTTTTAAATGTGATGTGTGAAACTAGTGTTTGATAGCGTTAAATATGTGTTACATTTTTAAAGTGGCATTCTTATGTGAAAATTGGTCATTTTACATGTGCAATCCCATAGTGCGTTATTTATAAATATTCCGTTAATTTTTTAATTAATTTAAAAAGTCATGATTGTTGTACAAATTATGATGTGAAAAGGTTTTGGTGTGTGTTTGGTCGAAAGAGGTGATTTTTAGTGTGTTTTGGGTGTAAAGTCATGGTGCGCTTCTTATAAGTGTTTCAAAAATTGTGTATATGGTTTATTAAGTTTCGTGAGTAATGAGAAATACATTTTTGAAGGGTTTGACATGTTGTATGTTTTATGTGTGGGGTGCGAGTGAGTTTTTGTGTGTTCGAAGTCATGTGTGACTTCTTAAAATTATTTTTAAATTTTTCTTAGTAATTTCTTTAATGGTGAAAATAGATGTTTAATTGCACAAATGGTTTATTGAATTTTTAAGTGTTGTAAATGATGTTTGAAGAAAACTTTGGTGTGCGTATTATTTCAAAATGGAAATTATTAGTGAAAATATCATTTTTAAGTAAATTAGTATTTTGTGACATATGGTACTTGTTTGAGCATAAGGGAAAACCCTGGGTATCTAGGTGGAAGGACTGGAACTAGTACGCTAGTGAACGGAGGGGTTTTGACCATGGTTCACTTAGCATGTTTGACATGACAACACTAACAAAACTATATTGGAAATTATTGGGGACCACTAGGTTATGGGTATTATCCCTACTAGTGGCTCGTGCACGAGATTAGATATTTGTCATGGTTACTTTTCCCCGAGGTATGAGGTTTTAGGGACCCACAAAAGGTAGATGACGATTAGGGGATTTACCCATGGTGCACTACTATTCATGACATGGTCCATTCCGTCGGCATACGGAGGACCACTCGGGTGTGTGCGTGATTGATCTTTATAAATTTTCCCTTCCACTTTAAAATAATGCTTGAAAAAAAATGGTTTTTCTTAAAGTGTTCAATTTTCACTTTTAGCTTGTAAATGTTTTCCTTAAATGTGTTTTTCCTAAATTTATATTTTTTAATAAGTATGTTAAATTATCTCTTTGATGTTGCGACATGGAATCTTTTATTCGGTGATATCCTACTGGTCTCTTGGCTCACACCTTACATGCACCTTTGGGTGCATGAAGTTTCTTTTTCTTGTGTATCTTAGGTTGAGGCATCGTGCATGGTGATGGTGGTTTATGTTGTCGATGGTCTTCTTGTGCTATTTGGTGTCGGTTGCTGGAGGAGGTTGCTCTTCTTGTTGTATGGAGGTTTGAGGTGTTGTTTTAGTTTCTCATTGTGTCATCATTCTTTCTAGTATTTGTTTAGTTGTAAAATTTATATTTTTGGATTTATTATTGGTGGTTTTGATCAAACTTTTCAGATCTGTTTTTTTGGGTTTTATTATTTATTTGAAAAATATAAGTTCAGGTAAATCATTCCCAAGGCATCTCATGTGATACCCGAGCACTTGTGCCAGCTCGTGGGGATCGAGAACGCCCTTCGGGCCTTACCACAGACCAATTCGGGTGACCATTTTAGGGTCAACCCGGCTTGGTTTCTTGAGAACAGTAAAAGAATTTAGTAAATATATTGTAAAAATTAGTGTAATTCAAACATGTTATTTACATTGAATTTAATTTAAGGATATAAAACATTGAAATTTTTAATGAATTTAACTATTTGTACAACTATTAAATGAATGTGTAAATATTTAATGAAAGTATCTTTGAGAAATACTATTTTATATCATCCCCAAACTACCCCCAATTTGAACCACTTAATCAACATGTATAGTGGAGAAGTTTTCTGGAAATTCTCATCGGCATGGATCATCTAAGATCATTCAGTATTAGAATCAACAATACTCATGTCAGATCAGTCGAAAAAAGTAAAATTGTATTTTATTGTATGAAGTTTGATGTGTGTCGTAACTTTTCAAATATGGGAAACTTAACCTTGTAGCAGCGTTAAACAATTCAAATAATATGTTCATTGTTTGCATGATAATGCCAAATTTTCCATCCCTGAATGACAACCATTATAAATAAATAACTCTCATTTGATTATCTTCATCCAAAAAGAAGATGTGAAAAAATAAAATTTTGGTATTTTCACTTGTCTTATAATTTACTTAACTCTTTGTATATTGAGTTAGTCAATCCAATGCAGAGGAAAAAGTAATTAATTGAATTATGATACAACCCACAAAAAACTCAAACCATAATTCTGGGGTTTAAGAGCATGAAAAAAATATGGATTATTTGGAAGGGAATGTGAAATTTTTTCAAAGTAACTTTTAAGAATTAGAAACAGACAATTATAGTTGTAAATTTGTTAAATGCATTAGTATATATTTATTGGTGAAGCATATCATATTTTCTATCTGTATACTTACAATATTCTTAAATAATATACATATTGTAAACATTTTTTATTTTCAATATTCTCAGACATACACTACAATGGAAACATGCATTATGTTTATAGTTGTAAAAATATAAACATTTATCAAGGGTACCAACTAAAGAATAAATCATTTGATTATTTCACTCATTAAGGATTTAAGAAAATCTTAATGCTATGATCAAAAGAGTGATTATAGACATTATAAGTTTATGATAATTTTAAAACTATTAATATCAGAACACCATTTTCAAAATGAATGTATATTCATTTTTATAATTATAGATTTAAATTATAAAAATTGTTAAATATGTACCAGATTTGATGAATTTCACAAATCTATATGTTAAAAATTATAAACAAAAACTATGTGAAATGCATGGCTCTATATATTTTCAAATATGTACATTGGAGAACTGAATGAATGCATACATTAAATATAAGAAAATTATAATATCATAACTGCATTTGAAAACTAAATGCATTAACATACTGTATCATTAAAGCTGTACTAATATATGAAACAGTAAAATATATACATGATTTCATGAACTATACTAATCTATATATAAAAATAGTCTACGAAAATGTATGCATATTCTATGAATATGTATAGTTTTAAGTCTATGTAATAAAAAAATGTAAAATTATCTACATAAAATCTACTAAAAATGTATGAATTAATAAGTCAAATCCCTACAGATACAGTAAACTATCCAAATTGTAAAATTCTATAAATAAAATCCTTATATATATACTATTATATGTAATTCATTAAGACTATAATACTATTTAAAGAACTATAAAAATATATCCATAAAAGAGGAGTAATAAAATATATACAAACTATAAATGAATAGTATGAATTAATATATTTTTTAAATGAGTAGTACATACCAATATGAAAATTTATCATCCTTACTGATGTAGTAATATTTATAAATTATTAAATGTGTACATATATAAATTTACATTTATGTTAAATATGAAAAAAAAATGTTTAATGAGTTGTATAAATCAATATGTAAAATATGATTAGTCAAATACTTTAAATGATTTGTATGAGTATTTACATTTGTAAAATAAACATACCATGGCTATATGGAAAGTAGAATACAATCATAAATGTAAACATATATAATATATATTTTCTTACATTCAGATAAGGTATTTAGTAAATTTATATCTACTGCTTAGTAGGTCAGAATAAGCATTGTTCACTTTAATTACCCAGAATGTTTTTCTAAATTCTTACAAAACAACCATTAAAAATTACAACCCATCAAAATGAATACATAGTTAACAGTTTGATTCAAAATAGTTGAAAAAATTATATTTCTCATTCCCAATATGAAATATATAATGTTCAATTATTATGAAAGTAAAATTAGTGGGAAATTAATATATATGCAATATGTAACAACCTAGGTACTTAAAAAATAATTAATTTTCATTAAAGAATTAAATAGTTAAATTAATTATAAAAGTATAATGAAATAAGATGAATTTATAGAAATTAAGTAATATATACAAATACAATAGTAACCTCACCAATGAAAATATAAATAAAATTTATGTATCTTATAATTGAAAAAATGATATATTTATATCCTCGAATAAGTAAATAAATTTTTTGAAGGTGATAAATGAAGTGTTGGAATTTCTATGACACATAAATGTTTATTGAGAATGCTATAATTAATAAAATTATTTAAATGAAAATTTATATGGATAAAATATTTTCATAAATTTATATATTTTTTATTATGATAATAATATAATTTTATGAGACCCTAATTAATTTTTTGTAGTGGCATAAAATCAGTTATAAATTTAAAATCAATATTTTACACATAAGTGATGATTTTAGTCAGAAATTAGTTTTCTCATATTTAGAAAATTATATTCATAAAATGGAGTTCCTTTTTTTTAATTCTACAAGTTGAAAAATCGTTAGGTCAATTTTATTTTTTTATTTTTCCAAAATATTTGAATTTTGGTGGATAGTGAATTGTGATGATTTATGGTATTTAACAAATACAAGAATTATTTAGCCATAGATGATGTATGTATTATGTAAAAACAAAATGTCAAACTCTCCTTCATTATTTTAATATATTTAGTCATAATGTTTAATCTATTCATTATCTTGAGGTAAAATAAAAAACTAATGAATAAAATAATCATTAGACACCCCTATCCTCTACTATAGAAACCACCTCTCACCACCTCTTATCCTCACACCTATAAATCATTGTAGCATGATTATTTCCTACCTAAGTATCTTTCCAATCCTCTTCCACACATCAAATACCTACTCGTCTCCCCAAAAGTCTAAAACCAAGTTATTTAAGGAGATTCTCAAGGAGAAGAACTTCAAGTTGTAAAATCCTCTTTCATTTCCTTTTAAATTTATTTTCATTTCCTATTATCTCCTCACCTATCCTAATCCATGTGAAATGATAACTCCAGTATCTTACATATACCAGAAGGTTATTTTGTTAATGAAATATCTATCATCAAAACTTTATTGTTGTCTAATTATTCTAAAAAATGAAAACATTATTCATGATGTGTTGATTTACCTTCATCGTTTGAGACGTGTTTTAATTTTATTTTAATGACTGCAAGTCTATTAGTAAAGCAATTATTATGGTTAAATCAGAAATTATTATACATATTATAAGTTATATAATGTTCTGGAACTAATATATAAACATGATATTAAATAAAATGATATATGTTCATGATGGTTGTAAAACCACCAAAATAATTTAAATAATTTTCATTAGTATTTTATCTAATGAACCATCCTCATATCCAAAAAGACTGATATTGGGTATAACTTAAAACTATGGAAAAAATATTTATACCATTTATTTCCACTTATATAGTTTTTCTTCCTTCCGATAAAAAACCCCATAATGAACAAACCATAGAAACCATGAAATAAAGCCACCCAAAATAGTAAAATAGCCAATTGTTTTCAATAAATTGGTAGAAATATGTTATAAAAAGATTATATAATGTATTATAAACATGAATAGTTATTTAATAAATTAATAACACTCTTTAAACTATTATACATGAGTTTTGAACACATTTTATTTAAGTCAAACCCAATTAAAGGGACTTTTCTTAAGAAATACTCCTTCAAAATTCTATTTTTATAATTTTGAAAAAATTGTTTTTATGATGAAATTATTCATGTTATGTGATTATGTTTTGGTTCTTGGGTATTTTTTTATGATGACAGGTGTGTATGTGATAAACCTCTAATTCATTTGGTATGTTTATGTTAGAAGTTGATTGTAATGGTTATTCCAAGTGTAACTGCAACGATTACACCATAATCTATCCATGAGGGTTACATCAAAAGATACCCATTATAGTTACAAAATCATATTTTAGACATGAGGGTTATGATATTATGCAGGTAATGTTCCAAGTTACTTAAATGGGTTATTTAAGTTTTCTATGTTATATGGAAATCTCTTCTTTTCACAAGATATGTATATGATACTTTATGGGGGAGAATAATGTATTTGTGAAAATGATTTCATATATTTATATGTATTCATAGAGTAAATATTATTTTCTTAAATGTCCTTTACAGATATTTTTGTTATCATTAGAAGTTTTAAAATGTTTTTCACATGGTTTTAAGGATTGTTAATATAAAGGAGAATCCAAGCTGAATGTTGTGAATATTTTTCATGAATATATTTCAAGTTTTATTAAAAACGTGTGTATTAAGAAAAATATTAACACTTTTTTAGTAGTACCATATGTGTATTCCTATGTGTTTATATGTATGAATTATTTCTTAATTCTCTAAAACTCTAAATAAAAATGATATTTGGGTGTTTAAGAAAGATAATTCCAAAATAATTTACTAGATTATGTAATTTTTAAGGCCAAGTCCTAGAGCATGGTTTAAATAAATTTAGAGGTTAGGGTGATGTTAATTGAAATACATAAATTATTTTTATCTTATGGTTAGGTTTAAATGATAAATAATTTAATGATTACCTTTTTGATTCATTTAAGATATGCCTGTTCAAAATGGTTATTTGTAGATAAAACATCAAAGCTGATATATGAAGGCATCGAGAAGACGATATATTTCGGAATCCAAAACCTAGAATGTTGGTAATTGGAACAAAGAAGTTTTTTAATGTAATGGATCATCTGAAGAATGATATAAATGATAGTGGAATCCATAAAAGAGAAAATCTAGAGCAATCACAAAGTAACATGATGATAGTGGAACATTTTATGTAGAAACAACCTCCTTCTTTTAGTGGATCTTCTAACCCACTAGTGGCAGAAGGGTTGATTAATGTCATTGAAAATAGATTCAATGTCATGGGGTTATTTAGATAATCAAAATGATATTCTTTATATTTGTCATTTTGAAGAAAAAACTACCAAGTGGTGGTAAATGTTCAAGAA
Organism: Viscum album; assembly: GCA_963277665.1. NCBI lineage: Eukaryota > Viridiplantae > Streptophyta > Magnoliopsida > Santalales > Viscaceae > Viscum > Viscum album. Next base: position 1,106,371,716 of record OY728140.1, read on the forward strand.
TACCAGGGATAGTGAGGAGATATACACCTTGGAATGTGATGAATTTAAGCATATGTTCCTTGAAAAATCATTTCATAAGGTTTTTAGACATAGGATGGAAAATAAATTAATGGAATTGAAACCTAAGGAGGACGATTCAGTGGCTGTGTATGAAGAAATATTCACTCGATTGGCAATGTATGCTCCAAATCTTATTTGGGATCTTGATAGTAAAATAAAACTTTTTTACTCAGGATTGGAGAAAAGATATAGAATGGAATTTACCTTATATGAATTCAAAAGTTATGAGAAAATCTTCTTATGTGATGAGAGGGTAGAAATAGAGTTTTTAGATCATCATGTGTACTTTGAAAAGAAGAAAAATAAAAGGTCCAGATTGAAGGAAATGGGTAAGAATCAATCAAACAAATATAAAGGTAAGAAAATTCAATTTATATTTTGTGTGAAGTGTAATGTATCAAAAATTCCATGTAATTTTATTTGAATTATAAGGATTTATTCTGAGACTAAACACTCTGACAACACATGATTCCAAGGCCCAGAGAGCTTAGAATAGAATTTTTAACTTTTTTATTAATGTACGTTTAGTAAACGTGCGAGCGGGTTTTTCAAAATTTTAAACCAGTGCTCAGATAAAAAATCCTAGGGAACTGTTGAACTTAGAAGGCCCGGATTCACCTAGATATGACTTAACTTCAGCTGGAAAGGGACAAGCGGAAATATTTTTTTTCAAACTATTCGTGAAAAATAATAAAATAATTTAAAAGATTTATATTATTTATTTTCTCACCTTTGAGAAGGAGATGGTGATGCTACAGTGCAGCGAATAGGCGGTGACGCAATTCATTAATGGAACTCATTAATGTCTCATATCACACAACATAATGATGAAATAATGGAATCATAATAGTGATTCTATTTCATAAATTAAATAGCGTAATGACGTGACATCTCAGCATAACAAAAATGTTACGACGTGTTTCCTTTTTAATTGTATAACACTATGGTGGAATAAGGATTAAACCATGGTGATTTTATGATGAACCTACAACAGTTTTCCTCTCTAATGAAGAAATATTCATTGGTGGATCATTATCAACTTCGACACACCTCGATGAATGGAGCCGGAAGCTATGAGCAACGTCGATGTCTGGAACCCTCATGGATGAGTGTTATATCATTGAATGTAAAAGAGGTGGGGTTTTATCATTAATGTTCTTCCCCGTGCATTTTTCTAGAAATGAAAAACAAGGGTCCACCCACAAATAGGTTGATATGCAATTCGTGCATTTATGTAGGAGGGTGGATTTTCATTTGGGGATTTTCTATATGGTATTCAAACATAACTTGTGTTGACTGAACAAAAACACTCCTAAGACATCCCATGATTTTAAACCTCTAATGCGCAGGGCGTGGGCTGACACAAACAAGGCATGATCACCTCCACCTTGTGTGTTCATCGTGAATGTACTCTCAAAATGGTGGAAATATGAATCAGAGGGAAATCTTGTGGTGGAGGTGACCCATGAGACCCGTAGACGTAGACAGATCGGAAAATAGACCACTGGAGTTACTCTGGTGTCCCGTGGATGGTGTTGTTGGTGCGGCGGGCCCTTGCTGGTGACCGAAGGTGGCGGTCGGCCCTTTCTGGTTGCGTGGAAGGGGAATCTCCAACCGACTCTGTGATGGGTGAGGTGGTTGGCCCTCGTCAGACACATTAGTGGGTGGTGGCATGCTCGTCATCACGCTGCAGCGGTAGGAGTCTGTGATCAGCTGGCCGCCTCAGCTGCAGGGTGAAGCGGTGCTAGGCGAGCATCATGTGGATGGGGTGGGATGCGTTTGGGCCTCCCAGACAGTGACAATATGTGGTCACCCGACCACAACTTGAGGAGGCCCTCCGTCCGTAGGGCCAACAATGGTCGGACAGGGTGCGACTGGATGGCTCACCGCCGGTCCGCCCCTGGAGGACCGGGCTTCGGGATGGTAGGCCACACCCCAAGATAGTGGACCTAACCCACACCAACGGTACGTACTAGAATTTGTGGGATAGACCAGCACCAACCGGCTGAACATGCACCCTTCAGGTCAGACCAGACTAAACCGGGTCGTCGAGTGACCGGGATGGCTAGACCGTCAGCCAAACTAGGCTGGGTCCAGTGAGGCCCATTGGGTCTGACCCACTGGTCTGTCTGAACCGGAGAGACCCAGACCCAAACCGGTTCAGTTTGAGTCAATCAAACTTATACTGGGGTACATAGGACCCTGAGGCCAGGTTGGTCGGGTCGGTCGGACTGGGCCTAGATGCAACCAGTCCCTATTTTCTAAAACGCTCATACCTTGAAAACCGCACATCTGATTGACGATCTGTTTGTGGATTTTGGACCCTCTTGATGAGGCATATATTTTGGAATTACCCAAGAAGGATTTAATGGATGTTGAGATGTTATTAATTCCTTGAGGAGCAGTTCTCCCAGGCACACTACGTACAGAACCCTACAGTTTCCTGAGTCCTGAGGACAACTGACATTCTATTTTGTGAGACTCAACTATGGCCTAGTGGGAAGTAATTATTTTTTGACATTGTAGGACCATGATGGAAAGAACTTCTATGTGACTTTTCAGGCTAACGGTATGTGACGAGAAGGAGTACCTCATTTGACCAAGATTATTGGGAAGCACTTCTGTGTGACTTTGCAGGACTAGTGTACGCGGTGGGGAGGTGTACCTAAGAAGTAAAAGATTAGTGTAAAGCACTTCAGGGTGACTTAACAGGTCCACTGTACTCAATAGAGGATGAGTTCTCCAACAACCGAGGTGTTTGATGATGTGACTGATGTTTCTTTGACCACTACCCAAAATATATACATGGTGTGACCGGTCTTCTGTGTCGTACATTACATTGTGGATTGTTGTTTGGTCTTTCCCTTTTTTTAAGGTCCCTACTGAGTACATTGTTACTCACCCCTGCACAATCTTCACATGCACGTGTTATGTCTGGTGTAGATGATAGATGTTTCGAGAGAGACTTTGGTGGACCGAGACCCAGAGGTGCTCAGGGGGACGGGATCGATGGTGGATACAATGGTGGACGTGGTTCCCTAGGACCAAGAAGGGCCAAATAAGATGGGTTGGTTAGGACGTTCTACTTTGGCTTCTACTAGCTACACTACTCTCACGATTAGGTGGGGTTTTCCACAGAGAACTATCCAAGTTTTCTTTTTTGTACATTGTTGTTTTAGTCCTTTTGTATGGTTTGTATTATGGCTCACATATATTAGTTGTACTTGTACTCCACATTCTTTTAGTGATACTTGTTCCTTGATCAGTGTGTGGTACTTGGTTGGGTGAATGTGTGCGTACAAGTAATCATGAAAATGCCTCCCACTTACAGGTTGATGCCTTCAGTGCAAGTTGCCTACCCTTGGCCATCGAGATGTGGGTTGTGGATAGTCACAACACGAGCCCCAGGGGATAGTTTGTAAAAAATTGGTATCAAAATGGGTTTGTTCTAACCAAAAATACCGGGAGTGTGTTGTTTGGTTTTTGGGGAACAATGTTAAGTGTTTCAAGTCTAAATTTCATATTCGGGGAGTCTAGTGTTGGTGCGGCGGCCAACATATCCATACATGAGGACCATGAATTATGATTTTTGGCTCTATACATGAAAACATTGGTTGCATAAGTGTCTCATTGTGTTATTTTTAATAAAAGTGCGCTCACCAGGTATAACCCTCTAACTGTGGTACAACTTGATCAATCTCAGGATTCCACCACATAGACGAACAGCCAGGATCCCGATACGAGGTCATGAGGACGACCTGCCTAGCGATGAGGATTCTATTCAGGGACCATTTCTAGAGATGGCCACACCTAGAAGTGCACAAGTTTTATTGACACCTTATGGTTTGCATCTACTTGTGGTGGTTCCGAAAGAGTATGTGCGAAGATTGAGTTCTCTACATGAGTTTCAAATACAGAGACCTCCAAGTTCTAGGGGAGAGACATATCCTCAGGTTTCTTAGGACTAGCTAGAGGTAGTAACATGGGCCTTTCACCTAGCAAGGAAACTGACTAACAAGATAGAGATCTTGGCAGTGATCCTTTTCCTATAATTAGTAGGGAGATGGTGGAGCTTGACTAACCATATACAATATGAGGCTACCCTTACCTGGGAAGACTTCGAGCACCATTTTTTGGAGGAGTTTTTTCCCGTGACTTTGCGCTCAGTACTCATTCAAGAGCTGCTTCACTTACAATAGGGAATCATGATGGTTGTTGAGTACTCAAAAATGTTCATTTAGATTTCTGTGTACTCCACACACATGGTGAAAGAACATTTCTTTAGAGATCAAGCCTTTGAGAAGGTATCCGAGCAGTGCTTCATGTGCAGCGCACAAGGACACATGGCATGTGACTACCTGACCCAACATAAATATGACCAGTAGATAGTTGAGAGGCCGCCAAGGTAGAGTCATTGGTTCAAGCGAGGATGTTTGCAGGGTGGAAGAGGTGGCTGAGGAGTATGTCAAAAAACCATTGGTGGGTGGTGGTTCGAGGTGTTACTACCACCACCCCCAGGTGGTCCACCCCAACTTCAGGGAGCAGACAGACAAAGGTGATAAAATATTCAAGCAATAGAGTCTTATCACCAAGGCCCTCAACAGATAATCTGAGTTACGATCAATGTCTTTTACACCCTAGCTATAGTTCTTATATACACAGGTTCTAATCACTCCTTCCTTTCCACAACTCTCGTTCAGAGCTCAGAGGTTCTGGTGGATCCATTGGCCTAATCCTTAGGACAAGAGACTCTTATGGGAGGGGATTCTACGATTACACAATAGTGATGGTAGTGTGATCTTACTTTAGGAGGTGAGATCTTTGGATGTGATCTCCTAGTAGTGATGTTGAGTCCTTATGACAACATCTTGGGTATGGACTTGTTATCCACCTCCCATGCTCCAATCAACTATTTTAGACGTACAATGCGGTGAGTCTACGGAGATGGGACCGGGGTTTCCTTAATCGGTGTGAATGAATCCCTTAGAGAACGGGATGTACTTTCTCAGAGGAGGGTGTAGCCAATTACCCACCAGTTGGATAGCCTCACCCTCGGTGTATTGGATGATAGGAGTCCAGGATTTCCTATAGTGGTGGACAAGTACGAGGATGTTTTTATTGAGTACATTCCAGGACTACCTCCCCGTAGGGAAGTAGTCTTTGTAATTTACCTATACCAAAGGAAGAAACAGATATCCACACCATTATATTAGATGGCTCTAAAGGAGCTTCGCGAGTTGAGGGTGCAACTGGAGGACTTGCATGAGAAGGGGTTCATAAGGCCCAAAATTTCACCATGGGAATCCCCTATTATTTTTAACATGAAGTTAGATGAGAGTTTGAAGTTGTGTTTGGAATTCTGGTGTCTGAACCAGGTGACTGTGAAGAAAAAGCATCCACTTCCGGGAATCGATGATCTCCTCGACCAGCTAAAGAAGCAAGGGTGGTTCTCAAAGATAGTCCTCAGATTAGGAAATCACCAGCTTATGGTAAGGGATGAGGATATACTGAATACAGCCTTTAGGTGCCGATGCAACCACTATGAGTTTCTAATTATGCCTTTCAGTATGACCAATACCCCAATAGTGTTCATGGGACTCATGAATAGGATCTTCCAGCCATAACTTGACCGGTTTGTTGTGGTATTCATTGACGACATATTGGTGTACTCAACGTCAGAGGAGAATCATGCTACACACCTGTGGTTGGTCCTGGATACACTCTAAGAGCACCAGATTTATGGTTAGCTCACAAAGAGTTAGTTTTGGATATATGAGGTCTACCTTCTAGGACACATCAACTCAGAGTCTGTAGTTGATGTGGATCTGGAAAAGATAGAGGCTTTTCTTTCTTGGGATTCACCCAGAAGCGTGACGGAGGCTTGGAGTTTCTTGGGGTTGTCCAGTTACTACTGGAGGTTCATGGAAAAATATCCAGATTCGCAACACCATTATTGGCTTTGACGAGAAAGGGGTTTCTCTTCATGTGGAAAAAGAAATGCTAGCATAGTTTCCACGATTTGAGGTGGAGACAGACTAGTACCCCAATCTTGAGACTACTAGAGGAGGGTGTTGGATATGTAGTTTCCGATGACACATTAGGGGCCATAATGGGTTGTGTCCTAATGGAAGATCAAGAAGTGATTTCATACAGATGATGCCAGTTAAGGCAGCATGAGTAGAACTATGTGACCCATGACTTGGAGTTATCAACAGTTGTATTTTCTTTGAAAATTTGGTGACACTACATGATGGCTGAATGGTTTACGGTTTACTCTGGCCACAAGAGTCTCATATATATCTTCTCCCAGAAGGAACTGAACCTAAGATAGTGGTGATTGATAGTGTTCCTCCCATACTATGACTTTGAGATAGTATATAATTCTCTAAAGGGGAACATGGTGGAAAACGTGCTCAGTTGGAGGATCAGTTTGCAGCTGCTGAGTTAGGTGACAGAGCAGTTGGCGGTGTTTCAGATATCCTTTGTGGATGCGGGTGGAGCTCCTTACCTTCAGTCAATGACCATTACTCCCCCACTCATACAATGAGTCATGAAGTTACAACTGGTGGAAGTTGACTACGAGGCCTGATGTGATCAGTTATCCTCAAAAGGGGTCCTGATAGATTTTCGATAAGTGGGGAGCACATCATTATTTTCATAGGGCACACCATAGTTATAGGGAAGTTGTGAGAGGTGATGTTAAGTTATTTCCATACATCCCCCTTGGTGGTATATCATGGATTGGAGATGATATATCAGGGCCTCCAATGTTAGTATGGTGGCCGATGATGAAGAAATTGGTGGCCATACCTGTTTCACGATGCCTCACTTTTCAGCAAGTCAAGACTAAGAATCGGGTTCTAGAAGGATTTCCCAAACAACATGAGGTACCATGTTGAAATGGAATGGTATCTCAATGGACTTTGTGACTTTGTTACCACGTACTTCTAGAGGCCACAACTCTATTTGGGTGATCTTTGACTTACTCACCAAGTCGGATCCATTTTTACCCATCTTGGAGTAGAGAACGGTAGAGTGCTTGGTAATCCTCTACATTTAGGAGATGGTGCGGCTTCAGGGGTATCCATCGATGATAATCTCAAATCATGATGCTCTCTTTACATCTTGGCTATATAGGGGATTCTAGGAGGCGTTTGGGATGCAACTGCATTTGAGAGCAACTTTTCTTCCCTAGACGGATGGTCAGACGGAGCTGAACATATAGACCTTGGAGGACATGCTTCATTCCTTCATCCTTGACTTAGGTCGTAGTTGGGAGGACTAGTGGAATTTGGTGGAGATTTTATTCAAAAACAAATATAACTTCACCATTATTATGGAACTATTTGAGGCCTCGTATGGGTGGCCTTGAAGATCACCCCTATACAAGAATAACCTAGGGGTGTCATCACTCATGGGTCTGTATTTAGTACAGGAGACCACTGAGAAGGTGAAGATCATCTAGGAGCGGATGAGGATTTCACAGAGCATGAATATGTCTTATGTTGACAGAAGAGGAAGACCTTTGGAGTTTGAGGAGGGATATATTGTATTCCTTCGGGAGTCACCCTAATAAGGATGGTAAAGATTTGGCCGGGGCATCAAGCTATATATGAGGCTCATCGAACCATTTCAGATCTTGAGCAGAGTTGTTGAGGCAGTGTACTACCTAGATCTTCCCCCATAGATGCAGTAGGTGGATAATGTTTTCTATGTGTCACAACTACGGAGATACGTGCAATATCTATCGCACGTCATCAACTGGGGCGAGCTGGACATTGACGATGGTGCGATGTTTTCGGGGTTCTCAGTGGAGATAGAGGATCGACATGAGCGGGTCAGTCGATTCCTATGGTACAATATTGATGGTATCTTGGGAATATCTAGGAGAGCACATGGGAACAGGAGGATGAGATTTGTGCTCAGTACCCCCATCTTTTTGATTTTTTTTTGGATTTCGAGGACGTAAATCCCTAAGGGGGGTGGATAATGTAATGTATCAGAAATTACATGTAATTTTTTTAAATTATATGGAATTATTCTGAGACCACACGCTCTAACAATAAGTGATTCTGAGGCTCGAAGATCCCAAAACATAATTTTGAACCTTTTTTAAGGTATGTTTAGTAAACAAGTGAGCGGGTTTTTCTAACATTTAAACCTATGCTCGGATAAAAAATTAGAGGGTATCATTGAACTGGGAACACAATAATTTTCCTAAAAATGAATTAACTTTGGCCGACAAGGGCCGAGTAGAAATTTTATTTTTCTGAATTTTTAAGAAAAATAATAAAATAATTTAAATGAATTATTTTATTTATTTTATTTATTTTCTCACCCTTAAGTGGCAGAAAACGATGTTGTGGTGCAATGATGAGGCAGAAATATAGCACATTAATGGAACTCATTAATGACCCATATCACGTAGTGTAATGATGATATAAAGGATGCGTAATAGCGATGCTATTTTATACATGAAATAGCATAACGATGCGATGTCGCAGTGTAACTGAAACTTTATGAATTTTTTGCTTTTTAATTTTTTGAGGCGTTAGTAGAACGAGGATTAAAACATGGAGATTTTCTGATGAACCACCAATGGACTTCTTCTCCAATGAATAATGATGCACTGAAGGATCATCATTGACTATGACACACCCTAAAGAACAAAGTTGGAAGCAACGAGCAATGTTGACGTCTTGAACCCTGAATGACGAGTGCTATGACATCAAAGGCCAAAGAGGTAGGGTTTTTTGATTTTAAAGTTCTTCCCCATTTCTTTTCTTGAAATGACGAACATAGATGAACTGATGAAATGTTTGATCTGTGATTTGTGTGTTTATGCGGGAGAGTGAATTTTATTTTGGGGAATCTCTATCTGGGATTCAATCATTACTTGTCTTGACTGAACAAAAAAAATCATTAGACCTCCCTTGATTATAATCCTTTAACGCGGAGAGCGCGATCCAACACGAACAAGGACTGAGAATGTCCTCCTTGTTTGTTCATTATGATTATACCATCAAAATGATTTCAATCAGAATTCGGGACCTAGACAGTGGTGGAGATGACTCGAGAGGACCATAGGTATAGAAGGATCAGAAAAAGAACCAAAAGAGTAAATCTGGTGGCCTAAGGAAGGTTTTTTCGGCCACCACTGGTCATATGGAAGGTGTGGTACCAACTGACACAATGGTTGTTGAGGTGGTCGGCCCTCGCCAGCCATGCTAGAGGACAGCGGCACGTCACGACAGAAAGAGACAATGACTAGCTATCCAAAACAGTCATGGGGTGACACGGTGCCAGGCGGGCACTGGGTGTAGGGGGTGGCCCACGTCCGAGGCACTCGGGTGGTTACATGTTGCGATCACCCAACTGAGGCAGGAAAAGGCCATACGTTCACAGGGCCAACTGAGACTAGATGCGGTGCGACTATCGTGTCTTGGCTGGATGTGACACTGTCGATGCGCCCCCTAGTGGACCAGGCTTTGAGCTGGTGAGTCGCGCCCCCGACCAGTTGTTTAGACCTACACCAGAAATTCAGACCCATGCCAACAGGCCGGACCTGCGCCCTTCAGGCCGAACCGGACAAAACCGGGTCACCGGGCGACCCGTCAGGCTGGACCCTCGGCCAAACTAGGCCAGGTCCAAGCGAGGCCCATTTGGTCTAGACCACTGGCTTGATCGGACTAGACCATCCCAGAACCAAACTGGTTTGGTTCGATATGTTCGAATCTAAACCTGGGTACGAGTGACTCCCAGGCTGGGTTGGTCGGTTTGGTCTGATTGGGTTGGACTGGGCCGAGAGGCAACCGAACCCTATTTACTAAAATGCTCATATCATTCAAACCACATGTCCCATAGAAGATCTATTTGCGGCGTTGAGACCCTCTAAATGAGGAATATCTTTTAAAATTCCCTTAGGAAGATTTAATAGATATTGAGATACAAAAAATTTCTTGAGGAGCGGTTCTTCTAGGTGCGCTACGTACAAAACCCTGTGGTTGGATGACACCTGAGGAATGCTGAATTTTGACATTGTGAGACTCAACTATGTCCTAGTTGGAAGGAATTATATGTTACTTTGCAGTCCCACATTGGGAAGAACTTCTGTGTGAATTTCCAGTCCCACAATACTTGACGAGGAGGTGTCCCTCAGTTGGCCAAGATTAGTGGGAAGCACTTTTGTGTGACCATTCAGGCCCACTGTATGCAGTGAGGAGGTGTACCTAAGCATTCCAATGTTAGTGGAATGCATTTTTTTGTGACTTGGAAGGACCACTCTACTCGATAGAGGAGGAGTTCTCCCATATTCGAGGTGTTAAGTAATGTGACTGATGTTTCTTATATCACCACCCTAAATGTATACCTAGATTGAGCTATCTTGTGCCTCATTATTTACATTGAGGATTGCTATGTGGTATTTCCCTTTTATTTTTTGGTCCATACTGAGTACATTGTTACTCAACCCTGCATGGGATTTGCTCGAACATGATTTGTCTGGTGCAGAAGATTGACATTTCGATAGAGACATTGGTGGATTGGGACCTGAAGGTGCTCAGGGGGACAAGACTGACATACGCTATGATGGTGGGAATAGTGGAATAGGTCCAAGAGGGGTCCAATATGATTAGGGGGTCAGGATTTTATAGTTTGGATTCTAGTAGAAATGCTACTCTCACGACCAGGTGGGGCTTTCCACGAATGACAATCAAAGTTTTCTTTTTGAACATTGTTTTTTTAGTTCTTTTGTTGGGTTTGTATTCTGGCCCACTTATATCAGTTGTACTTGTACTCAGTTTTGTTTTAGTGATACTTGTTCCTTGTCCAGTGTGTAAGACTTGGTTGGGCATGTGTGGGCGTGCAGGTACTCAACAAAATACCTCCCACTTATAGGTTGATGCCTTCGACACTAGTCATCAGCCCCCAACCTTCGAGAGGTGGGCATGGGGTAGTTACAAAATGGGTCACAGTGGGGTGGTTCATGAGAGGAAGTGTGGTAAAAATCACCATGGGGAATTATTTAATAAATATGGTAAGTTTTATTAATTTGGTATGTTTGGATATATGGCCTGAGATTGTAATGAAAATGATCATAAGTTTTAATATAATAAGAAAACTATAAAGTCTATTAAATGTGGTGAGATGGGGAATTATGAAAATTCCTTCCTAAATAATGATCTAAATGATGGAAAGTATCCAGATTATAAGAAGAAAGGTGCAGTTAAATCTTTTGCATATACGTCAGTAGATGTTAGACCATCCAATGAACTACTGTTAGGTATATTGTTTGTTTACTAAAAATTTTCTAATGTCTTTTTTGTAGGGGTTTACACATTCAGTTATTTCTGATACATTTTATGGTAAAATAAAAATATCACCGCCAAAAATAAAACCAAATCATATAGTTGAAACATCAGGAGGAAATATTAAATCCAAAGGATATTATAAAAAACTTTATATTATTCTCAATGGAAAGAAATTACCCGAAAACATTGTTGTTTTTTCCTTAGTAGAGTTTTATTTTATTCTTGATCTGTTCTGACTTTATCTTTATCATGCTAAGATGGATTATTGATCTAATGAAGTTGTTTTTTAGAAAGTGTTTTATTTTGTATACAGGAATGAACCCATATTAATGATAACATATTAGGAAGTTGAGAAACCATTAAAAGATTAAAATTAATGTTATCTTACACATATTGTTGAAAACAAGGGAACTATTCAGATTAATGATTTTCAAGTGGTAAATTAATACCTAATTTTTTTTCTTAATAAGATTACCAATTTTACAAAGGATCAGGAATTTGAATTTAAATTTTTTTTATTTTAAAATGCTAATCTAATTTTAGAACCCCCTTATCGAATGACTCAAGTAAACCTTATACAATTAAAAATCTATTGCAAGAGTTTCCTAATAAAGGCTTCAATCCTCCTATAACATAACCATTGGGTGCACCTATATTGTTTGTTAAAAATTAATATTTTTTCATGATACTTAGCATTGATTCTAGAGCTTTGAATAACATTATTATAATGAATAAGTATCCACAGCCACATATTGATGAATTGTTTTATCAGATCAAGGGAGATCATTATTTTTCCAAGATTGAATTGAGATTTGGGTAACATTGTTTGAAGATGAAGGAGGATGAAATTATGAAAATAGGGTTTCGAACTAGATATCAGCATTATGAGTTTGTTGTTATGCCCTTCATTTTGACAAATACCCCTGATCTATTTATGGATCTTATGAATAGATTCTTCCAGGAATATTTAGACAATTTTTTTGTTGTTTTTGTTGATAATTTTTTGGTTTGTTTGAGAATTTATGAGGATAATAAAAAAAATCTAATGATTGTTCTGAAAATTCACAATTAAATGATGTTATGTGGGAAATTTAGTAAATGTTTATTTTGGTTACAATAGATTTCTTTTCTAGGGACCATTGTCAATAAGGATGGAATAAGAATTGATCCAACCGAAAAAAGTGTATGATTAATGGGAAAGTCCTAAAATTTTACAAAGATTATTAGTTTTCTTGGATTAGGAGGTTATTACAGATAGTTTGTAAAAAAAATTGAACATTTATATATCCTGCTAACAAAGATAATAGGAAAAGAGGTTAGTTATTTTGGATATAAGCATGTGATGTTATTTTCATACACTGAAAACAAGATTGGTGACAACCCTAGTTTTGGATCTACCTTCCAGAAAAAGAGAGTTTTTAATCTACAGTGGTGATTTTTTGAAGGGACTTTGTTGTGGTTTGGTGTAGAATGATCAGGTAATTGTTTATGATTAATGACATTTGAAAAATCATGGGTTAGATTATCACACACATTATCTAGAATTATCAGCTAGGTTTTTTCGCTTAAAAAATTTGGACACATCATTTATATCTATTCAAATATGAAATATATAATACGCATAAAATCAAAAAGTATATATTTACTCAAAAGGAATTGAAAATGAGGTAGAGAAGATGACTAGAATTGATAAAAGATTATGCTTGCACAATCAATTACCATAAGAGAAAAGAGATCAAAGTGGAGGATGGATTAATTTGAAAACATCACAAATAATTAACCATGGTATATTTAGAATATGACCCCTAGGATTATGATTTGATGAATTTTTTCTAAGAAGTTGTTGGTGTAGGAAATTACTCTATTTTGTTTCAGGTTTTAGTGGAGTAATCTCTCTCAGAAAGAATTAAGAAAGAACAGAAAGAAGATCACAAGTTATAGGAAATGGTATAAGTGGTTAATGTAGGTAATTTTCCTGAATTTAATGGTGATAAATATTGTGTTTTTTGATTTAGATAGATATTATGTGTGCTTTTTTTATTCCAAAATAACGAAATAATTGTAAATTGAATCTTGTAGTTTTCCATTTTCAGTTCATCTAGTAGCACTAAGAAGTATAAATACCTTTGGAAGTATTACTGGTGGGATGGGATGGAAAGAGCTACTGCTGATTTTACAATGAAAATTTTGAATTGTCAACAGGTTAAAGTAGAGAGTTAAAAACGAAAGGGAATGTTTCATAATTTTCCAATACCAGAATGAAAATGGGAAAATATATCAATGGACATCATGGTCGGACTATCAAATAATTCTCTATGTAAAAAATGAAATGTGGGTTATTGTTTGTGTAATTCCACGACCCTAGTTTCAAATAGTCTGTACTTTATTACATAACATTGGAATGATCACAAGAGATTGAGTCTTGAAATATCGAATAGTTTAGTATCCTTGGATGTACTAGATACATACATAAGTTTAACATTAAATCATGTAATGGAAAAACAAAAACAATGTGTCCCTTTTGAACACATTTACATCCCTTAGCCTAATTCAGCAGGTCAATTGTAATATACTTCTTCACATCCTGGAAAAAATAAAACATAGAAAGGGGTGATATCAGATGCTCAGTAAAGATAACAATATAATAGAAACAATTATAAATAAGCATAAACATTTAAGTCAATTTATAAGACTAAAACACAAACCTTTTAAACATACAATTCAACAAAATGAGGAAAATATAAATCAAATGATTCCATTTACTTATTCCCAATGATATTATACTCGTCTATAATCACATGTATTATCAATAGATAGTATTATAATGATGGAATGGATAATTCTGGACATCATAACCACATATTCAAGGCCATATTCCAAGACTAAAAATAATATTTTTTTCAAGGCCACAAGACACTAGTTTGCCTCCTAAGACATACTGATGGATCGAGAATCTATAGTGGTATCCACCAATTAGTTAGTAATTCAATGCATTCCTCATATGAAAAGGTTGAACCATAACATAAAAATCCGTATTAAAACTAGCATAGAAAATTTTAATACTTTAACCACAAACCATGAATGGTATAAAAATAACACATCCACATTCAATCATATCACAAAATCTTCAGTACAATATGGATGATTGTATCATAATAAATCAACATCAAACAAGTGTAAAATACATCAAAGGATGTTGACATAGATGAAATCGAAACTATTTGAGATAAATATCTCTTTCTATATTGGAATCTTTTAAAAGACACTTAATTATAAAAGAAAAAATTTATTCGGAAAATATTCTTATAAGCTTGTAAGGGAATCATCAAAAGGTGTTATAATAGAATAAAATAGCCGCACACACCATATAAGTTGAAAAAAAACATTCCTACCTTAATTTATTGAAATTATCATAAAGTCCCTTATTTGGAAATAGATGGAAATATTTCTTACAAAAAATTTTATAAAAATTCAAAAAAGGGTATAAATGACTTTAACCCATATTCTAGGAAATAGTAAAAATTTTTTGAAATATATATTTAAGAAACATGGATGTGGATGATAAATAACTCCCTATAGATGCTTACATATACACAACCTTGAATAATAAATAGATTGTAAAGTTAACCCTAACCTTGTACATTTCCTCAGTTGATGGAACATTAAACTCTTATATAATAGTTAAATCATTGTTATTAAATTATACAAAAACTACATACATAAATATTATATCATATAATATTTTCTAATATTTCTTTGTTAATAATATTTCAG
Organism: Viscum album; assembly: GCA_963277665.1. Lineage (NCBI taxonomy): Eukaryota > Viridiplantae > Streptophyta > Magnoliopsida > Santalales > Viscaceae > Viscum > Viscum album. The sequence continues at coordinate 1,106,386,859 of OY728140.1, forward strand.
TAGTATCATTGTTTTGGGTGTTAAATGATTCATTTTATTTTATATGTTTTGTTACGTAAGTCATATTGGTTATATATATGATGTATTCGATTTATATCCAGAATGACATCAATTTATTCAACATTATTTTGAATCATAAAATAAAAATTATTCTTGAATGGTTACGATGGGGAATGAATCTTATCATGTTCATGGTGATGGTAATCTATACGTACACATAAGTGACAATATCATTCTTTTGATGGTGAAATAGTATGTAATAGTTTGGTATATTACATATACATGATTTTTAACATTTTATATTTATTATTTAAATCAATTATATATATTATTATACTCATCCTAATAATGAATTGTTGAATAACAAATTACACCATGATGTAGAGATGGTAAGCCGTACATATGAATGTATGGTGACTTTTTCATTAATTGGATGGATAGCATAATGAATATGATTATACCATATTTATAATGACATTAAAGTATTCATAAGATACTAGATTTATTATTTCGGTATGGAAACAACAAAGAAAGAGGAAGTGGAAAAAGAAAAGACCTTTGAAAGAGGTTATGAAATTATTTCATCTTCTTTGGGTTATTCCTTTTGATTTGATCAAAAGGGCTCATTAGGTGGGTTTATTCTCCAAGAATGGCCTCTAGGTTGAATTGAGAGTATTTGGGAGGATATTTCAGAAGGAGTTGTCTGATGCAAATGGAATTGGATGTGTTAATTTTAGAGAAGGGTATGTGCCCCTGTATAAGAGATTTGAGGGGCACCATTGGAAATGACTTAAATATTATTTTATTATAAAGTCATTTTCGGTTTCAAATGGATCCAAAAGGATTTAGTTTTAAGTTAAGGTGGTTCTGGGTCAAAAAACTCTATACTAATAGGTTTTAGAGATGTTTAGGTCACCATATTAACCTTATATTTTATATTTAACTCTTAGTTAAATAGTTTAACTTTTACAATGTCTTATTGTATTTTTATATTACATGGTTAATAAACATACTATAAAATTTCAATAGAACCTCAAGTAGTTCATTAAAGACATATATATCATTATATAAGTCCTTTTTATGAAAAAAATCTATTTTTAGGAATATTATATCATCAAATAATATAGTATTTTTTTTAAAAACACATTTATGTCAATTTTGACACTATTTAGTATTTGGTATTTCCTAAAAGTCAAAAAAACATGATTACATCGAAAACAATACATTAAATAAATTATAACATGTCATATTAACATATAAAATTAGTGGAATTAATAAAAAAAATATGTTTTAATTTATTTGGATATTTATAATATAAATTATTTTAATCATTCATTAATAATGTAATTATTGCATCATCATTGTGTCATAAATAAATATAATTATTTAATGTCAAAAAATTATAAATAAAATACCTTGATGTAGGAAATTTTTTTAGATTTATAATGAAAATTTATAGTCAAAATTTTCTTATTTATAACCCTATATTAAATTTGGTTTAGTTATTGAACTTTGAATTTTACACTTTTAACTCTTCTTTAAATATAATTATAATAAATTTCATTATCTAATCCATGTGGATAAAAAAGGATTATATTTTTGTCCTAAGGTTAATTTTGGTCGAAATACACTTATCCAATAGAATTTTGACATGTGTTAGTGTCACGACCCACTCCCACCAAAGATGCCCCTCCTGAGCTGGCAATGGTGAAAGGGAGATAATGACCCCCGAGTCCCACCTCCAGTAGGCCCCGAGGTGGCGACTAGAACCAAGGGTATGAGTTTTCACAAATATGGGAGGCATTACCCTTTTTTTATTTATGATCGGGAAATAGGACAAGTCAACCACCAAAAAGGAAAAGAACAAGTGTATAGAAATAAACCCAAACCAATCCCACATGCATGTTTAAATAGATCTGAAACGAGGTTCAAGTACAAGAAAGATCAAAAGTACAATACCAAAAGAAACAAGTACATCAAACTGCAGCAAATCCAACTGTCCTGACTAGTAGGGTCCCGCACGACCCTTGTAGTCCTCCTGGAAACCTGAAAGTAAACATAGGGTGAGCATACAAGTATACTCAGTAGGGAAACCTAAAGCTCTCGTGCACAAGTGGGGAGACATCCTAATGTCCCGTGAGAACAACAGAAGAAACCTGGCAAGGAATTCTATCCACCCAACCTCACCAGCCACACTCACCAAAACACAATCAAAACAGGTAGTAGTATATAAGAACAAGCGTATTGGGTACCCCGCACCTTTTTCCTCCACTAACTAGCTTCTCTTCCTAACGGTGAACGTCCTGACGCTACCACACTCTTCCCACTCGCACACACCTGGGCCTCACAACCACGTATCCTGCCCACACACACCTGGGCCTCACAACCATGTATCCCGCCCGCACACACCTGGGCCCCACAACCTCGTATACCGCCTGCACACACCTGGGCCTCATGACCACGTATCACGCCCGCACGCACCTGGGCCTCATCCCGAAGGTTCTTGGGAAATAGTAAAACCTACCCGAAGAGTCTTGGGATAAACCACCCCAATCTAAACCTACCCGAAGAGTCTTGGGTGTAAGGTCGCCTCAAGCCATCACAACCTAGGTAAGAAGGAGCATGAAGGAGCTAGTAACTAAGGGGAAAACACCCTCTCCCATGAAATGGGAGTGTTCGACACTAAGTTCTCAACATGGGTGGGGTGCGATAAAACACAAACATACAGATATATATATATATATATACCAAACACTCAGCCCAACCTATGGCTTATAATCAGAGAACTGAGCATGTGCCTTGGCACTACTACTACGAATCATGCATACAACAAACAATCCTGAAACCCCATTTAAGTTTTCATGTTTCAACAGAATCAGTTTATTAGTTCCTTAACTAATGGGAAACTATCCACAACTAACCACAATGATCATTCGTAAAACATATCCCTGCCATCCACAAATCAAGTGAGGAAAAACACAAGCAACACAACCAAGTCCCTTTTTAATAACCAACCAACCCATTGATTAACATTACCATTCCATTACCATTCCCCACCATTTATTAACTCTTACACTTTTTATTTATTATTAACAACACATAGTTCTTTCACATTCAAACCCAACCCTGTAGCCCTGCTGCCAACCACCATAACCACAACCACACCATACATCATCACCCCTTTAATACCATTTATCGCAGCCCTGCTGCCCATCACCAACATAGCATTAACACCCACCCACAACCAAGACAACCGCAACCCCACTGCTCACCTGATCCACAACAACCGACAAAAACACCCCCATCACATGCCACATATCCAAGCCAACACCCACATGTTCATTATTTCATTTTGTTCAACCGGGTTGATCACACAAGGGTTCCATATTTTAAATCATCCAACTTTAAGTGATTATCCAAATTCCACATTCCATAAAGTTCCATTCACGAAAACGGTCTTGAAAGATAAGGCAACATTTAATTTCACAAGCAAAGGCCCCCAATGACCGTGATTTTCAGTAGGTATAAGCCGATTCAATTCACAACATAATATCACCAGATATAAAAATAAAGTAACTGCATTCACAACATCCCATCCCCGTTATATAATCAAGTTATTATCTTCATTAAACTGGTTCAAAAGTGTTTCATGTAAACAAGAGGAAACCCACCCCGCATGATGCACAATTTAGAGAGACGAAGGTAAAATTCCTACCTCAACAGGTTCTGATAACAACGCTCCCCCGGATCAACTTTAGAAGACGTCTGTCGGCGTCCGTCACTTCTGTCAAATCCCAGAAAAACCTCCTTGGGTGGAATTTGAAAAGGAAATACAACAGAACCAAGCTTATAAGTTCCTCCTCGTCATTACGATCTCGTGGCCGCTAACGTATCGTAAATCGGAGCTCAGATGAAGAAGCTATGGAAGAAAAAGAGCCTTCGAGTCTCTTGGGAGAGCTCTGCTCAGAGGAATGGGGATGAGAGGGGTGTGTTGAAAAGGTGGAGGGTACCCATCCTTTTATAGGCATGAAAAACAAAAGTACACGGCATGTACTTGGCCATTTCATGCGGCCACCATGCGGCTTCCAACATGGCCTTCAATGCGGCACGCGGCCATTGACTGGTCAACACATGGTTTGAGGGTAACGTGTACGCGGGGAGGGACTACACGGCAGGTATTATTGGCTACATGGTGTGTACTCATTTATTTCACATGGTAAGGACATGGCTCCCACATGGAACACAGTCGTTGACTGGTCAACACATGGTTTGAGGGTAACGCATATGCAGGGATGGACAACACGACGTGTAGTTTGGGGTACACGGCGTGTACCCAATTATTTCACATGGTAAGGACACGACCTTCAACAAAGGGTATACTCAGCGAGGGGGTACACGGCGTGTACTCACACTACACGACGTGCAGTTTCAAAATTCTGAAAAGTGTGGGAAATGTTCATTTTACCCTCCAGAACACTTCAAGGCCCTCTTTTTGACAAAAGAATGGGCCGGAGAGGTCCGGGCCATTACATCAGAAACCACTTAAAACATTCTCGTCCCCGAGAATTCAAAATCCAACCCAGAGGAACCAAACAAGATACCTCTTAGGGCCCTCGTTATAAAAGGAACCCAACCATGAACCCTAATTATAGGTGTTAGGAATTCCTTCTCCTATGTCGAGATATTATCCACTTTAGGCGGCACTGACTCGCCCGCACGGGTTTAATTGAATCCTCATTAATGCGTCTCGATTAAGAATCTGGTCTTCCCACTTCCATACATTAGGATTTTTCAACTCACACTGCCCCCAACACCGCACAACCCACACACTGCCCGAACATGTGGTTTGGGGAAAATTCCTTTTCCTATGTCGAGATATTATCCACTATAGGTGGCACTGACTCACCTGCATGGGTTCAATCACATCCTCATTAATGTGTATCGATTAAGGATCAGGTTTTTCCCTTCCCCACATGCCCGGACATGTTACACACTCCCAGAGAACAAGGAAACAAAAGGTCTCATAGCCGACAAGCCAAGCATTCCATATATCAAAGGTACAGAGTACAAAAACAAAGCCTAGAAGGACAAGGAAAAACACAAGTCAAAACAACTTCGGGTACTGAGCATGCATATGGGTCTCCCGCTCCCAAGTGCTCTCCTCGAGGCCGCCATGCCTCCACAACACACGAACCAAGGGAATGGTTCATCCACGGAGCACCTTCTCTTTATGATCTTCGATTCTGACTGGTCGTTCCTCGAAGGTCGCATCGTCTCCCATATCTAACTCTCCCCATTCAATAACATGAGAGTCGTCATGTAAGTACCGACGAAGATGGGAGACGTGGAATACGTCATGACCTTTCTCCAACTGAGGTGGCAGGGCCAACTGATATGCCACCTCGCCGACTCGCCTCAGCACCTCAAAAGGTCCGATGAACCTAGGTGAGAGCTTTCTCCCTTTCCCAAACCTCCTCTACCCCCATCGAGGGTAAACCTTAAAGAACGAATGACCTCCCAACTCGAACTCCAAGGGCCTCCTCCGAAGATCAGCATAAGACTTATGTTAGTCCTGAGCCGCTTCCATCCTCTCACGTATAAGCTGGACTTTCTCTGTGGTGCTATGCACTATCTCTGTCCCAAGAGCACCCGTCTCACCAACCTCTGCCCAGCAAATGGGTGAACGACATGGTCTTCCATACAAAGCCTCAAACGGTTCCATGCCAATAGTAGAGTGCAAGCTATTGTTTTAGGAAAACTCTACTAAAGGCAAGTGTCGTACCCATGACCCTCTGAAATCCAGAACGCATGCCCGTATCATGTCCTCCAATGTCTGGATTGTCTGCTCTGTGTTCCCGTCGTTCTGGGGGTGGAAAGCAGTGCTAAGGCATAGCTGGGTGCCAAAAGCATGTTGTAACCCCCTCCAGAATCGGGAGGTAAACCGAGTATCCCGATCTGAGACGATAGTCTTTGGAACTCCATGCAAACACACCACCTCGTCTACGTACCTCTGTGCTAAGGTACTCACCAGGCCCAACTCCTTAATTTCTAATAAGTGAGCTGATTTCGTCAGACGATCCACCACTACCCAGATAGCATCATAACCACCCTGAGCTCTGGGTAGTCCTGTGATGAAGTCCATTAAGATGTCATCCCACTTCCACTCGGGGACATTTAAAGGATGCAAAAAACCACTGGGTACACGGTGTTCAGCCTTCACTTGCTAACACAGTAGGCATTTAGCTACAAACTCTGCCACTTCCCATTTCACTCCGGGCCACCAAAACTTCTCCCTTAGGCCTCGGTACATTTTTGAAACTCCTGGATGTACCACCAAGGCTGAGCTATGGAACTCATGGAGAACTCCCTCACGCATCGCCTCCGGAACAAACAACCTTCCATAGAAAAGCATCTAATGTCAGTTATCCTCTAACCATCCCTCTGGAGTGTTTCCCTGATCGACACGATCCTGCATTACTTCCTCCTCAGAGTCCCCCCACTTAGACTCTTCCACCTACTGCAACAAGGAGGACTGCACCGTCATTTGAAACAAACAGCCTCTAATACCTTCTACCCTGGCATCCAAGTGCAAGGCAGCCAACTCTCCCATCACTTTCCAAGCATCAACGGATTCCCAAACCACTTGCTTTTGTGAATTACTGCTCAGGACATCAGCCACAACATTGCCCTTACCTTCAGTGTAAGAGATCTCGAAGTCATAGTCTTGGAGAAACTTATCCCATCTCTGTTGTCGCAAGTTCAAGTCACGCTGAGAGAAGATATAACACAAGCCCTTGTGATCTGAGAAGACCAAAAAGCACTCCCCAAAGAGATAATGTCACCAAAACATTAGTGCGAACACTACTGCTACAAGCTCCAGGTCATGGGTGGCATAGTTACGCTCGTGAGGGAGCAACTGCCTAGACCCATAACAGATCACTCCCTTCTTCTGCATCAACACGCACCCCAGACCAAGGCTAGAAGAATCAAAAAACACCTCATACAACAACCCTTCCTCTGGAAACCTGAGTACGGGAGCACTAACCAAATTCTCCTTCAGGTAGTCGAAATACTTCTAGCACTACTCGCTCCATAAGAAGACCTGGTTCTTCCTATTTAAATTTCTCAATGGAGTAGCAAATCGAGAGGAATCTGAAACGAACCTCTGCTAGTAACCTGCTAACCCCAGGAAACTACGAACTTCTACCACACTCTTGGGTGCTACCCAAGAAACAACTGCCTCCACCTTTGACGGGTCCACTGACACTCCATGCTGAGACACAACATGCCCAAGAAAGTGTACTTCTTGTGTCAAGATCTTAAACTTTGACAATTTCCCATAAATATGGTGGTGCGAAGGACTTCCAAGACTGCCCTGAGATGCTCAACGTGCTCCTCCTCTGATCTTGAGTAGATCAAGATGTCATCGATAAACACAATGCCAAACCTGTACAGAAACTCTCGGAATACAAATTTCATAATTCACATGAACACGGCCGGTGCATTCGTGACTCCAAACGACATCACTACAAACTCGAAGTGCCCATACCTGCACCTGATAGCCATCTTCGAGATGTCATTGTCCTTCACCCTCAACTGATGATATCACGATCATAGATCAATCATAGAAACCCAACCTTCTCCCCTCAGTTGGTCGAAAAGATCATCTATCCTTGGAAGGGAGTAACGGTTCTTGACTGTTACCTGATTCAACCTTCGGTAGTCTATGCATAGCCTGAGACCACCATATGCCTTCTTTATGAACAAAACTAGAGCACCCCATGGCGACACGCTGGGTCGAACAAAACCCTTCTCTATTAGATCGTCAATCTGAATCTACAACTCCCGCAACTCCAAAGGTGCCATCCGATAAGGGTACATCGAAATCGGATGGGCACCAGGCTCTAAGTCTATCCCAAACACAACATCACGTCGGGGGGGGGGGGGGGGGGGGGGGGTAGAGTCACAACCACCTCGGGAAAAACATCGAGGAACTCCCCAACAACCATTGGGACATCCACCATCTCTATATCAGCTGGAACCACTGATAACCCGCCTAACAAAGAAAGGAGAGGCTCCACACGCCGGCTTCCCAACTGATAGCTCATCTCACCAACAAAAGCTACACGCTTCTCGTCCATGTCATAGAACACGACTCTTCTCTGGAAGTAGTCGATAACTGCACTAATAGAAAACAACCATTCGATGCCTAGGATGACATCGTATGGCTGCATCTGTAGCAAAAGAAGATCCCCACTAGATCGATGTGGTCCCAACATCAGCCCACATCCCCGGAAAACAGAAGATAAGCTGGTCTGGCCTCCAACTGGTGTACTCAGCACCAGTGGTATGGAAGGTCTCTCTATGTCTAGTCCCAAAGCGTGGGCTAGACCAGGTGAAACAACGGAGTGAGAAGCTCCTGAATCGAACAAAGTAGAAATGATAGTGCTGAACAAACAAATCATACCTCGTACCACCTCTGGTCCTACTAGAGCTGCCAACTCTGTTGCGTGCAACTATCCATGCACAACTCCTCTGCCTCTCTGATCTCGCCCACCTCCCCAACCACACCCTGTTCAAGGACCCTGAAGAGCACCCTGAGGTCAGCCTCCTCTCGCAAAGTCTTCCCTCGGAGGAGCACGGTCCTGCTGCTGTTGGAAGGGCCTCACCGGCAACTGGTGTTGCTGAGGTGGGTGCTGAACCTTCCCACCTCCACCGTACTGAGCTCGGGTCGGGCACCGACTCTTAATGTGCTCGAAACCTCCACAAGAGAAAAACTTCAGTCCTGGGCTCATCTAAAATGGATGAGGACCTGAAGATCTGAACTGGAACTGCTGGGGCCTTCTCCCCACTAGCATGAACCTGGAAGGTCCCATCCCAGGAGACCTACTGCTGACTGCCTTCCCCTTCGACGAACCTAGCTGTAACCCCTCACGTGGCACACCTCCCAATGAGTTCATCCTATCTACAACCTCTGCCTTCTTCTGTACCGCCAAGTACATCGGAAGGGTGAAGGGGGTGATAGCATACTGGAGCGAAGGACGAAGTTCCTCCTCCAAACATCTCGCCCGAGACTCCTCATCCAGAAAGAGATCCAGAGCAAAGTGCAGGAGATCCTTGAACTTGATCCCCAGCTCTCGTATAGACATACTCCCCTGCTGGAGGGAGAGTAACTCCTGCCGCTTCTCTACCTTGATCATGGAAGAAATGAATTCCTCTTGGAATTCCTTCTCAAATTCAGCCCACAGAACCTTTGCCTCTATCCTCTCTCCGAGGTAGAGCGTCCACCACTATCACACCGCACCACTCAGCTGACTGACTGCTAGGGGAACCCAGTACTCCCTCGGAGCACGGATCAAGGTAAAAGAAATCCCTAGCTCCTCAAGCCACCCCTCCATCTCCGTATCTGAAGTAATACCCTCGTACTTCTTGAGGTTCTGCCGCTGGAAAGAACAAAGAGTCTTCTACCACTAGATATATTCCTCCTCTCAGTCAATCCTCAACTGATCGAATGCCTGAATCTGCTGGGCCTCGGTAATCTGAGTCACCCAGGTATGACGTCCAGGTGCCATAGCTGTACAGTAAAAAAGGATCACCTAAGCCCAAGTAGTAAGGAAATTTTGTAGGGTTTCATTTTATCATTTTATTCGATTTCTTTCCCAGAACACCCAAATCAAGTAAGACACAATCATGATGATGCATGTACCTACACTAGGGTCTCTACCCTGCAATAAATGTAGTCTCACTTGGTCGTTCGGTAGGCTCATATTCCTTGCATCGGATCACGGGGGGCCCTAAAATCCCATGTCCTAGCCGGTCTTCCCTGGCCTATGTCACACACCATGATTAACCAACACCGTTGCCCTACCATCCCATGCAATCCTCACTGTGCCTAACTCCAGAATCCATCCTATATCTCAACCATCACCTCTGATACCATTCTATCATGACCCCCTCCCACCAAAGATGCCCCTCCTAAGCTGGAAATGGTGAAAGGGAGAAAATGACCCCCGAGTCGTGCCTCCAGTAGGCCCCAGGGCGGCGACTAGCACCAAGGGTATGAGTTTTCACAAATATGGGAGGCATTACCCTTTTTGTTATTTAAAATCGGGAAATAGGACAAGTCAGCCACCAAAAAGGAAAAGAACAAGTGTATAGAAATAAACCCAAACCAAACCCACATGCATGTTTAAATAGTTCTGAAACAAGGTACAAGTACAAGAAAGCTCAAAAGTACAATACCAAAAGAAACAAGTACATCAAACTGCAGAAACTCCAACTGTCCCGACTAGTAGGGTCCCACACGGCCCTAGTAGTCCTCCTAGAAGCCTGAATGTAAACGTAGGGTGAGCAGAAAACTATACTCATTAGGGAAACCTAAAGCTCTCGTGCACAAGTGGGGAGACATCCTAATGTCCCGTGAGAACGACATAAGAAACCTAGCATGGAATTCTATCCTCCCAACCTCACCAGCCACACTCACAAAAACACAATCACAATAGGTAGTAGTATATAAGAACAAGATTATTGGGTTCCCTGCACCTTTTTCCCCCACTAACTAGCTTCTCTTCCTAACAGCGAATGTCCTGATGCTACCACACTCTTCCCGCTCTCACACACCTGGGCCTCACAACCACGTATCCCGCCCGCACACACCTGGGCCTCACAACCACGTATCCAGCCCGCACACACCTGGGCCTCACAACCACGTATCCTACCCGCACACACCTGGGCCTCACAACCACTTATCCCACCCGCACACACCTGGGCCTCACAACCACGTATCCCGTCCGCACACACCTAGGCCTCACAAAAATGTATCCCGCCCACACACACCTAGGCCTCATCCCGAAGGTTCTTGGGAAATAGTAAAACCTGCCCGAAGAGTCTTGGGATAAACCACCCCAATCCAAACCTACCCGAAGTGTCTTGGGTGTAAGGTCGCCTCAAGTCATCACAGCCTAGGGAAGCAGGAGCAGGAAGGATCTAGTAACTAAGGGGAAACACCCTCTCCCATGAAATGGGAGTGTTTGGTACTAAGTGCTCAACATGGTAGGGGTGCGATAAAACACAAAGATACAGATATATATATATATATACCAAACACTCAGCCCAACCTATGGATTCTAAACAGAGAACTGAGCACGTGCCTCGGCACTGCTACTCCGAAGCATACATACAACAAACAATCCCGAAACCCCATTAAAGTTTTCATGTTTCAATAGAATCAGTTTATTAGTTCCTTAACTACTGGGAAACTATGCACAACTAACCACAACGATCATTCATAAAACATATCCCCTCCATCCACAAATCAAGTTAGGAAAAACACAAGCAACACAACCAAGTCCCTTTTTTATAACCAATCAACCAATTGATTAACATTCTCGTTCCATTACCATTCCCCACCATTTATTAACTCTTCCACTTTTTATTTATTATTGACAAACCATAGTTCGTTCACATTCAAACCCAACCCTGCAGCCCCGCTGCCAACCACCATAACCACAACCACACCATACATCATCACCCCTTTAATACCATTTATCGCAGCCCTGTTGCCTATCACCAACGGAGCATTCACACCAACCCACAACCAAGCCAAATGCAGCCCCGCTGCTCACCCGATCCACAACAACCCAAAAAAACACCCCCATCACATGCCATGTATCTAAGCCAACACCCACATGTTCAGGATTTTATTTTGTTCAACCAGGGTGATCACACAGGGGTTCCAGATTTTAAATCAGCCAAATTTACGTTATTATCCAAATTCCACATTTAAAAAAGTTTCATTCATGAAAAAGGTCTAAAAATATAGGGCAACATTTAATTGCACAATAAAATTCCCCCAACGACCGTGATTTTCATTAGGCATAAGCCTATTCAATTCACAACATAATATCACAGGATATAAAAAATAAAGTAACTGCATTCACAACTTCTCATCCCCGTTATATAAGCCAGTTATTATCTTCATTAAACCTGTTCAAAAGTGTTTCACATATACAAGAGGAAACCCACCCCGCATGATGCACAATTTAGAGAGATGAAGGTAATATCCTTACCTTAACAGGTTTTGATAACAATGCTCCCCCAGATCAACTTTTGAAGGCGTCTGTCGGCGCCCGTCACTTCTGTCAAATCCCAGAAAAACCTCCTCGGGTGGAATTTGGAAAGGAAAGGCCGAAGGAAAGAAAACGGATCCAATATTATAAGTTTCGCCTCATTGTTACGATCCCGAGGCCGCTGAGAGATCGTAAATCGGAGCTCGGATGAAGGAGTTATGGAAGAAAAAGAGCCTTGGAGTCTGTTGTGAGAGCTCTGCTTAGAGGAATGAGGAGGGGAGGGGTGTGTTGAAAAGGAGGAGGGGACCCATTATTTTATATGCATGAAAAACAAAAGTAAACGGCATGTACTTTATGGTACATGGTGTGTACTTGGCCATTTCACGCGGCCACCATGCGGTTTCCAACACGACCTTCAATGCGGCACGCGGCCGTTGACTGGTCAACACACGATTTGAGGGTAACGCTTATGTGGGGAGGTACTACACGACATGTAGTATTTACTACACGGCATGTACTTATTTATTTCACACGGTAAGGACACGGCTCCCACATGGCACACGACCGTTGACTGGTCAACACACAGTTTGAGGGTAACGCGTATGCGGGGAGGGACTACACGGCATGTAATTTGGGGTACACGGTGTGTACCCAATTATTTCACATGGTAAGGACACGGCCTTCAACACAGGTTATACCCGGAAAGGGGGTACACGACGTGTACTCACACTACACGGCGTGTAGTTTCAAAATTCTGAAAAGTGTGGTAAATGTTCATTTTACCCTCCAGAACACTTCAAGACCCTATTTTTTGACAAAGGAATGGGCCGAAGAGGTCTAGGCCATTATAGTTAGGTAATTATAATGTCATTGTTACCTTTAATTACCCTATTTACTTTTAACCATGGTAAATAAAATTCAAAAGTTAATATTCACCAAAAATTATTTTAATCTTATTGGACCCAATTTTACTTATTAATATCAACCATGTATCCAAGATATTTGAAATTCAATTCACAGAAGTGGTAAAATTATGTTTTATGAAAATTTGCAAATATGCCTAGAAGATGGGTAAAAGACGTTAAATAGTTCAATAAAATTTTATATATCTAATATTGTTATAAAATAACTCCAATGAATTAAATTGAACTAACATAGGTATTATGTATCTATTTTGACTTTAAAATAAATTTGAATAAAAATAATAAATATTTAAATAAAATTCGGGTTAAATAATAACGCAGTGTTTTTTACTATTCATCAAAAATTGAATGTTTTCAGAAAAATACCAAAACGTCACCCAAAGATTATTTTGATATTCCAAATAAAAAAATAATTTCAATTTTACAAAATTTAAAACAATGAATTTGCATTAATTAATTTAAAATTAATTCTGGTTTTCAAAACCAGAAAGCAGATTTTTAAGAAGTAAAATCTATCAAAATATTGACATGTGTTTCTGTCTAATTAAAATGTGAAATTACTTTAAATGACCAACATTGGATAAAATGGTAAAATGATAATCTAATTATACTTTAAAACCACTCAATTTTATAATGTAACATTATAAATTATTTTGATTAAAAAAGTTGTTTTCAATTAAAATATTGTATCTTTAACTATACATCAAAACATGAAAGTTTTCAGAAAACACCAAATATTTATCTAAACTAAATTTTTATGTGATGATTCTAAACAAGAAGTTTATTTTGTCAAATTAAATATATATTAATATTTTAAATATTGGATTTAAAAAGGTTTCTCCATTTAAAAGGTGGTAAAATTGAATTTTATGAAAAATACTTATTTTATCTGAAAAATTGAATTTGTTCTTATATTATTTCTAAGAAACACATAATATGGAATCTAAAATTATTTAGAGTATATACAATTCAAAATCAGTTAATACTAATCATACCATATTTTTAATAGCTATTTTGGAATGTCGTGGTGCCTTCGAACTCGGTGTTGTGTGTAGCGCAATATATTAAATTACTTTAAAGTGATAACATACTATGAAATCCTGGGGTGTTACACTCTCCCATCCTTCAATAAATTGTGTCATCACAATTTGAAATTTTTCATTGAAAATAAATTGTTAAAAATAGAAGATATCATTGTGGAAAAACCACATCGAAAATAGGGTTAATAAAATTTAGTCTTAATAAGATGGAAAAGGAAATGAAAAAATCACCACCAAATTAGTATTTAAATTAAGAGAACATTGGTTGAAATTTGAGACACATAATTGAAGAGAAAATGTAAATATATATTGGGAGTGATTGAGGTCATCAATCACAAACAAGTGAATAATTAATAGAAAATTGAGGGCCTCAAAGCCATAAATCTATGATCACTTAAAATATTATTAGTTCATTAAAACATAAGGTATTAGGATAACACATTTTTTTTAAGATCGTTTCCTTAAAGTTTAAGAATTAATTTCTTCATAGAATAATAAAAAAATACATGACAAGTATAATTCCATCCATTCACTATTTTCTACCGCAAACTCATCTTTCACTTCAAAAGATAATAGAACTCAAAAATATTCTATTTATCCTAATATTATAAGGTTTCAAAAAAATGAATTTATAATTCATCTATCAAATCATTTAAAAAACTACATATGAAAAAAATTACATCACGTAGGCCAGTGTTAGGTGATTCACCCTTTTCCCCCTATGGTTACAGGTTCATGTCTTGCGGCCATGTCGGACGAGACAGGTTGTCGGCTGACCTTCGAGTTTTCATTTTTATAAAAAATCCAAAAATAATCTTAAGAAATGTTTTAAACTTAAATCATAGTATCTAATGTCCATCTTAATCCATTACAACCTTTATACTTTTCCGAAACACTTGTGTCCAAAATTATAGTCCAAAAATTAATAAAGAAGGTCAAAAAATGTAATGAAGATATCTTTTTTCCACAAAATAACATGTGAATACCATCATCATGTAATCAATTAAAACATTGTAACACCCTGAATTACCATAAAACCTTATTTATTACATTCATTGTCCCTTATTTCTTATAAGATACTAGATATATTAATTATATCCAAAAATTTTGAATACTCCAACAATGATAAAATAAACACACCAAAAATTAGTTCCAAGTTAGTAAAGAATATCCAATATAATATATCCAAATCAACCATCTATTATTCCAAAATCACTACCTCGGTATCAGTACCATATTATGGTTTATCTTTCCTTCATCCATTTATTTCTTAAAAAGCTTAACTTTCGATTTAGTCACTTTTCATAGTACCATTAAATCTCAAATCCTCAATGAAATAGTACATCAGAAGATTCCTTATTTATTTCCATAATTAATATAACCAGTACATCGTTGATACAACACTCAAATGCCATAATTCATTAATAAAAAAATAAGAACACTAATTATTCCTCTTCATCTGCGGTAATATCATAACTTGAATATTATCTAATAGCATCATTTGGGGTATACTTTGATGATTGGGACATTGATTTGCATAGTGTCCCAACTCCATGCAGTTGGAGCATTATAAATTTAAAACCTTTTTCATACCCTTGAAATCACATACTTGGTGTACCTTTTCTCCACACTTATAATAAACCCAATTTCCCTTCAAGAATTTACCAAGTTGATTCTTTCCACAGTTATCACATATAGGAAAATCTTTCTTTCCGTTATTTCTGTTTTCCATCTTTATATTTAACATCATTTTCTTCTCTGGATTCCCTTTCAAAGCCATAGGACTCAAAGAATTCTTTAATAATCATGTGAACACATGATACTGATTCTCCATATGATGAGAATATGTGGGAGACTATTTCCCTTCTAAATGTTTTCTAAAAACTGTGAAAGATATGTATCTTCTTACTCTTTGGATAATGCATATTGCTGGAGTTCTAATTTGTTGTACTGGGAACAATTTCTATACAATGGCATACACTAGGTTAGTTTATGAATCACAATAAATAATTCCAAACCTGTAAAATACCTAATGTAAATTGAAAAGTGTGTGCATATAATCCATAATCATAAAAATGTTTTCTTTCAAAAAGTATTTACTCATAAATCCATCATAATGGTTTGTAATGAAAATGTAAATTATCCTAAGAATATCCCTCAATAGTGTCAATACCAAGAGTAAAGTAAGGCCCTTTGTCATGTACCAGGATACCCCGGGTCAAGACCAAAACTCCTTGATGGAGTTTTCACTACTAGGTACATCTATGGTAGAGCCACCTCTACCTATTTGTATCCAGATATGGATGTATTTTCTGGGAAAACAAATATAATATTTACACTACAATTTTTTTTGGATGTTTGTCTATACTAATCATCAAAGTCTATCTTAGGGTAATGTTCTCTAATCAGAGTTTATCTAAATCTATTTTCCATGGTTTGTACTAATATTCCTCTGATACCAATTATAACACCCCAACCCTAGTTACCTAGAGTCGGTGCATTATTAAAAAAAATTGTCATGATCACAATAGATCATGCCTCGAAAGTCCTATTTGTTTAGATGTCGTAGAATTACTAGATTCAAAAACAAGTTTTACATTATATCATGAAATGAAAAAATAAAGAAATTGAGTCCCCTTTGAAGACATTCATATCACATAGCCTATTACTATAGGTCAATTGTAATACACTTCTTCACATCCTGGGAAAAATAAAACATAGAAAGGGGTGAGATCATATTCTTCGTAAGGATAACAATATAACGGAAACTATCATAAATAAGCATAATAATTTAAGGAAATGTATAAGACTAAAATAGAAACCTTTTAAAAATAAACTTCAGTATAATATGGAAATGATAAATCAAATAATGCCATTTACTAATTCACAGGTATATTCTATTAGTCGAATAATCAAATATAATATCAATAACTAATTTTATAATGATGGTATGGATAATGTAAGACATCATAACCACATAGTCAAGGCCTCGTTCCAAGACTACAAATAAGATTTTTTCAAGGCCTTGTTCCAAGACACTTATTTGTCTCATGAGACATACCAATGCATCAAGGAGCTTTAGCGGGCTCCACACATCACTTGCTAAATCCAATGCATTGCTCATTTGAAAAGGATGAAACATAATATAAACATTCTTATTAAAACTAGCATAATAAATGTTAATAATTTAACCATAAACCATTAATGATATTAAAATTAAACATACACATTAAATAATATCACAAATACTTCAGTACAATATGGATGATTGTATCATAATAAATCAACTTCAAACAAGTGTAAAATCCATGAAAGGATGTTGACTTAGATGAAATCAAAACTATTTGAGAGAAATATCTATTTCTATTTTGAAATCATGTAAAAGTAACATAATTTTAAAATACATTTATTTTGAAAATATTATTATAATATTGTAAGGGATGTTTCAAAGGTGTTTAACAGTGTAAAATAGCTGCACCCGCCATATAAGGTGAAAAAAATATTCTTACCTTAATATGTTGAAAATGTCATAAAGTACCTTGTTTGAAAAATGATGGAATGATTCCTTTAAAAACAATTTATCAAAATTTAAACAAGGGTATAGATGAATTTAACCCATATTCTAGGAAATAATATATTTTTTTTGAAATACATTTTTAAGAAACACACATGTGGAAGATAACGAATTCTCAGTGGATGCTTATGTATAATCAAACTCGGATAATAAAAAGATTGTAAAATTAACCCTTACCTTGAACTTTTCATTAGTCAAGGGTATGTTAACTTCCTATGTAATAGTTAAATAATTTTTATTAAATTATAATATAACCACATACATAAATATTATATCATATATGATCTTCTAATATTTATTTATTAATAATATTTCAGTAGTATCATTGTTTCGGGTGTTAACTGATTCATTTTCCTTAAAATATTTTGTTACGTAAGCCATGATTGATATGGATAGGATTTATTTGATTCATATCCAGAATGATATGAAGTTCTTAAAAATTATTTTAATTCATAAAATGAAAATTATTCTTGAATGGTTTCTATGGGGAACAAATCTCATCGTGTTTGTGGTGATGGTAATCCTTACGTACACACGAGCGAAAATATCATTCAATTGATGGTGAAATCATATGTAATTAAATGGTATATTAAATATGAAGAAAAATTAAATTTTTATATTTATTATTAAATCAATTATAGTCATTATTAGACCCATATAAATAATGAAGTGTTGAATAACAAATTACACCACGACGTGGAGATGGTAAGCCGTACGTAGGCATGTATGGTGACTTTTTCATTAATAGGATAAATATATTAATTAATATGGTTGTACCATATTTATAATAACATCTCAATATTTATAAGGAACTGGATTTATTATTTTCGTGTGGAAATAACAAATAAAGAGGATGTTGAAGAAGAAAATATCCTTGAAAGAGGTGATGAAATTATTACCTCTTCTTCGGGTGCTTTCTTTTTAATTGATAAAAAGAGATCCATAGGTTGGATTATGATCAAGGTAAGGTCTCTGAGATGAAGTGAGGGTAGTTGGGAGGATATTTGAGTAGGTTTTGGCTGAGAAAAATGGCGTTGGATGTGTGAGTTTGAGAGAAGGGAAAGTTCCCTTTTATAAGAGAGGTGAGGGGTGCCTTAAGAAAAGATTGAAATATTATTTATTATAAATTAATTTTCAGTTTATAATGGATCCAAAAGGTTTTATTTTAAGGATAAGGTGGGGATGGGTTGTAAACCTCACTTCCAATAGGTTTTGGAGAAGTTTAGGTCACCATATTAACCTTATCTTTTATATTTAACTCTTAGTTAAATAGTTTAACTTTTACAATCTCTTCTTATATTTTTATATTACATACTTAATAAACAGACTATAAAATGACTGAAAAGCCTCTAGTGGTTCATTAATGACATATATATCATTATAAAACTTTTTTGTATGATGTATATATTTTTAATAATATTATATCATTTAATAATATATTATTTGTTTTAAAAACTCATTTATGACAATTTTGACACTATTTAGTATTTGGTTTCTGTAAAATTCAACAAAACATGATTACCTAAAAATATAAATTAAATTGATCATAACCTGTCATATTAAAATATAAAATTAGTGTAATGCATCAAATGTCTCAATTTACATTTATTTGCATATTTATAATATCAATTATTTTAATCATTCATTAAAAAGTTAATTACTGCATCATCATTATGTCATAAATAAATTTTATTATTTAATATATAAAAATTATAAATAAAATACCATGATGTAGGAAATATTTTTATTTTTCTAATGAATATTTATAGTCAAATTTATCTTATGTATAACCCTATATTAAAAATAGTTTACTTATTGAACTTTGAATTTTACACATTTAACTATTCCTTAAATTAAATAATAATAAATGTCCTAATCTAATACAAGTGAATAAAAAAAGATCATATTTTTTTCCTATGCTTTATTTTGGTCAAAGTACAGTTATCCAAAAAAATTAGGACATGAGTTATTGTAATTATAATATCATTTGTACCTTTAATTACCATATTTACTTTTAACCGTGGTAAATAAAATTAAAAAGGTATTATTCATGTGAAATTATTTTCATCCTATTGAACCAAATTTTACTTACTGATTTTGACCATTTCTCCCAGATTTTTGAAATTAAATTCACAGAAGCGGTACAACTACGATTTCTGCAAATTTGAAAATATTCCTAAAAGGTGGGTAAAATGCGTTAAATAATTCAATAAAATTATATATATAATCTTATTATGAAATGAATCTTGTCAATTAAATTGAACAAATATCGGTATTATGTATCTATTTTTACTTTAAACTAAATTTAAATACAAATAATAATTATTTAAATAAAAGTCGGTTTTAAACAATAATACATTTTCTCACTATTCATCAAAAAATTGAATGTTTTTAGAAAAATACCAATAATTGACCCAATGATAATTTTTATATTCCAAATTCAAAAATGATTTCAATTTTTCCAAATTCAAAACATATAAGTTTCATTAATTAATTTAAAATTTATTCCCGTTTTCAAAACCAGAAAGCGGGGTTTTAAGAAGTAAAAACTATCAAAAGATTGACATGTGTTTATGTATAATTAAAAAGTGAAATTACTTTAAGTGACATAAATTGGATTAAATTGTAAAAATGTAATATAATTATACTTTAAAACCACTAAAATGTATAATTTAACACTATAAATTAATGTCATTAAAAAGTTTTTTTCAATTAAAATTTAGTATCATTCACTACTCATAAAAATATAAAAGTTCTCAGAAAAACACCAAAAATTTATCCAAACTAAAATTGTAATGTCCCGCTTCTAAAGAATAATTTTAATTTGTCAAATTCAATATATAATAGTGTCAAATATTGGAATTTAAAAAGGCTCACCATTTAATGGGTGGTAAAATTGCAATTTTTTATAAATACTTATTTTAACTGAAAAATTGAATTTTTCTTATATTATGTTTAAGAAACACATAATATGGATGTTAAAATTATATGGAGTATAAAAAATTTAAAATGCAGTTAATACTATTCGTAACGACTTTTTGAATGTCTAGTTTGGTAAGCCATTGTGTGTTCGAACTCGGTGTTGTGTGTAGCACAAGCTATTGAATTACTTTAAAGAGATAACATTCTATGAAATCATGGGGTGTTATAGTTTGTAAAAACCTATATTTAACCAAGGTAGATACAATTTATTCTTTTAATTCTAAGTCCAATACCTTAAATCGAACTAGGACACATGCCCACACGGTCTGTTGCAGGTCTCGAACAACAATATTTTTATGGTTGCATGGGATTTTGAAAAATAATATACCAATCCCTGGTGCAACATTTCGGGTTAATTATATTTTAAAAATATAGAACGAATAAAAATAAATTAAATTAAATTTAAGTAAATAAATTTTAAAAAAAAGTTTTACAAATAAATAATAAAATAAAAAGTGGTCAGGGGTTAAGTGAAAAATAATTAAAATGGGTTAATCCATTTTTATAAGTTTTATTTTTTTCTCATTTCCCATTATTTATTTGCTATTTTTTTATTTTCCTTTTCTTTTATTTTACTTTTCTTTTTTAACTCTCCCTTATTTCTTTTCTTTACTATATTTTTTATTCTCTTCTCTCCATCTCATCTCCTCTATGTGTTGTGCCCACTCCACTCCAGGTGGTGCACCATGCCCTTCTGTACTTCAGAATACCACTAAACCTCTATATATTCTCCATTTTCAAAGGCAATGTGAACCTCTCTATAGGGATAATATACCACGTCAAGAATCATGTAATTTCATCTAATCTCCGTCGTGCGATCAACCACATAAGTATTTTTCCTGAAATTGTGGTTTTTGTTAAATCCTATTATTTATTCTATTTTAGATAAAATCAAAGGTTGTCACAGGCTATGGTATATACTATAACTATGAGGTAGTGTGTCTTTATTCATTCCCACCATTTTGTTTCTTTGTTCAATTCACACTATTGTGTCACTCGTTGGTGCCTATCGGCAAATCCCTAATAATGAGAATTAATTTAATTTAATTGGTCTTCTTGATCCTTGTGACATTGTTTAACGAGGACCCACTTCATAGGTGGTTTCAATGTCATTGGACACCCCTATGGGTGCACTGACAAAATTGACCCATTTTACCTTTGGCCTTGAGCCTTTAAATTAGTAATTACACGTGCATGTGCAATAATTTTGGTTCAAGTATTAAATTGAATAAATTATTTAGGATGAATCATAACCAATGAATTTGATTTTATTGATGTTGTTACATAAATAATTATTGATATAATTCTTGTTTTGTTTTACCATTATTAAATTCATTTGCCTCTACTTTCACTAATAAGTGATAGTTCTATTTAATGTTGTGTTAATATTATTATATGTGACTATTAGGCTTGAATAATTGGTAAACACGGAATTAAGTTGTTAATTAGATGGATGAAATTATGAATGATGCTTTATGATATATATATATATATATATATTTTTATGCCTCTCTTATTTTAAAGAAAACTCGGGCTGGGGAGAGGACATGGGTATCGTATTAAGAACCCACAATTGGACTCTCCATGCTCGATAGGTTACAACACAACACACTAGGAAACCAGTTCCCTAATGGTAAATTGAGGATATACTTTTAGGAAAAACGGCTATGAAAAGCCTTGGTTGATACTTATTCCATTGTGAAATACCTAGAAGGACTCACAGTTGCCATCCATGAGAAGTGCTTGGTCTTTCGAAAGGATCGCCTTGGACAAGCCCACGACATTGGATATAATTTATTGGATGTACCATGGTGATACCTTTAGCATGGGTGAATACTCCACCTATAAAATTTTTCAGTTTTAATTTAAATGTGTGAGATTTTTTAATACTAAATAGAGATTAATTATGCTTTGTGATAATTCTATTGTGCCTTTAGATCACCTAGTTTTGACGTATAGATTAGACCCCAATACAAAGCACAAGATAGGGGGTATGCCCTTTTCTTTGGTATGTGATATTACTATGGACATTGTATATATATATTTCTTCTACCTTACTATGTATCTCGTTCATACTTCTAGCTTGGTCTAATTAAGGGGGTATGTGGTGAGTGTTTTCTTGGGAAACCCGACCAATTTACAACTATTTTTCCATTTATTTATATTTTTTGTATTTATTTTATATATGGAACACTACTATTTTTCTATAGAACAAAATGGAATGGTTTACACACTGTGGGTGACAAAATACTATGTTTATATCTCACAACTTGCTCGAGCACCATTTAGTACCCATGTATACTTTATGTTCATAGGTATGGATTCAAGGAAGTGTGATATTTCTGATTCTTGATTGCTTTGTTGTTTTCGATGGACCTTGGGGGTAGAGGACTGATCCATTTTCAAGATGCCATGTCGCAAATTCTATTTAGTGTTTTGGTAGTTTTCTTTTAATGCATTCTATTCTTGTACCCTATATCCCTCATCTTTTTTTTACTTTTGTAATCATACTTTCACATCATAATCGTATCTCTTATGACTATTCATCTTCTGCAGTTATTTTTTATTATGTTGGGTCATTTATCCTCTTCTTCTTCTGTTTATTTTTTTCTATATGCTTCTACTACATGGTACATATATTTTTTTCCTTTATGTTATACCTTATCCTACGAGGGAATAGTCTCTCCAAGGACTTACCCAAATCCCTCACTACTAGTTGGTAGCCTCTGGAATTTGGGGAGATGCGCTTATGCTCTTGGGTCTCACCGTCTCAGGGCCCGGTTCAGTGGTACTCAGGGTGGGATTCTACAAGGTGGAATTATTGGAGATATTTTCCTTTTGTCTTAATTTTTTGGTTAGATAGGACACTAGGACATAAGAATTTGTAATTTACCCTGTTCTAGGATGTAGCTAACCCATGAAAATGAAAAACCCAAATTTCATGGGTTGGGATTTAAATTATTGAGCATGCCATTTATTGCTGATATGACTTCACTATTGGGCGACACATTTACTTTATCTTATTACTGGTATTGTTTTTATTGAGATGAATATTTTGACTATGGTATCCGGATGACTTATGGGAATTGAATTTACATAAATTATATTGGGCACTATAGGGATTGAAATGACATGCATATTTTCATTCCATATCTACTTTCATTGTGCGTCTTCGTGTCTTCATGTGAGTGATATTTTGTTTAGTTGTAATATATTTTAGTATTTTTTTGGTTATATATATAAAGTGTGTATGTGTCTTAGCATTCATTCTAAGACCCCTTCTCTTTTTATTTAGACATGGATCTCAGAGTGGGATGTCTGTTATGTAAAAATTAGAGGCTGGCCATGTACATACCCTTTTTTTACTTTCTTTCCTTACATACTATTCCATGTCCAGGGAGGCCCTGCACATGACCTTTTCATTTCTTCTCCTTTACTTTTTTACCCATCCTGTAATAAAATCTAGTCTAAGGTGTGCATTTGAAAATTATAGAGAAATGTCAATGTGACGTCTTCATGTCATATACCAAGAGATTAGTAATGAGCACCTTCCAAAGTTGGTCAGTTCGGAACCACCTATAATGATTTATATAGAACCAACTATGGTGACTCATGTAGTGCCTCTTATGGTAGCATCCTCTCACTTTCTCAATGGATGGAGGTCACAATGCTATAGATTGATGGATAAAAACTATGAAACCCATCTTTTACCAACTTCAAAAACATCTAGAGAGTAGGGTAAAACTTTTTGTCTCTATTCTTCATGAATCCGACATGTGTTGGTTGGACGTCATTTCTCAAGTAGAGAAACCCCATGACTTGGGATGGGAAGTCATCCAGACATATTTCTATGATCACTTATTCCCACATATTCTATGAAAAGATCTTGATAGAGAGTTATTACATCTTTTGTAGGGATCTATGAAAGTGTTAGAGTATTATAATCATTTCCCAGAGCTATAGAGTTTTACTCCATCTCTGACGGGTGACGCAGAGTCGATTGCGATACACTTTCAAGACAAACAGGGATATCCTATCTAATTTTAGGTGAACATATTTTATTTTTTTCTACTACATATATCATGAATCATGCCATAATTATAGAACTAAATCTTACTGAAGTTGATCATGTGATCTAGGGTGGTTCAGTTCTTGTTTCGCGCGGAATCCAGGGATGACCTCCTGGACGGGAGATTCAAACGTTCCGATCGGTTTCTAACGGGTTTGTTCGTAGAACCGGAAACATCCAATGATTCCACATCCGTTTGGACCTACTTTCCAAAGGCAGGCGCTCATTAGCTTGTGGGCTAATGAGGCTTAGGAATTTGCATTGGTCGAGAGGATGGGAGGTCGGACTCATCACACCTTTTTGAGGGGAATTATTGTCTACTCCGGGACTCTCTTTATAGATTTAAGTTAAGTTCGTGAATCCTTATTACATTACCAACTATAAAATGAGCTTTCCTTTAGTTTTAACAATCAATGATTAAATATGCAAGAAATTTAGAGAATCTTTTATATGTATTCGAGGTTCTTCATCAATATAGAATCATCTATATTTGTTTAGAGATTCTTGTTCAATGGTATCCTTCAAAACATTTATATAAAAGTCTCTTGGTCATTTTGATGACCAGGCTGGTTTTAAAGCCACTCAGTGGGGCACTTGAAGTTTATCGTCATTCAGAAGGACAGAGATTATTTCAATGTTGGGATCGAACCCATAAATGGGCTACCTACGTATCCTTTGTTTTGAAAAAAGGAATCAGAACCCACGTAGTTCGAGAAATGGGATATGATGTTTATGATTTATGGCTCAAAGATGAATGTCATAATTACTTTTACACTCTAAGCTCACGTGAGT
Source organism: Viscum album (assembly GCA_963277665.1). Taxonomy (NCBI): domain Eukaryota; kingdom Viridiplantae; phylum Streptophyta; class Magnoliopsida; order Santalales; family Viscaceae; genus Viscum; species Viscum album. The sequence goes on from OY728140.1 coordinate 1,106,412,307, forward strand.
CATGCTCGGTGTGAGAAACAAGAGGTATTGGTAAAATTTAGACAATTGTGCCATAAAAGATGCAATCATAAGAATTTGTTTTGGGGCTTATGTATAGATGACTGCCCAGATAGACGAAAGTTTAGGATTTACTTTTAGGGAGAAAATCCAAGAACAGGGTCCACAAAGTTATATGTGCTTCATGGAGATTTGAATACTCTAATCTTGGGGCTTAATCCTAAGGAGGATGCCCAAGTTAGGAGAGGACTTATGATTGGGTTTTATTCCTGAAAAGGAAACCCAGATCAAAGGTAATTTATGACTGGTTAAGAGAAATTTTAAGAGACTTGGGGCTTACTCCTAAGAAGGATGCCCAAGGTTATGACTGAGTCTTTATTCCTGAAAAGGAGACCCAGGTTAGGGGACTTGGGGCTTACTCCTGAAAAGGAAGCCCAAGATTTATGACTAGGACTTATTCCTGAGAAGGAAGCCTAAGGTTATGACTGAGTCTTATTCCTGAAAAGGAGACCCAGGTTAGGGGACTTGGGGCTTACTCCTGAAAAGGAAGCCCAAGGTTATGACTGAGTCTTTATTCCTGAAAAGGAGACCCAGGTTAGGGATTAAGGTTTGGGGCTTACTCCTGAGGAGGATGCCCAAGATTAAAGGACTTTGATTGGGGCTTATTCTTAAGGAAGATGCCCATATCAAAGGTTTTATAACTGGGGATTATTCCTGAAAAGGAAACCCAGGTTAGGATTCTCTCATCTTAAAGGATGAGGTTGAATGAATGAACTCTCCATCTTTGGTGACATAAAGATGTTTAAATCACTAGGTTTTGAGAGATATTTCACAGAATTCCTTTCAGATAAGGATGTCAAATCAAGAAATCATGCCATAAATGGCTTTGAAGAGTATCTTGAAGACTGAATCTTGAATAGGAAGGGTGAAATGGATTAAGAGGGGTGAAAAAGGGCAAGATGGGCACCCAAAAAGATAGGGGCGCGCAAGTATTGAAGGTCGCGCAAGTCCTGCGGCGGCGCGCAAGTATTGGTCGCGCAAGTATACTTGCGCGACATGAGGGATACTTGCGCGATTTTCAACCAGAGTTGAATTACTTGAGCGACTCTTTATTAAACCCTTTCCCATCCTCTTGAGGTTCTTCCAGAGAAGGGACGCGCAAGTTATATTGAAGGAATTAAGTTGGCGCGCAAGTATTTGATAAGTTTCAACACTTGGGCCTTCCTTCTTCTCTTTAGATCATCCATTCTAGGTAAGAAATTACCTTAGAAGTGTTCCGGAAGCTTTGAGAAGAGACTTGGGCGTCGGGAGTTTTGATCCGAGTTTCTGGAAAAAGATCCTCTCGAATGGGGGGCCCACATGGTCTATTTATAGGCAAAAGAAGACCCCGGGCGGTTACTGGGCGGTTACCAGATCTGTCGCGCAAGTCTCTTGCACGACCATGAGGGGTCGCGCAAGTATTGAGGCGGCGCGCAAGTGTACTTGCGCGACCAAGATGGAACTTGCGCGATACATGGGCAATGTTCTCCTTTTCCATCCCTTTGTCGATTTTTGATGTTTCTTCAAAGGATTAATCACTTTTTTCTTAGATATTCCCCTTTTCCGATCTTTGGATTCTGTGACGAAAGGAGCGTCAACAAAAGTCCCCCCTCGGAGTTGGATCCGGAGAGAAATGAGGATTTGACTCTGAGGAAATCGAATTCCTCTAAAGGAAAAGGGCGGCGCGCAAGTCTTCGTCGCGCAAGCGTTTGAGCGCTCTGGGTGCGGCGCGCAGATAGGCCCTCTGGCCTATAAATATGCCGCTTCCGGCCGTAGATGGTATCTGACCCCGAATTTCTCGAGCTCTCGCCGCGCAAGTCTTTGTCGCCGCGCAAGTTTCTTTTCGCTGTTTCCTCGCTGCCGCGCTACTCTCAAGGTAATAAGGCTTGCGCGGCACACACTTGCGCGACAAATACTTGCGCGACATATGTACCACTTGCGCGACATCTCCATACTTGCGCGCCTTAATGCCTTAGCCATTTTTTTCAAATTCTTTCACAAATTTTATGAAAAAATAAAACCCATTTAAGAGTTTAATTTATTCAACTCCTGTGCAGATTCAATGGCTCTTAGACCTGGATTCCTTGATGAACTGGCTAGCAAGCGGATAGATGATATGATGAATATCATTGGCCCTGATTACTATACTGTCAAAAACAGCACTCTTCCAGATTTGGCTAAGTATCTGAAGAAATATCATCACGACTTTCCTCACTGCACTTATCTACCTTTGTATGGTCATGGTCATCTGCAAGAAGTCATTATTCCAGAAGTAAAGAATTATCTTCCATTTTCTTGGTTTCAGAATTATACCAATTTTGCTTCAGCAAATATCTCAGGCGGAGGAGTATTTCAAACTGCTGGAACAGTAGAGAAGGCGTATGTGATGCATCATAGCCCTTGCACACCAGATCTGAAAAAACATACACCTGAGCTTCAACCACATTGCCATCCTTCAATCTTCCGAGATGCTCAGATGGATCAGTCCAAAGGCTGGAAGAAAAGTTAGGATTTCCGCCCTGGGGGAGGTGTGAAGCCAACTTGGATGTGGGCATACTGGGTGCGACAGACTTGCGCAGAGTTTATTGAGGATCTGAAGAGAGCTGCAATATATGAAGCTGTTTGGGTTGGGCAGACATATATTTACAGACATGATATCTTCGTGCCAGAGATACTCAGTCACTGGAGTCCAGCGACTAATTCTTTCCATTTGACTCATGGAGAAGTAGGTATCAGTTTGTGGGATGTCCACAAGATTTCAGGAGCTCCAATCTTGGGCGATATGTATGATGAATTCATTCCTCCCAAGGTGACTTGGAATGATCCAGAGAAGACTCCTGTTTTGGCTCGAGAATTATTCAAAATCTTTCACAAGCTCAAGAGTTCATAGACCTCATTAACTCATTTCAGAAAAGATATCCATCCGGAAGAATGGATGAAGGTGTTTCTTACTGAGAAGAAAGGGATGGAGCCAAAGGAAAAAGGATCCAAGAAAAATAAATCCAAGGATACCCGGCCCAGACGTCCTACCACTTGCCCAAAACCTGAGAAGAGAGGAGCTCCTGGCACATTCTGGCCAACTCTAGAAGCAGGAGAGTTTGAAAAATGGGGCTATGAAGTGAATCAAAGAATTCCAAAGAAAACTCGTCTGGCGGGTTTCTTGGCAATGTGGCTTAGTATTTACCTCTTGCCGGTCAGGGATTCGAAGGGAGGCGTTAGGCCAGGGACCTTCGTCATTGCGGCCAAGTTAGCTGAAGGAAAAATGGTTGGGTTAGCCACCCCCATTTTAGCAAAGATCCACAGGAGTTTACTTCACGTCTTCCAGGGTAAATCTCCTTTAAGAATAGTGGGACCATTCCAGGTTTTGTGGGGATGGATTGCCACTCACTTCAGGACTTACAATGTACAGAATGGGTTACAAATTCCTGGAAGCTCCTTCAGACCGTCAGTGCAAGCATTCTCTGGAATTGCTCCATTAGATGTCAATGGTTATGACATAAAAGTAAGACTAAGCATGTATAAGGAATTCAACTTCTTTCCTTATGGAAGTCCGCCATCTGGGCGGTTTGTTGATGATGGGAAAGCCCCTTTGGATTTGAAGGCATACATGCTAGATTGCAGGGATGGCGTGTTAGTAGCCAGGGTTGATGGAGAAATCATATGCGAGGCCTATGCTCCATATAGATTTGCACGCCAATTCAAATGTTTACAACAGATTGTTGTATCCCCTCCAGTACACGTCAGGTTAGAGCAACATCCGATGGTTGCTCGACAACTATGGTTGCTGACGTCAAGAGAGAAGACTGGAGCAGTATTTGATCTACCAGTTGAAAAAGCGGCACATTATCTGACTACTTTTTATGCCGAACACTGGATAGCATCATACCCTAAAGGGATATTGAATCACCCTGTATATCAAGTGGGAAAGAGGAAGAGGACTGTAGAGAAAGAAACTCTTCCTCATGAAGGTGCTGCTTCTCCTCCTGAAATAGGTTCAACAGACTCCTCCTCTAGAACTGATTCCTCGGATTATCATGATGGGGATGATGAGGCACAACCGGCAGCAAAGCGGTTTCGTGCCCGATATAATCCTCCGGCCAGAGTTAAAAGACCCACTCCATCAGCTCCTGGTGAGTTATTTGATTGTAATAACTTCAATCACTGCTACTTTATAAAGTAATAAGTCTCACTTTCTTATTCTCTATCTGTAGTTGCAGGAGTTGGGAAGAAATTAAAATCAAAAATTGTAGGACCTTCCTCACAGCCTTTATATCTAAGACCAGAGGCTGTTCAGCTATGGCAGAGCTTATACTGTGATACTGAAACCGCCTGGCTGGATTTGTGTGAGGGTCTACAACTTCCTGGGATAGGATATCTTCTAGCTTCAAAAGACCTTCAATACGGAGATAACCCCCAATGAAGTGCGGGCTTACATCAGAGAGCTGGAAATGCTCATATATGCCACCGATAATTCAGCTCCTATCACCAGGCGGGTGAAGGAAATGATTGATCGTGGCACCACAAAGGGGGCTGGTGGTTCTGGAGATGAGGAGTGGCAAGAGTACGTGGCTTCTGAAGATGTAAGTTTTCTTTCCTTATTTTCTTTGCAACTTGATTTCAGTTGAAGCTTTGTTTCTTAAGGAAATTATTTTCTTCATCTTGCAGCTTGCAAAGAAAGGGACCGGGGTTCCCTCGCCACAATATAGCCCTGGTGGTACCGCTGTTGGGGCTGCTGCTGATTCTCCTCGCGAACCAGGCGAGATATCTCCAGGCCAGCAGGCCATGAATGAGGCACTGGACATAGCCTTTCATTCGCCAATCCAAGTGCCAATAAAGGAGACAGCTGAAACTCCAAAAAAGCAAAAGAAGCCAAGGCAACGAAGGAGGAAATCCTTAGCTAAACGTTTCATTAGCAGTGGTAAGTCCTTCGAACAATCATGATTTTATACCCATAATCATATGGTTACTCATATTTCTGAGGATTGCAGGGGCTTCTTCAATTTCCCCCTTGAGGGAAGGGACTGATCCTACTTCAAAGGCCGTGGAGGGTGCTGTAGAACAACCACAGACTCAAGCTGACTTGGTAGCTCCTGGAAAAGAGCTACCATCCATTCCCAGTATCCCTCCCACTACTGAAGATGCTGTCCAGGGTTAGGGGTTGCAGGACATAAGTCAGCAAGAAGACATAGCAAATGCTCCCACTGGTGAGACTAACCAAGATTCTGAAGTATCATTGGATGAAATGATGAATCAAGGAATGACTTTTGAAGAATTTTATGATCATGCTAGATTGTCATGTGATTTAGAAGACCTTGGGCGTGAGTGTTATCCTTCGCCCAAATTTTTCTTTTAAAAGAAAATATTTCTAATCATGATGTAAAATAATATGCAGTTTCTTCGGTAGAAGCTGCTGAACTGCCAATGCCTGAAGAGGGTGTGGACACTGATGTCAACCCTATCATTGCAGAAACATTAGCTCAAGTAGAGCTAAATCCAATAAACTCTCCTGAGACCCATCCTGAAAATCCTGTTGAAACTGGGAAAGATGGGGAGAAGTCTTCTCATGTTGCTGAACCACCATTGGGTAAGGGATATCAATATTTGTGATTGTACTTTATTTGCAAGACAATCCACTCTTTTGTTATCCTTTAAGATTCAACTAAAATCTTTCAATTAATCATGCAGAACCATCAAATGCAATGAATAGACCCGAAGATGAGGCCTCAGCCTCTGTCCCAACGGGAATTGAAAGTGAAGGAGCACAAGTCAGAGGGGAAAGAGCAGAACGAGGCACTTCCTTGAGCATGTTAATTCCAGATTACATACCCCCTTCTGACGAAGATGTTGAATCAGATCCAGAGATGCTCAAAGTGTTCAGCTTTTCACGACGTAAGGTGTGGAACAATATATGGAACATCATATCGGGGGTGCCCTTAGAAGAGCTACCATCAAAAATCTCCCGATTGTCATCCCAATTTGTTATAATGGGACTTGGTGGTTTTGGGTATGAAAAGATCCATTCTGCAGTGAAACAGATTATCTTCAGGAGGGAGCAAATGCAGACAAGTCGCGAAGATTTGACCAGAGTGAAATTGTCAGTCAACATAGGTGAATTTGAGGCTGCGATATCCCAGGCTGAAGCTGATTATGTTATCAAGATGAAGGATCTGAAACAAAAAATCAAAGAAAAGGTCATCCAGCAGGTGCAACTCCAGCAACAGTTAGATGCTGTTACAGGGGAACTTGATCAACTTAATGAATCCTTGGATGAAACTCATATAAATTGCATGAAAGTCATTGCAGATGCTAAGAAGGCACTTCAGCAAGCTGAAAAGAGTGAAGCTGGTCAAGTGCACGAGCTTCAAGCAACTGTTGATAAGGCTCAGGATGTTATACATCAAATGAAGACTTTTGTTGACAATCTCCTGTAATTTATTGAAAAAGAGAAGAGATTCCAATCTGTGGATGTCCTTCTAACTCTTGTGTATCAATGAAAAACACTTTTGTCTTCAATCATTTGTACTTGCATTCTTCCATTACCTGCTTCAAATTTACTTAAGCCAATGGGCTTAGTAAGCATAGTTTGATTTTTACTAGGATTACTACAAATAACCCTACAAACTTTGAATCTTTTAACTGCTCAATATTACCTAAATCATACAAAAAATGTATATTTAGTGAGCTGGAGCTTGACTTTTATTCATAGTTCCTCTGTCTTTTGTGTGGGCAGTTTAAAGTCATGCAAGCCGGACATAAAGGGGCTAATGTTTAAGGTCGAAATAGCTTTGACCGAAAAAAGGATTAAAATGGATTTAATTCCTTGATAATTTATCTGAAAACAAATTACCATACTCAAGTATGAGAGAAAATATGTAAACTATGGCTTAAGAATATTTGAATCTGAGGAATGATATGAAAAAGAGCTAGAAGGCATTAGAAAAAGTAGTTTCCAAGAATGAAGTTACTATTATTTAACAAAACCCGTTAGGGGGTTGAAATATGCAGGGCCACCTATGGGCATTGGCTGCATAGTCAAATAAAATAGCATCTTTTGGCTGACAAGTCTGTTATGTGGACTGTTTATGCAAGGCCACCTATGGGCACGTGCTGCATAGTCGGGCAAAAGAACTCTCAGAAATTTACTTTCCTAGTGCTAAAAGCCAGTGAAAGTTTATGGAGATTCAAATTTTCTAAAGCATAGAGTTTGTTGTATGGAAAGAGGTACTTGAATATGGAAAGGATATTTCCAAACAAGAATATCGAAGAACTGGATGAAAATCACTCCTACGAAGGTCTGACCCAAACGTAGGGAAGAAGAATAAACCATGGACTTGAATACTTTCAGATCATGAAAAAGGATATGGGACAAATATGTTAAGGATGGCTATTTTTGCGGATCCCTACATACTGTCGTTTAAGACAAATAAGGACAAAAGAGGCATTCTTCCCAAGAATGAAGTTACTATTATTTAACAAACCCGTTAGGGGGTTGAAAACATGCAGGGCCACCTATGGGCATTGGCTGCATGGTCAAATAAATAGCATCTCTTGGCTGACAAGTCTGTTATGTGGACTGTTTATGCAAGGCCACCTATGGGCACGTGCTGCATAGTCAGGCAAAAGAATTCTCAGTAGTTTGACATTTTTGTGACTATAAGTCATGAAAAAAGGGTTATGAAGATCTGAAAATATTTAAGGTTAGGATTATAATACATAAAGATGGGTATTTTCCAATGTATATAGAGATACATTGGTCAATGAAAACCATAATCATGTTGTGGCTGGGTCCTGAATTGAAACTTGGACTTCACTACGTATCTCATAAGAATGAGAATCAAGCCATACGTAGTTCTTGAAATGCAATTTAACGTCGTGCAGGACGAAAGTATGAGTGATCTTAGTTTAGGGTCATAGAATTCGGACCATAATAATGAATACACAGTGTGTGTTTTCATGAAGACTTTTCAGCCAAGGGACTGAAAGTGAAATTTGAGGTTAGGCCCAAAAGACTTGGGACTGGATTCGAGGGACACTCGAATGTTCCTACGTATCCCATAAGGATGGGAATCAAGTCCACGTAGTTCTAGAACTACCCTTTGTACAAATTTGGTTCGTACATGTGAAGGGTGAAAAGGGGACTTTAGTGCAATGATGGTTTTAACCTAAAATAAAAAGTTTAGGCATTACCATGTATGTACGTAGTCTTTTGAAAAATGAAAACCATGATTGAAAAAGAATCAATGTTAATAATGGTTCCTTCTCAAATGAGGAAATCAAAGAATATTGTAGTTTATTGTCGTACCGGACAAAAAATGTTGTATAGTTTAACGTCATATAACAAGGACGAAAGTGAATCAATGTAAAGATATTGATTCCAGGGGTGGTTTCACAAATCATCATCATATGAGATGGTGGTGAACCAATGTGAAGAGATTGTTTTTTTTTTTTGGGCTTGAACCCTGGGAGGTTGCCTACATACCCAGCCTGGAGGGCAAGGATCAAAGTCTGTGTAGTTCAAATAAAGAATGAATTAATGATCAAGTTGTTCTTGTGGACAATGATCTAAAAAATGTTGTTGGGACTTACACATGGTTAGTGACCCAAAGGGAGTGTTATGGTTGATGTTCTCTCTAAGCTCACGTGAGTCATACTCGGTGTGAGAAACAAGAGGTAATAACAACCTTAACGATGCACAGTTTAATGTCATGTAGGACATATCAAGGACTTTCTGTACAGTTTAGCGTCATGTAGTTAGGACGAAGGGGACAATATAGTTTAACGTCATATTGGACGGAAAAAAGGGGGACTGTGCAGTTTAATGTCATGCAGTAAGGACAAGGGAGTGTACCATTTTAACGTCATGTCGGACGAAAGTGCGAATAGTTTAAGGTCATATGCATGGACCATGGATGGTGCAGTTTAATGTCATGTTGGACCTTTGATGATTATACAGTTTAACGTCTTTCCGGACGTGAGGGACTTTTATACAGTTTAGCGTCATGTAATTTAGGACGTCACAGTTTAACGTCTTGCTGGACATAAGGGATTTGCAAAATAGTTTATGGTCATATACATGGACCAGGGATGATACAGTTTAATGTCATACTGGACCATTGCTGTATAGTTTAACGTCATATAACAAGGACGAACTTGTGCTGTACAGTTTAAAGTCATGTAGCTAGGACTAAGGTGAATCAATATGAGGATATCAGTTCTGGTCTTTTTACAGTTTATCGTCATGCTGGACGTTGGAAGTGCCACACAGTTTAATGTCATGTTGCTAGGACAAAATATAGTTTAATGTCATCTCAGACAGAATACAGTTTAGTGTCATGTAGGACAATAAGGGACTTAACACAGTTTAACGTCATGCTGGACGATGAAAGTGCCACACAGTTTAATGTCATGTCGCTAGGACAAAATATAGTTTAATGTCATCTCGGACAAAATATAGGAACTTCCATACAGTTTATTGTCATGTAGGACAAAATCAGGGACTATGCAGTTTAAAGTCTTGCAGTTAGGACTATTGGTGCTGCACAGTTTAATGTCATGTTGCAGGGACATAAGTGCGAATAGTTTAAGGTCATATGCACGGACCATACAGTTTATCGTCATGCTGGACGTAGTTGTAGTTTAAGGTCATACTGGACCATGGTGTAGTTTAAGGTCATACCGGACCATGGTGTAGTTTAAGGTCATACCGGACCATGGTGTAGTTTAAGGTCATACCGGACCATTGCTGTATGAACCAATTGTAAGTCTTGGTTCTGGGAACAATATTTTGCATTTATACAAAATACTTCTTCAGAAATCTGGCATTAGTTGGAGTCGTGATGTGTTCTCCATCCATTGAGATCAAACAGAACCAAAGATTAACTCTTCGTCTGATAAAGACTCTGCCTGATTGGCCTGTTTAGGCTGTGCCGTTTGGTGGGACGGTGCCCGTTGCTTTGAAGTAGATGGCATGAAATCTGCCAGAGTCAAAGACAATTTAGGCTTTGATACATACTCATCTTCTTCTGATTCCTCTTTCTTCTTTGAATTGCTCTGCCCTTTTGAGGATTTATCCTTTGATGGAGGCTTTACTGCAGCTTTTGTAGGAGACACAATTGGCTTCTTCAATTGTGTTCGCAAAATGGAATGGGTCCGATTGATTGTCTTTCTGACCATCCAATCATCATATTTTTTCGCAGTTTTGCTTTTGACTTCCTGCCACTCGGCTCCTTCCTCTGGATCTGTAGCGGTAATACACGCTACATGGGCTGAAGAACCTTTCAATTTGACTTGTCCCAAGTCGACCATCTTTTGCAGGAGGTCTTTAAAGACAAAACACTCCTGGATGGGATGTCCCAACATTTGATGAAAGGGACAATAATTGGGACGGTCTTCATCTCCTTCCTTGTTTGGTCTCTTCGGCACTGGTAATTGAACCAAATTATTTTCCAGTGCTGAAATGAAGTAACCAGGAACTTGCTCACTTCGGAAAGAGTATGTTTTACTCTTCATATCCTCAAATTGTTTTCATCGTTGATCTTTTTGATCATTTGGACGAAACAGCCTTTGTTGTTGGCGTTCAGGAGGTGGAGCCCTTCGAGAAGATGAAGGTTTTGAAGTAGAAATAGGTACAGGTGCCTGTTTAAGCATAACTGTAGCAGTTTATGCTTTACCCATTCTTCTTCCTGGAGCTGATGGAATTACACGAGATTTAACCTTAGCCTGCATAAGGGAATCTTCAATCTGTTGAGCGATTGAAGTAAGGTCTCGAAACCCTCCTGTGTATTTCACAGGGATCAATGGCGTGCATAATTCGTCACGCAAATTTGCCACACAGATTGGCAACAATTCCTCCTGAGGGAGTGATAAACTCAAGGAATACGTTAATCCCTTCCAACGAGCAATGAAATCAGAGACTCTTTCATTCTCCCTTTGCTTGCAGTTTGTAAGATCAAAAACTGTCGTTTTTGGCAAAGTTGAGCTGAACTGAAGAAGGAATTTTTGACGAAGATCCTCCCATCCGATGACTGACCGGGATTGCAAGCTTGTATACCAGACAAAAGCTGGTCCTTGCAAGGTTCGCACGAAGCATCTGAGTTTCACTGCTTCCTGTTGTTCTGGAGTTCCCATCATAGGATCACAACAAGACACGTAATGCGTCAAATGTTGTTCAGGGTCGCCTGATCCATTGAAAGTAGGGAAAATAGGGTTTCCAAAACTGGATGGAGGAGAAATTGAATCTACCCATTCAGGGTAAACTTTCTTTTCAGGTTGAACTTGCGCCTGTTTCCCTTCCATAGTTTCTAACCGAGCTGTTAGTGAATCAATAGTAGTTATTAACTTTTGAGAAATGTCAGGTTGAACTTGGTTTTGGGTAGGTGCAATGAATGGAGCTTGGACAGCCGTGGAGGTTGGTGCTGCAACTAATGGTAGTGCTGCCAACCGTTGTTGCGTTTGACCCGTAGGATTAGACCTCTGTGGGTGTACTGATAAAGGAGGATATTCCTGATCCATCTCAGTAGTTACAACAAATTCCTTCGGCTGTCGTACTTCAGCATTCTTAAGAAGAAGACTACTCTGAAGTAGTTCTGCATTCAACCTTCTTAATTCTTTCATTTCTTCCTCCTGTTGTGAAAGCCTTTGCTCTAATGAGAGCGATTGACCTCCTTCAGAGGAAGGGTGAGAAGTAACCTGATTCTTTCCTTTCCCCTTATTGGATCCTTTTCGGAGAGGGGGAAGTGGGTTACTTGAAGGAATACCCAGATTTTGGGTAAGCCTTTGATTACGTGTGCGCACACCTTCTTCATTTAGGTCTGTGTGCACAACTTCTTGAGCAGGAACCTCTTCGTCTGATCCCTCTGATTGAGCCTCATCTGGTGAATCAGCAGCAACGGCGGTGATGACATTAATGGATGCATATTTCATGGAATCCTTTCTATCAGCATTTCTGTTATATTGTCTCCTTTTATGTCCATGATAAGACATGGCATTCCGTTGACTTGATCCCTCAGGAATTTCTTTGTGAACCGTCACTTGGAGAGAATCTCCTGATAGCTTGGCTCTTCGTTCCTCTTGAGGCTTCTTCCCTAATCGAGAGAATACTGACTTTCTCTGAGGGAGGGATTGAGGATTTGAAAAAGTCCCCAGTCCGGTGGACTGGGGATGTTCCTGCTGCTTCCGCTCAACTCCTCAAATCCCATTTGTTGATTCTGAGGGTTGGGTTAGAGAAGTCCCCAGTCTGGCAAGCTGGGGTGTCTCTTGACATGATATGTCTGAGATCTTCTTGAAATCTCTTTTGATCTTGCGAATCTTAGTTCGGAAATTAGCTGGATGCATTAACCTGTATCCACTTTTATCACCTGGTTCAACAGACCGTTGGATGATTTCCGAAACTTCTGTCATTTGATGACGTGTTTGCTCCAGACGAGAGGCTTGTGCAATATTCTCGCCTGCTTGGTGTAGGAGCAATTCAACAACCTGTTCTCTATATACTTGATTTTGAGAGGAACTAGTTGAAGCTTGATCTCGAGCAAGATTTTGATTATGAACAAAGCCCATTGACTGTGGCCGGCCATGGGCAACAACATTGCATGAGACCATTTTCGGCGGGCTTTGATGACCGGAAAGCACTGTGAAATGTAGTGCTCCGTGAACACCCCATCCTCTGATATGAACATTAGATGGAGCATTGGAAATTAACTGGCGCAATTTTCTCAGCGCGCCAAGGCATGAACGTTGAAGGGTTCTCTGTTGCTTTTCAGCCTTCGGATACCGAGAGACTGATAGAGATGCCAAATCAATCTGGCGTTGTAACCCTTCTATTATCTTAAGATGATTTTCATATTCATCGTAAGATAATACCTTCTTCTTTAATTGACAAAGAGTTTTCCATATGTTAAGACGAATATCATGGATTCCATCATCCGTCAACATCTTTGGAATGTCGTACTGGGAGTCAGCCAAAGGCCAAAACATGACTGGTACTTCACCTTTTGCCAGTTTTTTCCTCATGTTCAGCATTTCCTCTTTATCATTAAATGAAGATTCTTCTACCTGTTTGGACCAGAGTTGGTGTTTCCTTGTTGCTTCATCGGATTCAACAAGATTGGTAGAGGAATCACTATTCATGCTGGAAGATGAATGACCCAGGGAAGGTTCGGAGAATAACCTGAACCCCAAGCTATCTTCTGATGGAGAAAGAGTTTCACCTGCCGATAGTAAAGCCTCAGACATGACTGGTTTTACGTTTGCAAGTGCCTCAAGATAAGAGGGCTTTCTCGGCACTACATTGCCTTCTGAAGAATTTTCGAGACAATGTGAATCACTACTGCGGAGAGGACTTTCGCAGCGAAGTTCATCACCATGAGGGGGACCTTCATGATGGGTTACAGCAAAAGACGAAATCTCTTGCTCCTTGGTCTTCTGACCACACAGAGGGTTCCTGTGGTTCTCATCTGAAGAAGAAACTTCAAGATTGACCGAATTTTCATGAAGCAAGTCTTCATGAGGAAGTGTCTGTTGAAGACCTTCGGGATTAATGTTCCTGTTATTGGGAACTGAGGGAGTAGAATCTTGAATACCAACAGATAAATGTCTGAGGGCTTCAAGAACTCCAGCATCGAGCAAGGCTTGGTTGCAGATTGGCCTTTGATCTCCTGACTGTGTTGGGCGGATCTTTTTCTTAGATGCCTTCTTACTCGCTTTAGAAACCACTTGATGACGAAAGTGATTGCTCTGAGCAGGTGTATGTGCCTGATCAGGAAAGATGGTCAGGTTAGGCTGACGATCATCGCTCAAATCAGGTGTATGTGCCTGACTTGGTTGTCCATATGATATGGGGGAGTAGGCCCCACAACCCTCTTGGACTGGAACAGATGTGTGTGTCTGTTCCGGAGTGAATTGTTGATGTGTCACTCCACTGCTAGGGATAGATTTATGTGTCTGTCCCTGAGATGATGCTGAAGATGTTATGATATCCTGGCAAGCATCCAGAATATGAGCAGGAATTTGCTTCTGCTCTTTCACCATTGATAAAATATGCTTGGTGACTTCAGCCGCCGGAACAGGGATATACGTCCATTCCGGGCTTGGAGTAGGTGTATGTGCCTGCTCCTGTCCTCCTTTTCCTGTCAGTGAATTCTGACAGTACTCAAGTGTGGAGGCAGAGAGTTTAGTCTGCCTCCTGTTTGTCGTCGGGACTTTCCGACTGACTTCTCCGGGCGCTACCAAGCGAGACTGTTGGTAGGCTTGATTAGTATTAGCAGGTGTATGTGCCTGCTGATTACACTTCGCCAAACGCGGTTGACGAGATTCATCATATGTAGTCAGACGAGCTTGCTGACTAACTGCTGATGTATAAGCAGGTGTATTTTCCTGCCTATGGTACTCCGCCGGAATTGCCTGGCGGGATCGGCTTGATGCTACCAGACGAGTCTGCTGGACAGCTGAATTAAAACGGGCAGGTGTGTGTGCCTGCTCGTTGTTTGCCACCAAGTTAGGTTGGTGGACTTCTCCGGAGATGGCAGGGATGACAACCTGCCTATTATTAACCGGATTCCGTCTCTGGTGATTCATCTTGCCTACTCGGGTTCGAGGAACCTGAGCTGAATGCCTGGAGCCGGTACCCTCATCATGTTGAGGGCGCACTACCGCATGAGTCTGGCGGCGATTGTTGATGGGAGCCCTTGAGAAGGACTCCTGTTTCTTTGAATTAAGGTCCTGCGGGACCTGCTCATTCACTTCCTCAGAATAAGGGAGTGAATGGAAATTGCGTTCCGGGGATAACGACCCGAAACGGTTGGAGACGGTAGTCAGCACCGCCTGCTTTTTGATTGCTGGTCGCCGTTGTCCGGACGACCAGGTAGAATTGTTAACTTGGAGGGCTTGACGAGCGGCCTCCAGAGTTGGGATAGTACCGTTACGACGGTACTCCTTAACCAGTGCATTTGAAACACAGCGTTGAAGACGCTGAGTTGGTGATGTCATCCTCAGAGCGGATGACGTTCCAGCAGGAGTAGCAGCATTGGTTTTCACGGCAGCAGACCTCACAGTAGAGGTGTTCCCAGCAGCAGTATTCACAGGGGTGAATTTAAGGAAAGCCATTTTTTTGTAGAAGATCTTGAAAAAAGAGTGCCTGTTCCATATAACAGACATAATCAAGATGAATCCGGCTACTGTATCTTTTGGATGATCATATGTCAATGATTGCCTTGTTGGCCCAAAGGGACTAACAGATAAGAAGAACATCACTTTAACTTGGTTAAGGATTCACGTAGGGTTCACCATTTTTGTTTCGCGCGGAATCCGGGGATGACCTCCTGGACGGGAGATTCAAACGTTCTGATTGGTTTCTAACGGGTTTGTTCGTAGAACCGGAAACATCCAATGATTCCACATCCGTTTGGACCTACTTTCCAAAGGCAGGCGCTCATTAGCTTGTGGGCTAATGAGGCTTAGGAATTTGCATTGGTCGAGAGGATGGGAGGTCGGACTCATCACACCTTTTTGAGGGGAATTATTGTCTACTCCGGGACTCTCTTTATAGATTTAAGTTAAGTTCGTGAATCCTTATTACATTACCAAGTATAAAATGAGCTTTCCTTTAGTTTTAACAATCAATGATTAAATATGCAAGAAATTTAGAGAATCTTTTATATGTATTCGAGGTTCTTCATCAATATAGAATCATCTATATTTGTTTAGAGATTCTTGTTCAATGGTATCCTTCAAAACATTTATATAAAAGTCTCTTGGTCATTTTGATGACCAGGCTGGTTTTAAAGCCACTCAGTGGGGCACTTGAAGTTTATCGTCATTCAGAAGGACAGAGATTATTTCAATGTTGGGATCGAACCCATAAATGGGCTACCTACGTATCCTTTGTTTTGAAAAAAGGAATCAGAACCCACGTAGTTCGAGAAATGGGATATGATGTTTATGATTTATGGCTCAAAGATGAATGTCATAATTACTTTTACACTCTAAGCTCACGTGAGTCATGCTCGGTGTGAGAAACAAGAGGTATTGGTAAAATTTAGACAATTGTGCCATAAAAGATGCAATCATAAGAATTTGTTTTGGGGCTTATGTATAGATGACTGCCCAGATAGACGAAAGTTTAGGATTTACTTTTAGGGAGAAAATCCAAGAACAGGGTCCACAAAGTTATATGTGCTTCATGGAGATTTGAATACTCTAATCTTGGGGCTTAATCCTAAGGAGGATGCCCAAGTTAGGAGAGGACTTATGATTGGGTTTTATTCCTGAAAAGGAAACCCAGATCAAAGGTAATTTATGACTGGTTAAGAGAAATTTTAAGAGACTTGGGGCTTACTCCTAAGAAGGATGCCCAAGGTTATGACTGAGTCTTTATTCCTGAAAAGGAGACCCAGGTTAGGGGACTTGGGGCTTACTCCTGAAAAGGAAGCCCAAGATTTATGACTAGGACTTATTCCTGAGAAGGAAGCCTAAGGTTATGACTGAGTCTTATTCCTGAAAAGGAGACCCAGGTTAGGGGACTTGGGGCTTACTCCTGAAAAGGAAGCCCAAGGTTATGACTGAGTCTTTATTCCTGAAAAGGAGACCCAGGTTAGGGATTAAGGTTTGGGGCTTACTCCTGAGGAGGATGCCCAAGATTAAAAGACTTTGATTGGGGCTTATTCTTAAGGAAGATGCCCATATCAAAGGTTTTATAACTGGGGATTATTCCTGAAAAGGAAACCCAGGTTAGGATTCTCTCATCTTAAAGGATGAGGTTGAATGAATGAACTCTCCATCTTTGGTGACATAAAGATGTTTAAATCACTAGGTTTTGAGAGATATTTCACAGAATTCCTTTCAGATAAGGATGTCAAATCAAGAAATCATGCCATAAATGGCTTTGAAGAGTATCTTGAAGACTGAATCTTGAATAGGAAGGGTGAAATGGCTTAAGAGGGGTGAAAAAGGGCAAGATGGGCACCCAAAAAGATAGGGGCGCGCAAGTATTGAAGGTCGCGCAAGTCCTGCGGCGGCGCGCAAGTATTGGTCGCGCAAGTATACTTGCGCGACATGAGGGATACTTGCGCGATTTTCAACCAGAGTTGAATTACTTGAGCGACTCTTTATTAAACCCTTTCCCATCCTCTTGAGGTTCTTCCAGAGAAGGGACGCGCAAGTTATATTGAAGGAATTAAGTTGGCGCGCAAGTATTTGATAAGTTTCAACACTTGGGCCTTCCTTCTTCTCTTTAGATCTTCCATTCTAGGTAAGAAATTACCTTAGAAGTGTTCCGGAAGCTTTGAGAAGAGACTTGGGCGTCGGGAGTTTTGATCCGAGTTTCTGGAAAAAGATCCTCTCGAATGGGGGGCCCACGGGGTCTATTTATAGGCAAAAGAAGACCCCGGGCGGTTACTGGGCGGTTACCAGATCTGTCGCGCAAGTCTCTTGCACGACCATGAGGGGTCGCGCAAGTATTGAGGCGGCGCGCAAGTGTACTTGCGCGACCAAGATGGAACTTGCGCGATACATGGGCAATGTTCTCCTTTTCCATCCCTTTGTCGATTTTTGATGTTTCTTCAAAGGATTAATCACTTTTTGCTTAGATATTCCCCTTTTCCGATCTTTGGATTCTGTGACGAAAGGAGCGTCAACAGTTCTGAAGTAGAGTAATGGTTCCTCGTAAATTAAAAGGTGTTGTTTTGAGGGTGAATATGGGGGAAATTCCATCCAAATGAAACTTACTGATATAACTATCATATGAAATCGGTTTGGCTGGATTGAGCATAACAAACCCCAGTGCACGGGGAACCCGATGGAGTGCCTGGACTATGAAAAGATAGGTCAACTTCATTGTTTTCTGTCAATATTTTCCTTTAGCATTCAGTGGAAGAGGATATGTATTAGTGTCTCCATTAGGCATGGGATCTACATCTCCATGTTAGGCTGGGAGTATGTTTTCCACGGGCCAATCTGGTTGAGGTAGTCATGTCCCAGAACAATAGCATTATTAGAGTGGACCTGCTCAAACCAGTCAGGAGAAACATCAGGGTCGAGGATCATTCCATATGTATGCAGTGAAACCATAGTTAGTAGAGAAGATTATAGTGACCTCTATGGTTAGATGTACTATCCTTGTAGTGTATAATTTAGTTTCACCCTTTTTTGATACTAGTGCTTAACCACTTTTATATCTGATTCAATTTTTGAGAGTCGGGGACTTTACATCAACTACTTCTACAGCATTATGTCTCTAGAAACTCCTTTGGGGGTCAGAACAGAGGGCATATTATAGTTCTAGGAGTTCCCCCTTGAGATAGGTGGGTACCATTTTTTCTATAATTTCTTCATCCTCGAGATGTCCATCATTGATTTTATTCTCAGTGTGAACTAAATTGTTCTTTTTCATGCCCAAGTGGATTATTATCGCCATCGAGTGTCTTTCAAAACACCCAAGGGAGACACATATATAAACAATGGAGAATGTGATATCCCAGAAGATAGAGTTGGAACCAAGTGTTATGGGTTGGGAAGATTGAAAACTGAACTAGGAGGTCTTTTTATGAGTGATTTGAAAACACAGTTAGTGGAATTACAACCAGTTACAGATTGTTTCAGGTATGTATTACCTAACAATTTATCCAGCTTACCTCATATGAGAGAAGTTGAGTTCAATATTGAGCTAGTTCAAGGTGAGAAACCAGTGTCCATTCCTCTATACAGGATGGCACCAATAGAGCTACATGAACCAATGATGCATCTGGAAGATATTGAGGTGAAGGGTTTCATCAGACCTAGTAAATTTCCATGGGGTTCACCAGTCCTTTTCACCAAGAAGGAGGATGGTAACGTCATATTTTAGAGGCATCATGAGCGGAACTATCCTATGCATGACCTCAAATTCATTTTCGTCATTCATTCTATACGTTGTTGGAGAAACTAATTTTTTGAAGAAAGTTTGGTTGTTTACATGAATTATAAAATCTTGAAATATATCTCCACACAGTGAGATTTAAATTTGAAGTAGAACAGGTGGGTCAAATACCTACCTTCGTTCTACATTGATCTTTCTTATACCCCTGGTAAGGGTAATGTTGTGGCTGATGCATTGAGCTACAAGAGATAGACACAAGCAGTCTGGCCAGCCAGCAGTGAGTGGAAGATGATGACTTTGTTTTCTGAGATGCATATAGAGGTTTAGGAATAGAACAAACAACCATTTTTAGTATCTCTTAGAGTGATTTCCTCTCTTCTGGAGCAGGTCTTCATGCAAGGGTTATCTGAACTATAGGGGATTGTTTTGAGGGAAAGCATCACAAGAAAAAACCCACCCCCTTATTGGGATGTTGATAATTTGGAACTTTGATCTACCGTGGACATGTATGGGTCTCTTATGATATTCATGAAGAGATGATGAGGGAATCACATGCCACTATTTTTGGAAGCTCATCCTAGACTTATGAAAATGTATATAGATATGCATCATTTTTACTAGCGGGTAGGTATGAAGAAGAAAATAGCAGATTTCATGACCCGTTGCTCCACATATCTGCATGTGATGATAGATCCCTAGTGAAATACTAGCCTCCAATTGCCTCTGACCATTCCTAAGTGGAAATGGAACGAATACAGCACGTATTTCATTACATGCTTACCGAGATCTCCTCGAGGCAGCGATTTAGTATGAGTGATCGTCGAAACATTGAACAATGTTGCGCACTTCCTACCTATCCGGGAGGCATTCAATATTAATGAGTTAGAGAGGATTTATATTCCAGATATTGTTCAACTTCATGGTCTCCCCCCATTTTATTGTGTCAGACCAATAAACCCATTTCACATCGTGATTCTGGAAAGGGTTTCAAAATGCAATGGGTTTACATGTTCATTTGAGTAGTGCATATCACCCCCAAAACGATGGCCAGTATGAGAAAACCATTTGATAAAACACTATATTTTTTAATATATTATTGATAATAAATGATATAATTTTCTCACATTGTGCTAAATATGATCAATTATGAAATATTTAGGATTATATCCTCCATTTGAAAAGTTGATGAAAATTCCAGTTTTATCCTTTTAAAATTTACTGTAGTATTTCGAGCATAAATATTGTTATGTAAGATAGTTTTACTTAAAATTTTGTAACTATGTTCCAGACTCAATGTGATACAAATTCTATTAAGGACATGGGAGCTTTATCGTGCATTTGAGTGGAGTAAATTTTCCATGAAGACAAAGTTGGAGGGAACCATCCAGATTGGACACCACTTCACTATTTGGGCCGAATCTTCTTCTTCCAGATTTTTATTGAGCCCGAATTTAGAGTTAATCTTGGGGAAATTATTAGGAACAAATCATACTTCTAGAATACCGACCAATGAACGCTTTTTGGAGGTCAACTATGTGGTTTAACGTGGAATAAAATATTTGGCCAAGTTTTCTTTTCACACTTAAAAATGTTATGTAACCCAAGCCCTAAAAACTCTATTTAAATGTGGGTTTCACTCTTTGTGAGGGTTTTTAGAGGCTTTGGAAAGGTGTGGAAGAACGGATGTCTCTTGTGAACACCTAACAAAACGCGGAATAATTATGGATTTGTGCAAATTTCTCTTCAAAGAAGGCTCTCCTTTCCCACCTCCTCTTTGTTTTCCCTTGTTTTTTTCTTGTAATATGAATTTTCATCACTAAATATTCTGTGTTATTATATTTTCATCTTCTTATTTTTCTTCTTGGGCTGTAATCTAAGAGTGGAGATGAGATTGGGTATTCCCCTTTCAATCCATTGCTTATGAAAAACGTCTCCATGATGACAACTCCGCCTATGGAAGAGTGATTTCTTTCGTGGTTGATCTAATCTCTACTCCCTTAATTTATTTATTTTGAATCTGTAAACATACTTTAATTCATAAAGTGAGATCAATTAATTGAGTTTTAATTTCTATGTGACTCAATATACTTTCACTTGACCGCGTGGTCGGGCTTGTGTAAACAGTGGGAGTGAAACCTCAATCTAGAAATCTAATAACATTGGGATAGAATTTTAGGGTTTAAGTCTCATCCCTAAACACAATTAATTCTCACATATAAGGAGTATATTTTGACTTAGTTGACCACTAACCACAAGTTGGCTTTTAGATCACAATCAAAGCAAGGTGCTGCGATTAAAAGTCCCAAAGTTAACTTAGGGCTCATTTTCACAAATATTTGTGGTTGTGTTAATTTTCATAGGGTTAGGAGGTTAACAAGGTTAGGGTATCACAATTTAATGAATTATAATTTTATGGGATAATGATAAATGGGTGGTTAAGGGGTTTGATTAGATCAAATATTTCTTCTCATATAAGTGTTTCTAAAAAATTGTCTCTTGATTGTTGCTTCTCATTTTTCATGTTTAATTTACTGTTTGAAAACTCACAAAATACACCCCCATATTAATTTTCCTTTGTTTTGAACTATTTATATACTTATATAAATCCCATTGATAGTTTTTTAATTCACTTACTCATTGAGATAACAACCTAGGTCTGTCACTGTGCCGCGCTTAGTAAAATCACAAATAAATATTTTTGAGAGCTTGTGCGACAACGTCCTTTCACCATTCGAGTTTTAGAGGATGTGATTTGGTCATGTATCATTGATTCCAGTGGTTCTTGGGAGAAACATATCCCTCTAGTTGAGTTTCCCTATAATAAATTCTTCTTGTAAAAAATCAAATGGCTCCATATGAGGCCCTCTATGGTAGACCGTCATGTTCACCTCTATACTGGCTTTAAGTAAGCGATGCATCTCTTCAGGGTCCTCATCTTGTTCTGAAAACTTCTGAGCATTTACAATTGATTCATAAGCATATGGATACATATTTTTTCAAAAATAAATCTTATACCGATAATCATTGTAGATGCCTGGATTTTGAGGTGGGACATCTGGTGTTTTTCTTGTCTCATCAAGGTTGGATCATAAGCAAATTAGAAGACAAAGAAAGTTATCAATGATATATTTTGGGCTGTTTGAGATAGTGGGGAGAGTTAGGTTGGTGGCCTATCTATTGTTGTTACCTCATTAGTACCATGATATGCATGAAATCTTCCAAGTTCTTAATACGGTACAAGTGTTCTCTCCCTAGATCGGGTTTATTTAAAACAAAAGGAGAGACATATATATATATATATATATATATATCACATAACAGAATTCATGGTTGCAGCCATCTAACTAACTATTTAATGCTATGCTTACCAATTATTCAATCCCAAAAGTAATGACTAAAAATATTAAAACAATATTAAATATATCTTGTAAGTGATTAGTAAAAGTAGTGGAAATGACATTCAATAATTGTAAAACAAGGAAAGACTTACAGTAACAATTATTTATGCCTCAAATTCAAGGAAAACCAAATTCATGGTTTATGATTCATCATAAATAATTTATTTAATTTTAAAGTTGAACCAAAATTATTTCACATGCACACATAATTAATAATTTAATTATTCCTAGAAAAATGTAAAATAGGATTATTATGTTGGAAAACCCAATTGGATTCTCCATGATCAATAGGTTACAACACAACGTCCAAAGAAAGCGATATTTTAGGCTTTCTAGGAAAAGGCTTTCCCTGGGATTTTTATCATACTATTGCGTGATACTGGTTCTATAAGGGGAAACTGAGGATAGACATGTTGGAAAAATTTCTATGCCAATCCTCAAATTGATGCTAAATCTTTTATGTGTGATACTTGGGATAGACTCATAGTTACCATCCATGAACAATACTTGGACTTTATAATAGATCGCCTTGGATGGGCTCGTGGCATTGGATCTAATTAATTGAGGGTACCGCTGCGATACCTTCGGGACAGGCTTAGAATCCACTCTGAAACTTTTTAATTTTAATATAAATGTGTGAGATATTTGTTTTGATACTGCATAGAGTTTACTTATGCTTTATGATAATTCTCTTATGCCTGTAGTGTTCCTGGTTTGGACATATGGATTAGACCCCAAGCCAAATCACAAGCTTGAGAGTATTCCCTTTTCTTTAGTCTATAATATTACTTTGGCCTAGCTGTTATACATATTCTACTTTACCTGGTATCTTATTCGAAATTCTGAAATAGGCAGAAGTAGGTGGTATGGGATGAGTGTTCTTTTGGAAACCCAACCAAGTTATAGTTATTTTTTTATTTATATATGTTTCTTTTATTTATTACATATATGGTACTCTTCTATTTGTCTACTACACGAAATTAAATATTCTAGACACCGTGGGTGTCAGCCTACGGATATTATATCTCACATCCCTATCGGGAACCATTTGGTACCTGAGTAGACTTTATGATCACAGGTATGGATTCAGGGAAGTGTGCCACTTTTGATGCATTATTTCTTTGAAATTTTGGATAGAGATGGGGGAAGAGGCTGAGTCTTGCTCGAGATGCCATGCCATAGTTTCTATTTGGTCTTTTCATATATTTTTTAGCACATTGTCTATTCATATATCCCATATCGCTACACTTTTATTTACTTTTGGAATGATACATTGAAATACTCATGGTATCTGTTATGACTATTCAACTTCCATAGTTATTTTTTATTCTATTCGGCCATTTATCCACTTTTTCTACGATCTGGTTTTTCTCTATGCGTCCGATAGTTGTTACATATATTGTGTTTTCTGTGTTATACCTTATCCTATGTGAGAATAGTCACCACATAGACTTACCCAAGGCCCTTGTGACTAGTTGGTAGCCTCTGGAATTCGGAGAGATTTGCTTGAGGTCTTGTGGACCACTGTCTTGAGGCCCAATTCAGTGGTACTCGGGGTGGGATGCTACATTGTTGATCAGAAGAATAAATATACACATTTCCCTTCTATTTGAGACAATCCTTCTCAAGATCATCTTTATCAATTGTACCTCAAAGTGATTTCCAGGTTACATGGATTACCTTTGTCCATTATATTTGAATATGATCCCATGTTCACTTCTAACATTGGATAGTCCATAAGAAGTTTTTGGGAATTGAATTAAATTTCTTCACAACCTTTAATCATCAATTTGATGGAAAAAATAAATGAATTATTCATAAATTGGAAGACATATTATGTTATTTTCCAACAGATTACACATAAAGCTGGGATCATTATCTTTCTTTAGTTGAGTTTTTTTATAATAACAGGTTTCATTACATTATATAGATGACACCTTTTGATAAATTATATGTAAAGTGGTGTTAAACCCCAAAATTGTGGAATAAATTTAGGGAAAGGAAGTTTATGGGACCATAATTAGTATGGTAAGATCTTGAGAAAGTGAATATGATCTTGAAAAACATGGGGAAAACACAGAGTAGGTAGAAAAGCTATGAAAATAAGAAGGGGAATTAATTTTCTATAGAGGTAGGTGATAATGTTTTCATTAAAATACATCTTTGCAAAATTGTTATGCATTTTGGTAAAAAAAGGAATTCCCAGTCCATGGTTCATTGGACCTTATAAAATAATAGAGATATTTGGACTAGTTACCTACTGAGTAGCTCTGCCTCCATGTTTATCCCAGGTACACAATGTTTTTCATGTTTCAATGTTAAAGAAGCATGTGAAATATTCATCTTTTGTTTTGAAACTAGAATTAGTTTATATAGAATAGAACCTTTCTTATGAGTAATATCTTATTCAGATTATTGATCATAGAGAGAATGTATTACAGAATAACTTAATTCATTAGGTTATGATTTTGTGGAGAAACCACACAGTCCAAGAAGCAACATGGGAATTTAGAAATTCTATGAGGGAAATTTATCCTCACTTGATTAGTAAATAAATAAAATTTACAAGGGTGAAATTTATGGGGGGGTGTAACAACCTAGGTACTTATAAAATAATTTGTTTTCATGTGGGAACTAAATAGATAAATTCATTATAAATGTATAATGAAATAAGTAATACTTATTGAAAATAAAGAATCTATATAAATAGAATAGAAACCTCTCCTATAAAATTAGAAATAAATTTTATAGATATTATAATAAGTAATACGATATATTTATATCATGGAATTAGAAAATAAATGTTTTGAAAATGATAAATTAATTGTTAGTATTTTGTGACACATAAATTTTTATATACAATTTTATAATTAATAAAAGTATTTAATATAAAATTTATATTTATAAAATAGATTCATAAATTAATATTTATTATTATTATTATAAGAAAATTTTATTATATCTTCATTAATTTTTCAATGTTTCATAAAATTAGTTATAATTTTTAAATTAGTATTTTTTAAATAAATGATGATTTTAATTAAAAAAAGAAATTATCATATTAATTAAATTATTATCATAAAATAGAGTTTATTTTTGAATTATACATGTTAATAAATGGTTAGACTAAATTTTTGGGATTTTTCTAAAGTACCTGAATTTATGGTGAATAGTGAAATATTTTTATTTTTGGTATTTAACAAATACATGAATTATTGAGTCATAGATGATGTATGGATGATGTTAGCCCACAATCTGGAACTATCATTCAATATTTTAATATATTCAGTTATAATATTGAAACTATTCATAGTCTAGAGCCAAAATAATAAACAAATGAATAAAATAAACAAAAAATACCCCTCTCCTCCACTATAAATACCACCCCTCATGACCTATTCTTTTCACATCTACCAGTACTTGTAACTTGTTTAATTTATTATTAATTAATTTACCAACCCTTTTTATCATTTCCAAGACCTTCTTATCTCACAAAATGATCAATACCAAGTTCATGAAGGAGGTTCTCAAGGTGAATAATTTCAATAGGTAAAATCTACTTTCATTTTCTTGTAAATTTATTTTCAATTTATTTTATCTTCTTATCATCTAATAACCTCCCCTAATACATGTGATATGATAACTCCATTATATTACATATAATGTAATTTTATTGTGTTAATGGAATATTCATCATCAAACCTATCCTATTTTCCTCTTATTCTATAAAATGAAAACATTGTCCGTGATAGGTCAATTTACTGTCATCGTGGATGGTGTGTTTTCACTTTATTTTAAAATCTTCAGGGATATTTATAAAAATATTTTTATTCGTAAATAATATTTTATTATACATATTATATGTTATATAATTGTCTATAACCAATATATAAACATTATATTAAATAAAATGATATAAGTTTGTGATAGTTGTAAAAACGACCAAAATAAATTTAACCATTTTCATTAATGTTTTATCTAATGAATCGTCCTTATAGAAAGAAAAAATGATACACAATATCATATTAAATTATGGAATCATATTAATAAAATCTCTTTCTACTTCTGTATGTTTTATTCCCTTCAACAAAACAAACTAATAAATAACCAACCATGGAAACAATGAAATAAACACACCCGAAACAATAAAATAACTAAATATTATCAATAAAAGGGTGGAGTGATGCTATAAAAATATAATTTAAGGTCTTATAAATATCAATATTGTTCTATAAAAAATTAATAACATTATTTAAGACATTATATATGAGGTTTGAAAACATTTGATGGAAGTTAAACCCAAGGTAAGGTACTTTTCTTTAAAAATCCCCTTATAAATTTCAGTTTTTAGAAAATTCAAAACGAATTTTTTTATCATACAGGTATTCAAGTTTTATGATTTGTTTCTGGTTCTTGGGAATTTATTTTTATGATGGTTGGTTCTGTGATACCCCTATAAGGCATTGGTTATGTTTATGTTAGAAGTTGACAATAATGGTTATTCCCAGTGTAACTCTAATGGTTACACACTAAGGTATCCATGAGGCTTACATCATAAGGAATCCATGTGGGTTAAAAAATAATATATTATCCCTAAGGTTTAAAATATTATGTATGTAGTTACCTATGTTACGTAAATGGTTTATTTATGTTTTCTATGTTTTATGGAAATAATTTATTTTCACAAGGTAAGTATATGATACTCTATGGGTGAGAAGTACGACATTGTGAAAATGATTTCATATGTTTATAAGTATTCATAGACTAATGATTATTTTATTTTATGTCCCTTAAAAATATTTATTTATTCGTCCATTGTTTTAAAAAAAATTCACATGTTTTCTAAAATGGGTAAGAGAAAAGAAGAATACAAACTGAATGTTGTAAAGATTTTTCATGAAAAGATTTCATGTTGTATTAAAACATTTTTCATTATATAAGAAATGGATACTATTTTTGTAGTACATACTTTGTATTATTGTGGGTTGATATGTATGAATTATTTCCTAATTCTATAAAACTCTAAATCGAAAATATCCTTGTGAATGTAAGAAAGTGAATTCAAAAAGAATTTACTAGATTATGTAATTATTAATGTGGGGATATTACAAATTTCCTAGATTGAAAATAGTCAGTCAATTTTCTCTAACTTCATTTTCTTTGAAATGGAGGATGATGCTATTTGAAATTGAACATCATCATTATGTGAGCTCCGAAAATCTATATTTCTTCTATAACTTCAACTTTTGGGGCCATCTACATGTTCAAAATCTTTTATAAACTAATTATGAACATATATTATGTATTAGTTTTAGGGCATGGATTTACAATATGTGTGCATAACTTTGTCATCAGTATGAAAATATAAAGGTTTCATACATTTCAAAGTTATTGAATTTTTTGAAACTTCATTTTTGAAAATAAATTAGGATATTGTACCGAAGTTACTGTACCCAAAGAAGACATGTCAAAAAGTTCAGGTTATTGTCTTTCAATGCTTGAAGATCCATCTTGGTTCACATCCTATATAATATTATTGATAGAATATACTTTTTGAAAGTTTATATTGATGATTTTTTAAATAATATTTCAGAAAATATGTAAAAAATATATTCTATGAAATGTATATTTACATATGAAATTTTAATCCTAAACAATTTAACATTACGATTTAAAGTGAAAAAACTGTAATAATATAAATATAATTGGAAGTCATACCTCATTTTATCATTGATAAATTTAATGATGATTGATATCATTTACATCACATGTAAAAAATTACATTTAATGTATTCTTTTATGGGGTATGTCGGTTCCAAACATTGAAATAAGAAATATCAATAGTCACGAGGAATGTTTTATGTTTCAAAACATTCAACTTATTTGGAAAACCAATATAAAAGTGAACTATAATCGATAAATAATAATGTCAATATAGATTTATGTAAAAATATATGTTGGTGAGAAAAAGAATAAAATTTGGTTTGTACTTATAACAAATAAAGAATGAATTATCACTTGAATATTCTCCATCTATTGTAATATGTGTTTTTCATGTCACTAAATATTTTCTACAAGTATTAGGTTAAAAAAGTATCATTATTAAACATTATTTCTTCATACATATAAGTAAAAAAATATTCAAACATACATATTTATAGTCCTCATACATATAAGTTACAAAAAAATATTCATACCTACATATTTACAAAAAATTATATTAGAATAAATTAATGTTATGAAATGAAAAAATATTTTTTTAAAATAAGAACTAATATATTTCAATTCCTAATACATTTAAGATATACAAATCATTCAAAACTGCATATTTATAGACATTTACATTAGGAGAAATTAATAATAAAAAAAGAAAAAATATTACTAACAAATATGAATTGAAATATACCAAATCCTAAAACATATGAGTTACAAATAATATTAAAACATTAATATCTAAAAACCAATACATTAAAAAATAATCTATTAAAAAATGAAAAAATATTTTTAACAAATATTAACCGACATATTCCAGTTAAGGAATACAAATAGATATAAACAATGAAGTAAAATATGAATCTATATATAAAATAAATATGAACAAAAATATCCTTGATATAACTTTTATAAAAGTATAGAATGATGTTACAATCATTTCACTATATATTGAAGTATTTTACCCCATGCAGTGCAGTAATATTGATGAATATTACATATTGCAATGTATGTAGTGTATTAATTTTTGTTATGTAGATATAGGCTCTAGTGTTTTTGTATAGACTATGTTAATATTTAATTTTATTAATATTACATATTTCATATTACAATTCATGAATATTTAAATTTAATATTGAAGATTATAATATATTCTAGAGTAGTCAATAATATCACTTGTGGTAGTGTATGTATTTACAGTGCTTAATAATGCTACATATTATAGAGTATACAAACAAATTTTATAGTGAAAATGATAATGAGTAATTAGAAACCAAAATGATAAATAAATCTTTTGATGATTGTATAATAACTATTCTAGTTGATAATAAAGTACCTATTAGTTTAACTTATTAGTTGTTATTACTTGAATATCTACCATAGGAATTATGCTATGAAATATTCATGGGGGAAATAGTTAGTGAAAAAGGTTATTATTTATAAATAGATTACATACAACCATTAAAGACAAAATATTTTATATAATTTATTGTATATTAAAAAAATATTACATATTAAATTATTATTATATATAATAGTGTATCTAATTGGATAATAATTTGGAAAACACATAGAATTTTGGGAAAAAACATAGAACATGTATGTAACATATATAAAATAAATTGTTACCTACACATTCTACATATGCCAATAAATGTGCACTTATGGGTAATTTATTACATCAGTATGAAAATTCCAGTAAATATTTTTTATAATGAAAATATTTATCAAAAGATGTATTCAGATAATAATTTAGATGATGTAGATATTCCATTAATGTTATAACAATGTAAGTGGATGTAATGAATTTAACAGTATAAATATTTGGATGTTAAAAGGAAATCAATGTATGTTATCAGAATAACTAAACAAGTTTACATTTTCTGTAATTATGTGTATAATATTTTAAGTGTAATGAAAATTATAATAATACATGCCTTTATGGATTAACAATCCATGAAAAGTATTATAGTGTATGATAAGTGTTTTTGCAGAATATGTTTTCACGGTATGATATGTGTTTATCTAATAAAATTACATATAGAATGATTTAATAATATTCATAAGGTAGACAACACAATTACAAATTCAGTTATGGAATGAAGATTACCTTAACATTCCATACAAGAAGAAAAATCTTCATTTTTTAATGGAATTGATGAATATTGAATCCCTTGATTTTCTGAATAATGAGAAAAAAATATATGGCTTGTAAACATTCAAAAAAACCAATGGTTGAAAAAATAGAAAGAAATAAGACTATATAAGATGAAATAATATGGAATAATAATCGAGATAGATAATGGATCTGGTTTGTTAACATAGAACTACAATTTAAAATAAGGAAATTGAAACATTGATAGAGAGAAGAAGTAGTATTCATAGATGAGTCACCCCTGGATTTATGTATTTTGACGATGAAGATATGGTGGTACTAGGTAAAATAAATCATTGGTAATGGGAATTAGAATTTTTTCAGTTAGGAGCCTGATGGGGAAGAGTTGGACGCATAATAAGATGATACAACATGTTTCTTGGATTCTAAGAATCAAATGGGAGGAGAAAAAGGGGATCTAGAAGGATGTAACCTAATAGAAGCAATGCATGGAGTTAGGGTTTAAATAGTATGTAGATCTCGATGGTATAGAAATCAATGTAGAATATGGTGAATGAGGAGTTGTAAATGGTATCCATATGTGTTTTCTTATGTGCTTGGTGGGAAGGGAGCTAACATGGTGGGTATCTTTAGTCGGTTGTGATTGGTGGGAAGGGAACTTATAGGGTGGGTTTTTTTTTCAGGGGAGTATAGGAATGAGAAGAATGTGAATGGGGAGCTGGGGAATGGGGGAGCGGAGAGGAAGATCAGAATGGACACAAGAATATGGGGAGTGATATGGGGGAGCAGAGGGAGTAATGATAGAGAGAGATGGGGACAAAGAGACAGATGGTTAGTAGGGAAGGGGGAAAAGAGATAACAACAGAGGATGTTGGGCAAAAATCCCTCAAGGTAACATTGCAGTATTTTTAGGTTGATTGTGTTTGTTGACAAAGTAGGTTTCCATGGAGAATTGTCGAGTTCCCGAGAAGTTTTTGACATTTCTTGTTGACAAAGAACGATGAAAAAGGAATTGACGATCTGGAGGCGGTACAAAAGAGCAGTACAAGGTGGCACCGTTTCCTAGTGTTTGCCAAATTTTTGGGGTCCAAATTTTGGAGTTTGGTGAGCATTGCGAAAAGTGGATTTCCATGAATAGCATAATTTCATATGGCAAAGGCATGAATTTCGCGAATATAGGATGCTTGGTTTGGAAATCGCGAAGACCAGAAGAATGGAGGCGGTGATGCTTCACGATTACATCAAGCTTCGCGAATGGTAGAGGCTGAAGCGCATCGCAGCGGTGAAGGACTTTGCGAGGGAGCTTCGCGGCGAAGGTGTGAAGGAATTTTGGGCTTTGTGAGGGAGCTTCTCGGCGAAGTCGCAAAGGTATGTTGACGATGATTATTCGCGACTACGTCAAGCTCCGTGAACGGAAAATTGCCGTGGAGCTTCGCGATTTGGACAGAATTCTGGCAGAAACTTTGGAGCTTCAAGATTTGAGATGTCGTGGAATTTACTTCGCGTGGAAGGGAAGAGGGTCGGTGGAATCGCTATAAATAGAGGCCGACCCCTTCGAACAAAGAAGAGATAATTTTCAGAGAAAATCCATTGCTCTCGGTTCGCGAAGGTGGTTCGCGAAGGCAGTGTGCTTCGCGAAAAAGGAGCTTTGAGGCATCTATTGTAGCTCCGCGAAAGTTGTGTGCTCCGCGTTGGCTCAGTGAGCTTCGCGAGAGATGTTGCTTTGCAACAAGTTGAGCTTCGTGGGAGTTCTTCGCAAAAGAGCTTCGCGAGAGAGCTTCGTGAAAAGGCAGGAGATTCACGAAGGCTTGTTGATCTTCGCGAAATTGGGAGCCTAGCGAAGTTAAGTGCTTTGCGGAGGTCTTTACAAAGGTAGTTTGCCCAGTGTTCAGAGGAAAAGAGGTATTCATCTATGGATGAAAGTTGAAATTCAACAGAGCATCTACATATAGAGAAAGATGCACTCCTTAATGGAAATGAAGAGACCTACAGGTCTATAAACTGTGATTGGATTACCTTCCAAGATCAGTGAGCTTAGGAAGAGGAAGAAGGTGATCCTCTCCACCGGCAGTGAGCTAGAGAGAGAGAAACAGGGAGTGACCCTTTGGAAAGTAGTGAGCTAACCCTAAACCTTGTATAGGCAGTGAGCCTGGGCATAGAAGTGATCTAGCCCGAACATTGTAATCCACAGCTAGTGAAGTTTAGTGGACTTGGTACGACCGGAAACCTGTCAGCGTATGCTCCTTGAACGTAGCCCTTAGCGGTGAACCAAGTAAAATTGATGTGTCCTGTACTTGCTTTACTTTCTATTTATATTGTGCAGCAAGAAAGAGAGAGAAGAGTGTTTTGCTTAATAGCGAAACAAGATCACAAACGGGCTTTAATTTTTAATTATTCATACCCTGATTCACCCCCCCCCCTCTCAGGGTATTCAGCCTAGTGGACCTAACAAGTGGTATCAGAGGGAAGG
The DNA here is from genome assembly GCA_963277665.1 of Viscum album. NCBI lineage: Eukaryota > Viridiplantae > Streptophyta > Magnoliopsida > Santalales > Viscaceae > Viscum > Viscum album. The sequence continues at coordinate 1,106,444,886 of OY728140.1, forward strand.
TTGACAGTTGTTCTTCTCTCAAATGGAGGTCACTAATCATAGAGGGATTCAGATCTTCTACGGATGTAATTTTCAGATATGGAAAAATTGAATGCAACACTATTTCCGATCTTTGAGAATGGATGTGTTTTTAGCAGCTATGCATGGTATCATAGCTGATATTACTAGTGGTGCATTATCAGAAGCTGAGCACAAAGAGTTGGATGCTGATTCCAAAGCAATCAATGCCTTAGGGGGAGCCCTCTCTAATCCCATATATACAAAGGTGATGTCATGCAAAACGTCACATGCCATGTGGGAAAAGCTTTTGAATATTTTTGAAGGGGATACAAAAGTCATAGAGGCAAAGCTGCAAGTGTTGTGGAACAAGTATGAAGATCTGAGAATGAACCCGAATGAGTCTATTGATGCATTCTTTGACAGGGTAAATGTTGTGGTAGAAGACATGCGGGGTCTTGGAGAAATTATCGAAGACATTAAAATCGTAAAGCGAATCCTGAGAAAGCTTCCACCTTGGTTCAATCCGAAAGTTTCTGTTTTGGAAGATAAAGATCCGAAAGAGCTGACATTGGATAACCTACACAGCACTCCTGTTGCATATGAAATGAGAAATGATGACAACGATGCTGTGGAAAAGGGTAAATCCAAAGAGGTGGCATTTAAGTCCATGAAGAGGCTCACTATTGAAGATTCTCAGGAGGAAGAAGAGTCAGATGAGGTGATGTCGTTTCTTTCTTCAAATCTCCAAAGTGGAAAAGGAATGTTTAAAGGGAAACTTCCACTACCATGCTTCCGATGCGGAAAGGTTGGTCATCTTGCTGCAAGATGCCCCAAAAAGTTTCAAGAAGAAAGCGATGAAGAGGAAGGTGAGATTCCCATGAAAAAATTTTCAACCTATGTGAAAGGGAAGAAGCATTTCAAGAGAAATTTACTTAAGAAAAAGAATCTTCTTTCACAAGAAATAGACAGTTCAGCTGAGTCTGAGGGTGAAGAAGTTGAAAAGATAGAAAAATGCAAAGATCGTGGACAAAATGCGATGGTGGCTGTTGCCAGTAGTGCTCTAGAAAAGAAAGAAACCGAAACTGATGAAGAAGAATAATAAATTGAAGGGGGAGTTGACATGGAAGGTGAATTAGAAGCAGCTCTTGAAGAGATAGATGTTTGGCGAGCAAAAACAAAGAAAGCCAACAAGATAGTACGTGATGCCAAACTCTACATGCAACAACAACAAGAAGAGAAGTCTGATCTTGAGAAAGAAATTGAAAATCTTAAGTTTTCCAGGACGGAGCGCACAGAAAAGGTTGATGAGCATAAGCTCAAGATTGAAGAGCAGAAAAGGGAGATCGATTGCTTGAGTCGAAAAGTGAAAGATCACTTCAAGCGTATTGAAGAGCTTGAAGAGGAAGTTGTCGGTCTGCGGAGAAAAGTTGAAGACCAAGAAAAACCTTTGAATCCCAAAACATTCTTGGGAAATCAGGTCGTTACGAAGACTGAAAAGAAGAAAGAAGAGCCTAGTAGTTCAGCAGGAAAGAAGCAACAATTGAACTCAGAAGTTAAGGCTGATTCATGGCTTAATCAGAAACAAAAATCTGTGGTAGTTGAAGTTAGACCGCAAGCACCTGTGCCGAGATTGAAAGTGGATTTGAGCACAAAGCAGAATCAGAATACTCAGATATCCCAATGGGAAACTCATAGTGCTGAAGTAACACGAAGGAATGCACCTTATATCAGGTGTTATTGTTGTGGAAAGATGGGACATTCACAATATGTGTGTTCCATAGACAAAAGATATCGAAGGGAACACGAACAGAGATGGCAGCCAAATAGAGAACGGTTTTCTAGAACATATTTTGAAGGACATTGTTTTTGGTGCGGAGGATTTGGACACATGGCTAGGTACTGCACTCCGACTATTCAGAAAAATGTGCCAAAGCAGAATCAAAATGTTCGCAAGCAGCAGATCAGTAAACCGACAAGTGAGTTAAAAGTTCAGAACAGATTTACAGTTTTGCAAGATGAAGTTGGTCCATCATACTCTGAGAAAGAACAGAAGCCTCAATCCATGCCGAGTATGAAAGAAAAAGTATGGACCAGGAAGAAGAAAGTTGAGAAGTCCGTAGTTGCTGAAATTGCCCTTAAAGCATCAGATCGTTCTGGTGTGTGGATCCTTGATAGTGGTTGCACATCCCACATGACAGGCAACAAGGATCTGGTTACAGGCATAAAATATGACAAAGAAGGAGTTGTCAAATTTGGAAATGATGAAGGCCTGATGATTTTTGGCTCAGGAAAAGCCAAGTTTGGGGGCAAAGAAATGAGACATGCTGATGTCTTGGTGGTAGAGGGTCTCAGTCGTAATTTGCTTAGCGTTAGACAACTATGCGACTCTGGGCACTCTATCCTATTTACCAAGAAGATGGGTATTGTTAAAGGAAAAGATGGAATAGTCATTCTATAGGGAAAACAAACAAAGGGGAATCTTTACCTGGTAGGTGGGGAAGAAGATTCATGCCTTTTATCCAAAGAAGAAGAAAATCAGCTGTGGCATAAGCGACTTGGTCATCTATGTCAACCATCTATGGAAGATCTGGTAAAGTGTGATGCTACTAGAGACCTTCCCAGACTATCACGTGATCGCACTCATACGTGTGATGCTTGTCAACAAGGGAAGATCATAAGGAAGACATACAGGCCAAAGGAACAAAAAGCAACTCGAGTGCTCGAATTGGTGCATGCTGATGTATGTGGACCTATCTCACCACGAGCTATAGATGGGAAAAGGTACTATGTTTTTTTCATTGATGACTATAGCAGAATGGCCTGGGTATTCATCATTACCCATAAGACAGAGGTGTTCAGTTGCATAAAGCAGTACAGAAGGGAATCAAAAAAGATGCTTGGGCAGAAAATTATGAAGTTTCATACTGATAATGGTACAGAATTTATAAACAGTCAAGTTGAAAACTATCTCGAGAAACATGGGATAAGGCATCAAGTTTCATCAGTAAGAACTCCCCAACAGAATGGAGTGGTTGAAAGGAGAAATCAGATCATCAACAACATGGCCAGAACAATGCTTATCGATAAGGACCTACCAGAGAAATTTTGGAAGGAAGCAGTTTTGACATCGGTCTATATTTCAAACAGGTCCCTGTTATGTCCGAAGCAAGGGAAGACTCCATATGAACTATGGTACGGAAATAAGCCAACGTTGAAATACTTTCGAATCTTTGGAAGTAAGTGTTTCATTCTCAAAAAAGAACATCATAGGAAGTTTGAGGCACGAGGAGATGAAGGGATATTCCTTGGATATTTAGGGAAAAGAAAAGCATATAAATGCTTCAACAAAAGGCTGGGAAAAATTGTTGAGAGCCATAATGTCACTATAGTCGAAAATGAACAGACTACTCAACGACCCAGTGAACAGTTTCTGGATGAAATTGATGATGAGGTAAGCAACACAAGAGGAGTAGAAGTGGCATAGGCTGACTCAGAAGAAGATACTGATGATGAACAAGAAAGTGTCAAGTCTGTGTCTGCAAGGAAGCCAAAGAGTCAAGATGAAATTGATAGGCAAAATATCATTGGTGATCAGACAGCTCCAGTTCAGACTCAAAGAATGAAGTCATTACAGCAGACATCGTTTTTATCTTAGGTGGAGCCGAAATGTTTTTCCGATGCAGCTGAAGATGAAAACTGGGTTCAGGCTATGAACAAAGAACTTGATCAGATTGAGAAGAACCAGACATGGGAGATTGTTTTGAGGCCAGCAGACAAGAATGTCATCGGGACTAAATGGGTCTATCGCAACAAAATGAATGAAGATGGCACAGTGATTCGGAACAAAGCATGACTAGTGTGCAAGGGGTACTCCCAAATTGAGGGAATAGATGTCGATGAGACATTTGCACCGGTTGCAAGGCTGGAGACAATCAGATTATTTTTGGCCATAGTGGTGCAACGAAAGTTCAAAGTGTTCCAGATGGATGTCAAATCCTCATTCTTGAATGGTGCTCTGGAAGAGGAGGTGTATATTGAGCAGCCAGATGGTTTTCTTATTCAAGAGGATGAGAACAAAGTTTGCAGGCTGAAGAAGGCGTTGTATGGGCTGAAACAAGAACCAAGGGCATGGTACTCAAGGCTTGATCAGTACTTGGAAAATCTTGGTTTCCAGCGTGTTGGAGTTGATTACAATATCTATTTCAGCAATGAAAGTAATCAAAGGATGATGGTATTGGTTTATGTCGATGACATAATATTTGGCGGATCAGATGAAGCTCAGTGCAGACAGTTTTCCGAATTCATGAAAAATGAGTTTGAAATGTCAATGATTGGAGAGCTAACGTTTTTTCTTGGTCTAAAGGTGACACAAGGAAAGAATGGGACATTCATTTCTCAATCTAAATATGCCAAGGAGGTCTTGAGAAGGTTTGGAATGGAAAATTCCAAGGAGATGAAGACTCCGGTTTCTACCCGGATGAAATTTTCAAAAGATGAGGATGGTAAGGCAGTTAATATCAAAGAATACAGGAAAATCATTGGAAGTCTGTTGTACTTGACTGCAACAAGGCCTGATATTGTTTTCGCCACATGCCAAGCAGTGAGATATCATAGCAATCCCAAGGAAAGTCACATTCTTGCAGTGAAAAGAATACATCGGTATATCCAGGGCACAATGGATTTTGGCTTGACATATACTGACAAATCTCAGACAGAATTATTGGGATATACTGATGTAGACTGGGCCGGTTCAGCAGATGATAGAAAATCAACATCAGGTGGTGCATTCTATCTTGGTGGATTGTGTATTTCTTGGCTAAGCAAGAAGCAAGATTGCATTTCATTGAGCACCGTAGAAGCTGAGTATATTGCGGCCACTCAAGACTGCACACAGTTATTGTGGATGAAGCAGCAGCTTGAAGATATGGGAGTTGAAGTGAAGTCTCCGATCGGAATCCAGTGTGACAACTCAAGTGCTATAAATCTTAGAAAAAATCACTTCCATCATTCAAGGACAAAGCACATTGAGATTAAGTATCATTTTATCAAGGAGAAGGTTGAGCAGGGAATCGTGAAGTTGGAGTATGTGCCTACAGAGCTACAGGTTGCAGACATTCTGACAAAGGCCTTACCCAAGGAAGTATTTGAAAGGCATCAACTGGCTCTGGGAGTTCAGTCGATTCCCCGCACTTGAAATAGTGTGGCTGTGGGACCCCCTCCCCCCTCTCCCCGAGGTATGATGTGTTTTTCCCTAATGTGCTAATGTGTTATCTACTCTGTTTCAGACTGCAAAGGAATTACCTTTTGGTTCGTTGACAAAGGGGGAGAAAAGTGTTTGTTAAAGGGGGAGAAAATAGTGTTTGTTCAAGGGGAAGACAGTGTAGAGATTTGATAAATCATAATTGATACGGGGAGAAGCTGACAGGTGGAGCAGCCAGAAAGGGGGAGAAATGAGAAAGGTGGAGAGCGTTTTTAAATCTGACGATGCTAGAAGTGATCGTTCAAAGCATAGAAATCACGACAGCTGAGGATCGTGATAAAAGCAGTACAGTGGTGTTGGAATGGTGTGAGACGATGTCCAACTATCAACAATTGGTATCAACATAAGAATTCACCAATTGGTATCAGTGTGGTTCAACAATTGGTATCAATTTAAGAATTGGTATCAGGGTGGAATCAACAAATGGGGTCTGACATGAACTGATTCATTGAGGAACTTTTCATACTACTCTTGTTTCTCACACCGAGCATTGCTCATGTGGGCTTAGAGTACGTGTTAAGTGAATCCTTGAACGCTATCATAGTCGCAAGAGGTGAATGGTGGTAGCAACTGGAAGAAGACTCAGTGAGGTATCAAAGTGCAGAAAATCATTCTGAGTAGAGTTGTGAAGAGTTTTCAACAAACCCAAAGGGGGAGATTGTTGGGAAAAAATCCCTCAAGGTAACATTGCAGTATTTTTGGGTTGATTGTGTTTGTTGAAAAAGTAGGTTTCCATGGAGAATTGTCGAGTTCCCGAGAATTTGTTGACATTCCTTGTTGACAAAGAACGGTGACAAAGGAATGGACGATCTGGAGGCGGTACAAAAGAGCAGTACAAGGTGGCGCTGTTTCCCAGTGTTTGCCAAATTTTTGGGGTCCAAATTTTGGTGTTTGGTGAGCATCGCGAAAAGTGTATTTCCATGAAGAGCATAATTTCATATGGCAAAGGCATGAATTTCGCGAAGATAGGATGCTTGGTTTAAAAATCGTGAAGACCAGAAGAATGGAGGCGGTGATGCTTCGCGGTTACGTCAAGCATCACGAACAGCAGAGGCTGAAGCGCATTGCAGCGGTGAAGGGCTTTGCGAGGGAGCTTCGCGGAGAAGGCGTGAAGGAATGTTGGGCTTCGCGAGGGAGCTTCGCGGCGAAGTTGTGAAGGTATGTTGACAATGATTCTTCACGACTACATCAAGCTCCGCGAACGGAAAATTGTCGTGGAGCTTCGCGATTTGGACAGAATTCCGGCAAAAACTTTGGAGCATCGCGATTTGAGATGTCGTGGTGTTGACTTCGTGTGGAAGGGACGAGGGTCGGTGGAATCACCCATAAATAGAGGCCGACCCCTTCGAGCGAAGAAGAGAGAATTTTCAGAGAAAATCCATTGCTCTCGGTTCGCAAAGGTGGTTCGCGAAGGCAGTGTGCTTCGCGAAAAAGGAGCTTCGTGGTGGCTATTGTAGCTCCGCGAAAGTTGTGTGCTCCGCGTTGGCTTAGTGAACTTCACGAGAGAAGTTGCTTTGCAACGAGTTGAGCTTCGCGGGAGTTCTTCGCGAAAGAGCTTTGCGAGAGAGCTTCGCGAGAGAGCTTCGCGAGAGAGCTTCGCGAAAAGGCAGGAGCTTCGCGAAGGCTTGTTGAGCTTCGCGAAATTGGGAGCCTAGCGAAGTTAAGTGCTTTGCGGAGGTCTTTCAGAAGGTAGTTTGCCTAGTGTTCAGAGGCTAAGAGGTATTCATCTATGGATGAAAGTTGAACTTCAACAGAGCATCTACATACAGAGAAAGATGCACTCCTTAATGGAAATGAAGAGACCTATAGGTCTATAAACTGTGATTGGATTCCCTTCCAAGAGCAGTGAGCTTAGGAAGAGGAAGAAGGTGATCCTCTCCACCGGAAGTGAGCTAGAGAGAGAGAGAAATAGGGAGTGACCCTTGGGAAAGCAGTGAGCTAACCCTAAACCTTGTATAGGCAGTGATCCTGGGCATATAAGTGATCTAGCCCGAACATTGTAATCCACAGCTAGTGAAGTTTAGTGGACTTCGTACGACCGGCAACCTGTCGGCGTATGCTCCTTGGACGTAGCCCTTAGCGGTGAACCAAGTAAAATTGCTGTGTCCTGTGCTTGCTTTACTTTCTATTTATATTGTGCAGCAGGAAAGAGAGAGAAGAGTGTTTTTCTTAACAGCGAAACAAGATCGCAAACGGGCTTTAATTTTTAATTAGTCATACCCTGATTCACCCCCCCCCCCTCTCAGGGTATTCAGCCTAGTGGACCTAACAGAGGAGAATACACGTGGAGGAGGAGCCTCACAAATTAGTAAGAGTAATATATATTATTTTATTAATATTTTTTTATTTAATTTTATAACAGTCTATATTTATATATACATGGAATATAATAAATTTATAAACCTAACAAATTGCTTATACAATGAAATGGTTATCATATCAAAATTGTTAGACTAAGCCTAAACCAAGGTGCCCCATTAAGTGAACAACATCATGAAACATTTAAAAAAAATTTGTATGAAACCAACACAAAATAACATTATTTTTTTACCAACACATTATCATTCAACCCCTAGTCATCCAAAAAGATTAATATATCATGTTGGTAAAAACACACAAAAACATCCTTTAAATGATAATATAATTTTATGCTTTGTTATTCTATTTTAAACAAGAATAATTTATTTAAATACCCCTTATTAAGAAACATCAACTAATTCATCAAATCAAAATATCATTAAACAGTCATTTAAAAATTAATTATCACATTACCATATCAAAAATTCATTTTTAAAAAGAAATCATCACATTAAATCATTACATTTTGATGATTATAAGATTTATAAACATATAATTGATGCTTTAACTTAATTTTACATATTTATCCATTATAAAATTTTAGTTCCACTAAATCATATAATTATTCCAATACCTAATCAAAACCAAAACACTCACAATATCAAATGATTATACCAAAATAACACATTAAAATTCATTTACTCATGACATTAATTTATATAGTAGTGAACAACTCTTTAATGTATTAATTTAATATGAAAACAAAAATTTCAACCCTCATAATCACATCATTTATTCCAACAATAATGATTAAATCAATTCAAAAAGTTACATTATTATTTTACTTATTATACCATCACTTTGGATATGATGTTTTGTAATTTTTGTGTTGAAGATAATTTATAATGTTTTCAAATCATATTCCATTTCATGAAAAATAATTCGATAACTTTACAAATAATTAATATTTTCATTTTACTCAAAAAATAATTAAATCATTAGTGAAAATCAATATTCTTATCCAATTAATGAATTATACATCATTGAGTGTATAAATTTACCTACCTTACAGCAGGTAAACAATTCACACAAAGAGATAAACACAATTCATTACTAAACACAAGGAATAAACAAATATCACTAAACTAGAAGTAAAGAACGAAAATTAGAACATGAAAATTAGAAACCATGATTTTTTTTAAAAAATATGGGGTTTTAATTTTTATACCTAGATAAACTCAAAACTACAAACAGATCATGATTATACCAAGAAATAGAGAAGAAATTACCTCATGAATGTAGAGGGAGAATATAGAGGAATTATATCATAGAAATATACTCATGAAATTGGGCTTCCATGGGAATTTATATAATGAAATTTATTATTTTAAATGAAACTCAAGAAAAATAATATGTGGTTAATGACTATACCTACCATGAAATAAAACTACAATAATTTTCAATGGACTATAAAACATAGGATTTTTATATTTAAAAAAAATATGTGTATACACACACAAAAATATATATTAATGAAAATATATTTAATTATATATATATAAATAATATAAAATGTAATATATATATATATACCAATTTTAATATATGTTTATATTTTTCATTAGAGAATGAAAGTAACCCTTCTCAAATCATATTTCCATGTTTGCATTACTGTTATTCAAGATCTATTTTTATAGAAATGTTAGAATAATAGTTGATTTGTCATTGAATATATTAATGTTATAAATGATAAACTAGATATGGGAAATAATTGAATATATCTATTGATTGAGATGACTTTGTGATCACAAGAGATGATTACAACTTTAGACTATGATGGAGACCGTATTGAGTAAATGAAAAACATAGTTAAATAATTCCTTCATCACTATCTAAAAATATTTGCGTAGTTTTCGAGATATGTAAAGACTCCATTATATGCAATTTGTATTAAATATACAACATTGGCAACCATAATTAAGCTATATATTTTGAAATTCAAAAATAGATGAAGAAAAAAAGACTTATATAACTACCAAATCTCTTGAATTATATGATACCATAAGATAATGAACTTACATTTAGAATATATGACACTAAAATATGCTATCTTTAATGCATATGATATTTAAATGAATAAATTCTGGTCCAAATAAATATTTTTTTAAGGACTATGAATCTCATTCAAAAATTCCCTAAGTATAGCATGTACTGATACATGAAAGATGAATCAAGTCCTTCTAAAGATGTATGGTAGTTTTTTATTATTTTAGGATTTAGATGATTATATAGAACTGAGAATACTACAAAGAAATTAACATGTCTTGTATGTACCAAAATTCAATATGGGAAACTTTATCACCTTGTAGACTATCCTTGATTTAAGAAAATTGATCAAGAGTATCATGAAATTATAAATGAGCCAAGAAACCTTAGTCTTTCACTATATAAGGAATGAATGAATCATTTTGGTGTAAAATACAGCACTCGGAGTACATGGATGGTGTTATTACTATAATATTTCCTTCCTCTATAGTTATATATAATACACAAATATGTCATGTTGTATATACTTATTTAAACGCTAAAACAACTAGGTAATAATATTAAGGATTATTTGGATCCATTGTTAAATGATATGAAATTAATGTAGAATTCAGGTCTTATACTGTATGATACTAATTGAAATGATGATTTCACATTGAGATACATGTTCTAGAGGATGATTATTGATGCCTAATTTTGGATAGGACCAGTATTATGATGATAAAGGAAAAAAAGGCATTTGGAGGGTGCCGAGAAGATTTCTCAACATGAGAGGCAGGTGCGCACAAGTATAAGGGGATGCGTGAAAGAGTTACTCCAATGCAAAAACCCTTGCACACCCAATTCGACGTCAAAGGTGGTCTTCTACGGTGACCCAATGAAAACTACCAAAGGCACTAGCGTGCAAGGTTCCAGGGAGGCATGCAACATTTCCTTAGGCGTGCAAGCCCTTTCTTCCCAATGCGATGTCAAAAGGACCCCTATGCGGAAGCGCGCTTGAAAATCAGTTAAGGCATGAGGGCCACATAAGCGCATGTGCACAAGGTACCCTCCGGTGTGCAATCCCTTACATGACCAATGTGGCATCAAATGATCCCTTGTGCACCGCTCCCATTGTGTGACACCTCTAGGAGTTTTAGCTATAAATTTAAATGGACACCCAACCCTTTAGGATGTTTACAGAAGATGAAGCGATGCTCTACTACGCACAAAACACATCTTCTACGACCGCACGAAAAACACTATGGACTTATGGTATTGGATCATTTGTGATAGGTCCCCCAAGGTTTATTCTTCATTTGGGACCTCTTGGTCATTATCCTCATCTAGTTACTTTTACCCAATGTTTTTTGCGTGCAAAAGATCCATCTTGCATGAAAGTTTTCCCCTACAAAGGGTCTATTTTGTACGCATCCTTCCAGTTCGTGTATAACAATTCTATCTTGTACACACCCCATCATCTTGTGTGTGACTTCACATTTTTAGTCCATGTTCCATTCATACCCTAAGGCACAATGTTCAAGCCTCTATTATCCACAACACACTAATCCCTTGGGTGGTGTTTAATGTTGTGTTGCTTACCCTTATGGTTCTTCACATAGGCATGTTAATGGTTATTTCTTCTTCGCATATCCACGCTAATATGTGACCCTTAATGGATCACTCCATGAAACCTCCCGCATTGACATTGCTAATGCCTTTCCTTCCATAAGGGTGGATGGGTATCAGTTATGTATCTCCTAGGGGTGTGGAGTGAACCTACCTCATCCGAGCTACAGGATGTTAAACATCCAAGCCTCATCTTCATCACCACATGAAATTAATCTATGACCTCCCCCCATGAAATCTACGTGGAGCACCCTGTCTTGGACATTCTCTACACCCACTCGTATCCACAGGAGTGAGATGTTCTTCACCTAGAGTGACATCTTCTTTGATGGAGTGGCACCGATACGTAAGGAATGGAAACCACCCTTGATTAAGCCCCTAGCCTTTCTTACCATAGGTAGTATCCCTACTCCTACGTTCTTCTTTGGTGCCAAAGACCAGAGGAGAGATGGGCACTAGGACCTTCGATATCTCATCCCTATCCTGTTGGGATTTGTCACCACCAATACTCTATCCTAGAGTAAGTTCTAATCCCTATCTTCCTGGGCTGCTAACCACGCATAATCCACAATTTCCACTTTGGGCCGCTTACCACATGTAAGACCCACTACACTACCATTGACACTCCTTTCATGACATGATCGTCCGGTCTTTTATACCTCCTGTTTCTCACACGAAGCATGACTCACATGATCTTAGAGTAAATAGTGACCATGAAATCCTCCCTGGGCTGCCCTTGAGTGAAAGCCCCAAACTCTCATGAACTACATAGACTTTGATCCTTGACAGGGAAAGCTATGTAGTAATCCTCCTATAGGTTCAATCCCAACACCTACTTATTCTGTCCCCCTTCACATTGGTTCACCAAACTCTTCTGAACTATGGGGACTTTGATCCTTGCCAACACAAGGTATGTAGAAAGCCTACATAAGGTTCATTTCCAACACCTAGTTTTTTCGACCCCACTTAACATCAGTTCATACTCATCCTGCATGATGTTAAATTGCATCCACCATCCAAGACTATGTAGACTTTGATCCCTGCCAATGTAAGGTACGCAAGAAGCCTCCCTAAGGTTCAAGCCTAACACCTTTTGGTCCCGACCCATTCATGTTGGCCCATCCTCATCCCACATGATGTTAAATCTTATTCCATTTTCATCCTGACTGATGTTAAACTATTCTCATTCAAACTACATGGGCTTTGATCCTTGTTTCCTAGAAAAAGAATGTAATAAGCCTCCCTGGGTTGCAACCCCAACCGATGGTAATCCGGTGTGTTCCCTAATCAATGGTAATCCATTGCACCCCCAATCTGTGGTAAGTCATTGTATCCCAATCACTGGTAATCTATTGTACCCCAATCTATGGTAAGTCTTCGTGTTCCCCAATCGATGGTAAGCCGTTGTGATACTCCAATCGATGGTAAGTTGTTTCATTCCCTAATCGAAAGTTTGTTGTTGGGATCATCATCCAGAAGTAAGCCATTGCAATCCCCATCCAGTGAGAAGTTGTTGTCTTCCCTTTGGTTGGGACCCATATCACTGGTCCTTCCTAGTGGCATCAGACCAAACCTAGGCTGCTAACCACACGTAATCCCTCGTATATCATCGGGTCTCTGTCCTCTATGCATACCCTGATTCTATGCCCCATAGTGAACTACATGGACTTTGATCATTACCAATTCGAGGTACATAGGAATCCTTCCTGAGGCTCAAGCCCATCGCCCATGTCCCATCGTGTTCCCATTCCCTCCAGCCTATGTGTTTTTAGCAGGTCATGCCCCACTAGGAGGTTCCACTTCCTTTAGGTCCCATCTATATGGGTCGCCACCTCAAGTGTCCCATCATAATGCCAAACTACAAGGACACTGATTCCCTGCCATGGGGATATGTAGGATGTATTTTTGAGGATCGATCCCAACATCATTGTCTCCCTCATGTCGGCTCCATCTCATTACCTTAGCACTTCATTCAACTCTCCATCATACATCTTTATTCTTACCCATGTCGCCACATCCTGGTGAGATCATGTCACCCACTTTCGTACCGTCCTTAGAAACAGTCAGGTAACTAACCATGTGTTAGAACTATCATTTATGATCCCTCTAGGGGTCGCACCCACCTGATCCACTCTCATTAGTGTTCTGATCAGTCTGATACATCTCTTGTAGACATTAAACCTATGCCATACCTTGTGTTAATCATGGGAAGCTGAGGAAAACCTTAAAGACATGCATATGGAATATAATTCCCCACATTCGATGTGGGATATGTCAGGTTTCTGTGCCCTTGAAAATACCTATCATAAGGGAAAGAAACCCAGACGCGCCAGTCTTCTAGTGTCTAGACATGCCAGTGATGTCCAAATTGACTACTCCCCCAACCGAAGGTTTATTCCTTGACTAGAACCCTCGAAATGTCTGGACAAAATTTGTGTAGTTAACCAGCATTCAGAAAGACATAGCACTAGGAAGAGTTTCACGAACAACATCATAATCTATTAGGGAGACCCGGACTAGGTGACGAGTCTTATGGGGGAAACCACAGAAGGAGTAACCGACATCCCATCACCTCATTTCGATCAAGGAGAAAACATCCTTAAATAAGCAATGGATGTCTCCCACCTTTGGAAAGTGAGAATTCAGGGAATTAGCTGCACGTCCTTAAAAAATGGATGCACACCAGGATAAAATCATAAGAAACAAAAATGGTTAACCCAATGTTAATTTATTCTCTTAGATGTGAATATTAGTAGTGTATGAGACATTAGTGGACTATGGTGTCACCAAATCCATATATCTATCACTAGGTCCCACCAAGAAAATAGTGGTCCTGGCATGAAACTCACTATAAAGAGGGGTAGTTGAGCCTTATACATCCAAGTCTGTGATGTTTTCAGCAAGGATCTTTATTACGTACCATGGAAGATGGAACGGTATTGGGGAACTGGACATCGATTTCTTTGTTTTATCACTAATGGTTTAATCTTTCATCCATCCAGGAACCAAGCTTCCGTATCATGAAACCAATCACCACCTTCCTACTCAAGCAGGGGAATGGGAAATGACATCGCGGAAATCCCGTGTAGCCTCATTTCCCACATGGAATCATTCACCACAATCGCTATTTGGAATATACACCTCATCTCCCAATTTGTGTTCATCCAGCAAAGGGTGATAAATGACCTCGTCTGATGATACGAGGAGGAGGGGATCATCGTAAATGGGGACATGGATCGGCAAGACCTTGAGGCATCTGCACCTCATCACCACCGCCAACCACAAGGGATGCACATTGCACCACTGCTCTCCACTCATATGCACAATGGTTTCAGGAGCCTCTCCCCAGAACGCTTTAATGACTCCCTCCCCTACACCAATGAGGTGGGGGATGTACGGGACAACCCAGAAAAGATCCTGTTCAAGGGGTTCCCAAGGAGGGCCCCCACTAGGCCACTCCAGTGCCACCACCAAATCCCATGAGTTGAGGAACAAGTAAGCTATGTGCATGCACCTCCAGCCCTAGTTCGGTTTACCCGACGCCGGTGATGGGTGCAGGCTGAGGGGGATGCTTGTGAAAGGGAATCAATGTCAACGACTACCGTGGCTCATGCTACCACCGACGTATACCATCAGTTCCCTATCCATTCTGAGCAGGTGCATGCAGATGCTCGACCAAGATCGGGGCCCCAACCACCCCACAGGTAGGCTAGGTAAACTCTCCTGGTTGCGAGTGCAGGGAGTGCCCACCGTGGACCAACCCGTGGAAACGACACCCTATACGAAGGTCCTCCTTGTACTACCACGGTAGAGAATGTCTTTCATCCCCGCTTCGAAGCTCGACATGGAGGTCCACCTCGTGCCACCTAAAATCCAAACGATGGTCCTCCCCATGACATTGAAACTCAGTACAAAAGCTTCTTTCCCACTCATGACATCAGTTATGGAGTCGTTCCTCCTGCCACAGGCCACCGGCATATAGATGTTACAAATTTGGTTAGTCACCAATGTGGGGGCCTTCCCAATGTCCTTACAGCATCCGGAGAAGGTCCTCCTTGCCCCAGCAATTAGAGGAGTCATGATCAGCCTCACTTCATTGGCACCCAGCATGGAGGTCCTACCCGTGTTCGATTTACCAGTACGAGGACCCTCTTCTCACTGACGCTACCAGGGTAAATAAGTATGGAGGCCCTACCAATTCTACTACCCACTCCTGCACCTTCCATAGATATTCCATATTCACATTTTCCAGTGGACACAAAGTTCCTCCTTGTGTTCACTTTGACATCTGTCCAGGTTCTCCTCGCACCCCATCACACATAGTCGGAAGTCCTCTCTACCCCAGCACCAGCTCAGCCAAAGGAACTCCTCGAGCCAGAATTCTACCATGTCCCGAAGGGAAATACTATGGAATGATTTAAGGTTTTAACTACCTTAAAAATAATTTTGTGATGATTCTTACTGATATTAAACCTGTTTGATTCTCAGATTCTGAGGTGGAATGCGAATCAGCAATGGAACCCTCACCTCGATCCTCCGTGTCAGGGGCTGGGGTAGGAATGAGGCACATCAACCTCATCCTTCCAGAATGTGAGGTCCACTAGATTCTCGACTCCGTCGGTAGATACATCCATGAGGATGAAGATTTGGCATCTCCCCAGGGTCCAGCCGCGCAGTCTCCACCATCATCACTAGGAGAATTTTCTACCTCCACCACAGATCACGAAGAGTTATTCTGGGGACCGATGGAAAACGAGAAACAATATGGTCCATATCCAGCAGCCACCGTCCCTACGCCAGGAACTTCTGTCACCATCCCATATTATCATGATGTGGTGGTCATGTCACTGCACTCTTTGGAGTAGATAATGAGATGTGTCATTTTTTCAGACTGCTCACCGTATTCTCCACCGACCAGCCTACCATCTCAAAATTTTTATTGAGCCGCGATACCGGTTCACCAACCACCTCCAATTGACGAGTGGGGAAACCAAGGGCTAGAACCTGAGTTTGGTCTGAGGTTCTTATGGGATATTATTGTGGAAAACCATTTCCTAGAGATTGTTTTTGCGAGTTGCAACACCGAATATCAGTGCGCTAGAATCACTCACCCAGGAAGAAGTTGGATGCTTTCTCCAGACCCTCTAGGTGACACACTTCCATATTCACCATCGGTGAGTGGATTACCCCCAAATCCAAACCCATTTTAATGAAATTGACCAACAATGTTGTTATGTTGATCTGGCCGCACTCCATATGGCCCAGCACCCGGATTCACCAGGACACCATAGGAACCTCTAGGAAAGATGCATCCAGAGCATTAAAGTGCTCCATAGAATTATCAAGGAGGCTTCCCCCTAAATGAAGATTTATGGATGGGGAAGTATGCTACCCTCCACTTCAATTCTATCTGGTCCCAGCCCAACATTCTAGGAGATATCGAGGATATGTCTCTAGGTCGACTCATGGTTAACATGGAAGATTTATTAGAGGATTAGAGGGAAACAATCTTGGGGGGGAAACATACCCCCTGGGGGAGTGCCACTTCTTTTGGAACCATTATGAATGGTTACTCACCATGATAGAAATATAATTGGCCTTCTCGTACCAAATAATGCATTGGTCCTTAGAAGAAATCATAACAAGGGTAGTGAGCACCTCAGAGCCGTCAAACCCTCCGACCTGTATGGCTCAGAACAAAAGACGAAGGACGATCTTGAGAAATACGCATTGTTTCAAAAACTCATGGAGCATAAGAAGATGGTTGATAACCTCCTTGATGAGCATACTATGGAGCGATAGCCATACTACTATGATCCTTGACTGAGGCAGAAGCGGTAGACACAACTTACACCCGGTGAATTGCCTCTAGGTAACCCTGACCATACTACCCACACAGACTGGGTAGAGGCCGATGAATACAGAAAGAGGGTGTGCTATGTGTGGCGAAATCCACCTGAGTGACATGAAAAAACCTGATACCAAGATCAGGTTCACCCAACCACTCAGAAGGTCTTCCCACTAGTTGCAAAATGAGTCTCTAGGCCTTCTTATCATGTTGAAGAACCCGCCAACATGTTGGTGGTCAGGGATCCCCGTAAAGATAGGAACCCCTCTATAGATAATCCTATGGCGGTGCTCATTGCTCACCTCGAGGCATTGGAAACGCGATAGGTGGAAATACATTGGAATGGAAATCCATATCCATCATGGGTGGATGATATACCATTACCCCTAGGTTTTCTAAATCCCTCCTTCTTCTCATTTAATGGTACAGGTGACCCGTTGTAGCATCAGACCCATTTCATTTCAAGGTTTGGACCCATGATGGGATCTCTGATGCAGCAGGAGGGTGCCTAAAGCTAATTCTTCGTACAGATATTGGAAGGACCTACGTTTGTCCGGTACAACCAGCTACATATCAGTTTAGTAGCCAGCTGAGAAGATCTTTGTAGGGAATTTATTTTCAAGTTATGTTCCACCACCTGGAAGATGATTATTGCATACATCTTCAAATGAAAATAGAATTCTAACAAGTGTTTCGCAAACTTTGTCACCCAATTGAAAGGGATAACATACTCTCTTAATATGACATTGAGTTAAAAGAAACTGTTGACGATGTGTGTGAGGAATGTCAAGATAGAACTGGTCCCCTCTCTGATCACCCAGAATTATCCCAGGGGATTCTGAGACTTCTATGACAAGGCCCAGTGTCTATAATAATCTTTGTAGCAGGCCATATAGGCACGTCCATTGGCTCCATCAATTCCAGAGAGAAGGACCACCAAGGCCGAGCCCGCAGCAGTGGCCCAAATAGAGGCCAACCATACAATTGGAATTATTACTAGTGGAGTCATATTCGAAGCCTTGAAGAGGTCCACCACTGCAGGCGCAGCCTCCAGTCCACCGGTGCCCACCTCAGAACTGGTAGGCTCCCCCTAGTAATGTGCCAATACCACCCAAACGAGATAATATGGATTCTCCTCCTCGCCTAGCTCCTTCATCCCCCTGTCAGGGTTATGCTCCCCGAGCCACCTTCCTAGAAAGACGACACCATACCTACCCGTTCAATGAGGTTCAGGTCCCAGGTTATTTCTAAGGTTCCTTGGAACAGATAATTATACAGTATCCTGAATGCAGGAGACCAGAAGAGGTATATCTCACTGATCACCGCAATTACTTCCCTTATCACTTGATCATGGAGCACACCCTCAAATAATGCGATAGGATTACAAAACAGCTTCATGTCCAGGTCATTAAATACGCCTAAATCGACCAGTGACTTTAGAAGCCTTAGATACTACTTCTGCATCGATCCATCCCTTTCTCAGAAGAGAAAGCATCGATTGCGCAAGGGAAAACAAAGACCCCTGCCAATGTCCTCGTCATCCCACACTCTTGGTGACTTCATGCCCCCTAAGATGAAGATTCCCCCCCAGAATATATCCTATAGTGGATGATTCTTCATGTGACAGTCAAGGGTACGCCTTGGTTAACACCCTATAGATGGTAAACCACTACATGATTTCTGAAGGTGAGGAGCACCAAACAGATCCTTCCAATGTTCACAGTCATCACCAACGTCGACGAATCCACGACTATATAGGTTGTCAGAGTGCATAAGTCAGCACTTCTAGCCATGTTTTTCTTGCCACCAATACAACACAGTAGGCCCAACGCAGAGCTCAGAATGCACAACCTTCTCATCTAGTGTCATCAGATCCACCTTCGCCGCTGTTTGTGTTGCTTGATTAGGCAGATCCACCTCAACTGCACTATGATTGTCCATGCTATGCTACAGACTAGTATCATTCATTAAGCCCTCCTCTGGTAGTCACTCCACATCCTTTAGCCAATGAGAAACAGGAAATTCCTAGCATTGGTTAGCCATCGGTCCAGCAGTTAGGGCCCTCCATACCTCGCTTCAACAGGCGACCTCTTGAAAGAAGAAGCTCAAACCTGGCACAAAAGTATGATGTACTGAAAAATGGTTCCAACATTTCATCAAGGATCTCTATCCTTGAGGCCCTTCATATATTAGTAGATACGTGTGAATCCCTCACCAAGGCTTTAAGATTCCCCCTCCATTTTGAGATAGAGGTAGAAGCCGCTGAAGCCTTCCATGTCGAGGTACTCGAGCATACTGAATATCAGGCCATCATCTTGTTCTATAGAGAAGATGAAGGCTCTCACATATAGGGGAATATTTGTTTGATGTACATACTTGTACATTTTAATGGTGTGTAAATTAATCGCTATCTTGTCGACATAGGCTCTGGGATCAATGTAATACTGACTTTGTCACTATATAAAATCGGGTTTTACGAGGATTATCTGAGTCCATATGACCAAAACATCCAAGGTTATGACAGGATGGGACAAACATCAGTTGGAAACATTTTACTAAAAACCCAGTTTGGTGGTATTGTAGCCAGTACTGAGTTCATGGTTGTTTCACAGGACACTGGTTACAATGCATTGATGGGTAGGTTGTGGCATCATATGCATGCGACTATTCCTTCATCCTATCACCAGTGCCTCAAGTACTCCCTTAATGGTCGAGTGGGTGTAATTCAAGGTGAAAAATCTCCCTTTGTATCTTGGTAAACCTGATATCTATATGAGCACTATTATAAGAGCAAGGACATGTAGATTCAGGCTAAGTAGGTTGAGCATTCTCCAGCTGTGACCGACCTGTGGATAGATCTAGATGATTCCAACATCTTTCCAATCCATCGATTAGAGGATACAACCCTATACATGATACAATGCTTCATTATTTTTTGGAACGAGGGGGGAGAACATTCCCAAGTCTATGAAATGCCATAATATCACCTCATATTATTATATGGATCAAGCCCTGGTGATCCCGGAGCCCCCTACTCTCATAAGGTTTGGGATATTTGCCCCATGGAAACAACAATACGACATACTTTTTTTTCGCCAGGATAGAATAAATCGGATCAAGACGATGCACCAATATTTCTTTGATATCTTCAAGCATGGCCCCTTGGGTGGAAGACCATATAGGATTTGATTGGCAACCTTCATCGTTATGGTTTCAGTAGCTCAGGAGTCCCCCGATGTGGTGTACAACATTGCTCAGGCTAGTAAAAGTCTCCCATAAGGATCTATTGACTCAAAGGAATTTCCTCCCACAGAAGATCCTTCCTTCATAAGTAAAGAATAGGATTTAGAGGATGCTCCTCCTACCTTTGAAGAGGGCGCCTGCACCACGGTTGACAAATTGGTATAGGTGAACCTCGATAGTGAGGTGGATCCGAATCCCACATTGATCAGTGCCGCTATGAATCTCAAATAGAAACAATAATATGTGGACTTCCTGAAGTAGCACTGTGATGTATTCACCTAGAGTTACGATGAAATTCTAGGGCTAGATCCTCAGGTACCCATCTACCACCTTGGTTTCCACAAAAATCACCATGGGATTAAGCAGCCTCCAAGAAATATGAACACTTTTCATGGTTCCATGTTTGAGGCCAACATTGATAAGATCATCAGAGCCAATTTTATCAGGGAGGTCCATTACCACAAATGTTTATCTAACAATGTTCTCATCAGGAAGAAGAATGGACATATCAAGGTCTTTATTGACTTTTGGGATCTCAATCATCACTGCCTGAAATATGATTTTCCCCTGTCTGTGACAGAATTCTTAAATGATGCTACAGATGGGTTCCAGGACCTCTCCTTGATGGATGTGTACTCTGGGTATAACCAAATCCGAATGGATCCTAATGATGAGGATTTTATGGCCTTCAGGGCACCACAAGGTACTTTTGGTTACAAAGTAATTCCCTACGGTTTAAAAAATGCAGGTACCACCTTTCATAGAGTTATTCATCTCATATTTAAGATGATCCTCGGGACACTGGTGGAGTTCTACGTGGATGATCTCTAGGTCAAATCTCTCCAGCATCAGGACAATCTTGAAGACCTAGAGAAAGTGTTTGACTTCCTTTATTCCCACCACCTAAAGATGACCCCATTGAAGTGTGACTTTGAGGTCACCTATGGAATGTTTCTTGGCATTTTTTTTAGATACAAGGGAATTGAGATGAACCAATAGAAGATCAAGGCTATCAGCCAGATCCCACACCCCCTTCCCAAGAATCCTCGAGGAGCTTCGAGGATTCCAAGGCCACTTAGACTACATATACTGATTCATCATGAATTTGGCTAGAAAGTGTAAGCCCATTTCGCATCACATGAAGAATGGAATTGTTTATCAATGGGACAAATAATTTCCGATAAATTTTGATGAAATCAAAAAGTATCTACTCCAACCTCTAGTATTGGTGCTGCCAGTTTTCAAGAAGCCATTGGTCCTTTATCTGACTGCCCTAGAATGATCTCTCGGCGCCCTACTTTCTCATAAGAACAATGAAGGAATGGAACACAGTCTCCATTATCTTAGACACATTCTCCTCAATTCAGAGACCAGATACTCCCCTTTTGATAAGAGCTTCCTGAAGTTAATATTCATAGTACAAAAATTGAGACACTACTTGTAGCACCATGAGGTACAGCTAGTCCCAGGTGGATCTGATGAAACACATCCTGAACCACCCTATATTGATAGGTGGTCTAGCTTAGTGGACAATAATCATCCTGTGGTTTGACATAAGGTTTATCCCCCAAAAGGCTATTAAGGGGAAAGCACTAGCAGAATTCCTTCTCACCCATCCAGCTCCTACTAACCAGTCCCTAGACCTTGACATTTTCAATGAGTCCATCCTCTCAGTAGATCAAGTCATTCAATGTTGGAATATGTATTTTTATGGTGCTTCCCAGAGCCTTACCGGCAGAAGGATAAATGACCCCATGATCAATAGGGTAGGCCTGGGTATCCTCTTCTTTACCCTAGCACAATCCATTCGGCCATATTAATTCAGGAAATCAATGGGTTTCACCAACAATGAGATAGAATACCAGGCTCTCATCACTGGCCTCGAGTTGGCCCTCTAGATTTAAATTCCTCACTTACCTATTAAATGTAACTCCGAACTAGTCATCATGAAGATCAATAGTGATTATGTTTTCACAAATTCAGAACTCGTACCACTGTTAGATCACACCCTCCAACTGATGGCCCACTTCCCTTCTTGGCCATAATTTACTCGTGTCCCTCGATCCAAGAATAGTCGAGTTGACTCCATGTCAAACCAGCTTCATTAAATGAAGATCCTAATCTAGATAATATGGTTATCCACATGGCACACTGGAGAGTCATCGCTCTCGTTACTCCAGATGACAATGACATCCCATAGGTAAGTATCCTTACCGTTTTCGCCTCCATGTCAGGATCTCCAGGTTCCCTGGACGCAGTGATTGAAGTGACTCCTGACTGGAGAACCTCATTTGTCAAGTACCTCCAAAATATTAACCTTCTGGAAGATCAAGCTGAGCACGAGATAATCTGACGCTGCACATTACAATTTAACCTCCAGAATGGTCCCAATCTTGAGAAGATTCTATAAATGTGTGGTTTTCATGGGGTTCTCCTCCATTTCATTCAAGTAGTTGAGATTTCTCAAGTCATGCAGGAGGTTCATGCTGGTTCCTGCGGGGCTCATCCGACTGGGCTGAAGTTATCTCACAAGATCCGGAGGTGGGGGTATTTTTGCCCCTCCATGATCTGTGACTATCAATTTTTTTAAAAGGTTCCATGCATGCCAAATTCATGCCAAAACTGTGCATTGGACACCAGAAAATGTCCACACTACCAAGTAATCTTGGCCCATTGTGGTCTGGGGACTCGATGTCATGGGACGATATCCATCGCCGACATCTCACCAGTGCAAGTTCATTCTGACTAATACGAATTTATTTTCCAAATGGGAAGAGGCAGTCTCTCTCATGTAGGTCAAGTCCCATACCTCCTACTATCACAAGCAATAGAATGGGAAGATTGAGGCATTCAACAAAACCCACTCTAAAATTCTGTAGAAGATGGTTGGTCAGAACAAAAAAAGTTGGCTGGAAAAGCTCCCCAAATTCCTCTGGGATTATCGAACAATGACTCATAATTCCACACATGTGACCCCATACTCCCTGGTGTTAAGATTAGAGGACTTCATGCCGATTTGGATTTAGTTTCCTTCATTACACCCAACAATCTACGATCAAAAAGCACCATATAAAGTAGTTGAAATCTGTTTAGTTGAATTGGAAGCACTCAATGTGAACATGCTTCATGCCCTACACAATCTGGAGAGGCATTAGAATAAGATAGCTAGAGCTTTCAACAATAAAGTTCATCTCCTCTCTTTTTAAAAAGGTGAATTGGTGTTGTCCTTGAGAACACAAATGATACCTGGATAGAAACCTCCCAAATTGGATCCCAAATGGGAAGGACCTTACATCATTCACAAGGTTTATCCCAATGGTCCATACTTCTTGGTTACCATGGATGGTGAGTGTAAAAATCCTCCCACCAGTGCCTAGTTCCTCAAGAAATACTTTTCATGAGAAAATGTGGTCCTACATGTCCTTAAAATGTCATGTACCACATGAAATTAAACTGTATGTCATCTCGCTGGATGATAAATGGTACATGGTCCCACATGACCATAAATTGTTCCGTCCATACCACAACATGTTAAAATATGTGGTTCATCCAAAATGAAGGATGTAATTTTATTAAGCATTTTCGTGCAAGATGTTAAACTATGAGTAGAAGAGGTACCATTGGTCCAACATTACCTTAAACTATATGCCTTCCCACACGACGTTAAACTATAGATGGTCCCGCACGACCTTAAACTATCCAACATCTTTTCTTCATGACTTTAAAATGCATAACACCTCCAATAACTATGTATGTCTTGATTCCCATCTTGAATTAATTCCAAATCACCATCTCCCAGGGCCGCTAACCACGCGTAAGACCTTGTATCCTCTTTGGGCCACTAACCACGTGTAAGCCCCACTTTACATCCCATGGAATCACCTTTCATGATGTGATAATCTATTCATTGATACCTCTTGTTTCTCACACCGAGCATGACTCACATGAGCTTAGAGTAAACAGTGACCAAGACATCCTCCTTAGGCTTCCCTAGAGTGTATGCCCCAAACTCTGCTGAACTGTGTGGAATTTGATCCTTTCCAAGGAAAGGAACATATGAAGCCTCCCAGAGATTCAAGCCCAAAACCAACTAGTTCCAACCCCCTTCACATCAGTTCACCAAAATCTTCTAAACTATAGGGACTTTAATCATTTCCAAAAAAAAGATATGTAGGAAGCCTTCATGAGGTTCAATCACAACACACAGTTGTTCTGACCCCACATCATGTCTTTTTATACTCATCCTTTCATGATGTTAAACTACATCCACCATTCCAAACATCATGGTATTTGATCATTTACAATGCATGGTAAGTAAGAAGCCTCCCTGAGGTCTATGTGTAGCACCTATTGGTCCCGACCCATTCACATCGGACCATCCTCTTCCCACATGGCGTTAAACTATATGCCCCTTTTATCCTGAAAGACGTTAAACTGTACCCATTCGAACTACGTGGAATTTGATCCCTGTCTCCTTGACAAGTAACTTAGGAAGACTACCTAAGGTGAAACCCCAACCGATGGTAAGATGTTGTCTTCCCCAATCCACAGTAAGACGTTGTACCCCTAATTAGTGGTAAGCTATTTTATACCAACTGGTAGTAAGCTATTGTACCCCAATCGATAGTAATCCATTGTGTTCCCCAATCGATGGTAAGATGTTGTGATTCTCCAATCGATGTTTTGTCGTTTCATTTCCAAATTAATGAAAATCTATTTGGAACCCCATCCAGCGGTAAGACATTTCAATCCCTATCCAGCGATAACTTGTTGTCATCCCTTTTGTCAGGACCCATATATCTGTTATTTACAAGTGTTGTCAGACCAAACTTGGGCTTCTAACCACGGATAAGACCTAGTATATAATTGGGTCTCTGTTCTCTGCACACACCCCAATTCTATTCACCATCCTGAACTACATAGACATTGATCCTTTCCAAGGCAAGGTACATAAGAAGCCATCATGAGGCTCAAGCCCATCACCCATGTTTTATCGTGTTCCCCTTCCATCAAGCCTATTTGTTTCTTGAAGGTTATTCCCCACCTGTAGGTTCTAATTCCTCGGAGTCCCATTTATATGGGTCACCTCCTTAGGTGTCCCATCACCCTGCTAGACTACATGGACTTAGATTCCCTACCATGGGGATACATAGGAAGTCTATTTGAGGCTCAAGCCTAACATCATCATCACCCTCACTTCGACACCATCTCTTTCCCCCCCACATCATTTAACTATCCATCATCCATCAGGATCCTTACCTGTGCTTCCACATCCTAGTGAGATCATGTCACCCACTTCTTCACTGCTTCTAGCAGAAATCGGGTAACTAAACACACGTTAGACCCATCATCAGCGATCCCTTCAGGGGTTGCACCTACCTGATCCACTCTCTTCAGTGTTCTCATCAGTCTGATCCATCTCAGCTAGATGTTAAACCTACGGCGTACCCTGTGTTTAAGAAGGGAAGCTAAGGAAAAACTTAGAGACATGCCTACGGAATATAATTCTCCTCATTTTTAATGGGATGCCTTGGGATTCTACACCCTCGAGAAGCATTGTCATAAGGGAAAGAAACCCAGACGTGCCAGTATTCCAGGGTCCAGACACGACAGTGATGTCCAACGTGACTACTCCTCCAACTGAAGGTTTATACCCTGACCGAACCCCTTGGAATGTCATAACAGAAGTAGTTTACTTAACTGGAGTCCATATAGACATGAAAATTTGAATATTTTCACAAAAAATATCTTAATATATGAGGGATACCCAGACTAGGTGATGAGTCCTGAGGAGGAATCCATTGAAGGAGGAACAGAAATCACATCATCCTGTTTCGATCAAAGAGAAAATGTCCCGGAACAGGCAGCAGATGCCGCCTACCTTTAGAAAGCGGTAATTCTGGGCAACAGCTGCAGGTCCTCAATAGGCGGATGTGAACCCCGGAGAAAGCGTCAGAAATAGAAAAGGTGAACCCAGAGTGAATTTATTCTCCTAAATGTGGAGATTAGTAGCGTTCGAGACATTAATGGACTAGCATGTCACCATATCCGTGTATCCGGCACTAGGTCCCACAAATAAAATAGTGGGAATAGCGTGAAACTCACTACAAAGTGGGGTAGTTGAGCATTAGACATCCAAGTCTATGACATTCTGTGTGTGGATCCTTCTAACCATCCATGGAAGACAGAATTGCACTGGGGCACTGGGTGTTGATTTCACTATTTAGCACTAATGGTTTATCTCCCTGTCTTCTAGGACACAGTTTGTCATATCAGGAAACCAATCACTCCCACCTACCAATGTAGGGCCAAGGGAAACGTTGTCATGGAAATCCCATGTGGCCTCATTTCCCCCATGTGAGCCTCTATGTCAATAGCTATTAGGTTCCTATGCCCCATATCCCTATCTGAGATCGTTCAAAGAAGGGTGATAAATGACCTCGTCTGATGATATGAGGTGGAGGGGATCATCCCAACTAGGGTCATGGACCAACAGGGTCTAGAGGCATCTGCACCTCATCGCCACCACTGCCCCCCATGAGTTGCATAGAGAGACACTGCTCCCCACTATGACACACAACTATTTTGGGAGCCTCTACCTAGAATGATTCGATGACTCCCTCCCCTATACCGATGAGGTGTGGGATGTCTGGGCCATCCCGATCGATATCATGTTCTAGGGGCTACCAAGGAGGTCCCCCACTAGGCCGAATCAGTGCCACCACCCATCCCCACGAGCTGAAGAACATTTAAGCTATGTGCAAGCACTGCTAGCCCCAGTCCCCTTGACCTGATGCTGGTGTCGAGCACAGACTAAGGAGGATGCTTTCTAAGGGGCGTCAATGTCAATGACTACCGTGGCTCATGCCACCATCGATGTATTCCATCATTTCCCTATCTATTTCAAGAAGGGGCAAGTAGACACCTTTCCCAGATCGAGGCCCCAACCGCCCCAAGGGTTGGCTAGGTCGACTCTCCTAGTTGTTGCCGTAGGGACACCCTACAGGACACTGACCTGCAGCAATGACATTCAGTACGGAGGTCCTCCCCATATTACCACCATTGAGAACTCAGGTCCTCTAAGCATCCAAGCTCGGCATGGAAATCTACACCATTACACCTTCAATCCGAATGAGGGTCCACACCACAACAGAAACACTCTGTACGGAAGCCTCTTTCGCACTCATGACATTGGGTATGGAGTTGTTCCTCCTACCACTAGCCTCCAGCATGGAGATGTTACACATTCGATCAATATCAAGTGTGTGGGACTTCCCATGTCTTTACGGTATCCAGAGAAGGTCCTCCTAAAACCATCAATCAGAGGAGTGAAGGTTATCCTTGCTTCATCAACACCCAGCATGGAGGTCCTACCCGTGTTCAGCTTGATCAATATGAGGACCCTCCTTACACGGATGTTGCCAGGGGAAATAAGCATGGAGTCCCTACCCATGCTCCTGCCCACTCCAGCGCATTCCACAGAGATTCCCTCCACACATCAGAAAGTGGACATAGAGGTCCTCCTCATATTCCCTTTGACATCTATCCAGTTTCTCCTGGCATGCCAGCTCACCCAGTCAGAAGTCCTCTTCACCCCAGTACCAGCTCGGCCAAAGGACCTCCTCAAGCTAGAAATCTACCATGTCCCAAAGAGCCATCTCGGGTCAGGAAGGCTATCCATCACCACCATTAAAAGAATGTTGGGAAGATTCAGACCGAGATTAAAACTGTATGCTTCAAAGATTCTGAGGTGGGATATGACTCGGCAATGGAACCCTCACCTTGATCCTCCATGTTAGGGGATGGGGCAGGAACTAGGTGCATCAGCCTCATCCTTCAGAATGTGAGGTCCACCAGATTCCCTCCACCCTCCATAGATACATCTAGGAGGAAGAAGATTTGGAGTCTCCCTAGGGTCCGACCATGCAATCACCACCATCATCACCATGATCATTTTATACCTCAACCAAAGATCACAAAGTGTTATCTATTGACTGATGGTGAATGAGAAACAACATGGTCCACCGCCATCAGTCGTAGTCCTTGTGCCAAAAAAATACTATCATCATCCCATCTTATCATTATGTGGTGTCCACGTCACTGCACTCTTAGGAAAATAGCCTGAGATTCAGAGGTTTGTCAGCCTACTCGCTATATTATCCACCAGCCTGCCTACCATCACAACAGTCTGCTTCAGTACCGCTATCAGTTCCCTAGCCACCTCCAGTTGAAGAGTGGGGAAACCAAGGGGTAGAACCTGATTTTGGGCCAAGGATCTTTTGGGATATTCTTGTAGGGGACCATTCCCCAAAGATGTTTTGGCTTGTTGTAGCACCAATTTTCAGTGCACCAAAATCACTCACCTAGGAATAAATTGGATGTTTTCACCAGACCCTCTTGGTGACACACTTTCATCTCCATCGTCGTTGATTGTCTTACCACCAAAATCTATGCATATTTCGAATACATTGTCCAACAATTCCATTTGGTTGATCTGGCTGCACTCCTCATGGTCCATCGCCCTAAGTCACCAGGCTACCATAGGACCCTCCAACAAAGATGCATCCAAAGTTTTAAAGTTCTCTAATGAATTATCAAGGAGGCTTCCCCCACATGAAGATTTGTAGCTGGGGGTAGTATGATGCTCTCCACATCATTTCTATCTGGCACCAACCCGACTTACCAGGAGATATTGATGATATGCCTCTAGGTAGAGTCACTATTAACATGGATGATTTATCATTGGAAGAGACAAAAACAAAACTTGTTGGGGGAAAACATACTCCTCGGGGGAGTGCCACAACTTTTGGACCCATCAAGAAACATTACTCTCTAGTAGAGAAATAAATTGAGACTTCTCGTACCCCTCGAGGCAATGGTCCTCAGCCGATATCTCTATAAGGGTAAGAACCACCTTAGAGATGTCAAACCCTCTGAACCGTTAGGCTCAGTACAAAAGAAAAAGGGTGATCCCAAGAATGCTGTGTTGGGTCGAAAGCTTGTGGAGAATATGAAGATGGATGATGACCTCTTTGCCGAGTTCACCATAGAGCAACAGCTAGACTTCAATGATCCTTGGCTAGGGTAGTAGGGGCAAGAACAACTTCCACCCGGCAAATTACCTCCAGGTGACCTTGACCATCCTGACCACACATACAGGGTAGAGGCCGGAAGACACGGCAAGAGGGTGCGGTATGTGTCACCAAATCCACCCGAGTGATGTGAAAACTCCCAGGACCCAGCTCAGGTTACCCTATCCACTCTTCAGGTCCTCTCACAAGCCTCTCCATGAGTCTCTAGGCCTCCTTATAATGTTGAAGAACCTACCAACACGTTGGTGGTCATGGATCCCCATCAAGGTATGAACCCCCACCGAGATGATCCCAAGGCGACACTCATTACTCACCACAAGGCATTGGAAACGCGAGAGTTGGAAATCCTGCATGATGGAAAGCCACATCTGGAATGGGTGGATGATATTCCAGCACCACCATGTCTTGGAAATCTCACCTTATCTTCATTTAATGGGATGTGTGACCTGCTGCAGCATCTGGATCATTTCATTTCAAGGTGAGGAACCATTTTGGGAACTCCGACGGCATAGGAGGCTGCCAAACTCTAATTCTTCGTACATACATTGGAAGGACCTATGTTTTTATAGTACAACAACCTAACTATCGGGTGAGTAGATGGAGGAGAAGATCTTCGTAGGAAATTTCTTTACCAGTTCAATTACAACACTCGGAAGTCGAGTATTACAGACCTCTTCATGTGCAAATAGAGGCCTGACAAGCATGTCGTGGACTTTGTCGTTCGGTGGAAAGGTCTCACATACTCTCTTGATATGCCAGTGACTCTGGAGAAACTACTCAGGATGTGTGTGGGGAATGTCAAGACATAACTGCTCCCCTATCTGATCACCCAGAATTACCATGGGGGATTCTGAGACTTCTCTGACAAGGACCAATGTCTAGAAGAAGCCTTCCAACATGCCATCAAGGCAAGTCCATTGCCTCCTTCAATTCCCGTGAGAAGGGCCTCCAAGGCCGAGCCCATCATGATGGCCCAAATTGAGGAACCTAGATAGTTGGAATTATTATTGGTAGAGTTTCCTCCACAGCCTCGAAGAGGCCCTGCACTGTAGGAATAGCCTCCAGCCTAGTAGGGCCCACCTAAGAACTGGTAGGCGCCCCCGCGTAATGTGCCACCACCACCTAGACACGATAACTACGCTCTGCCTCCTCGCCAGGATCCTCCATCTCGCCATTAGTGTTAGGCTCCTAGAGCCCACTTCCTAGATATATGAAACAAAACATACCCATTCAATGAGTCTCTAGTCCCCGGTTATTTCCAAAGTGTCTTGGAATAGGGAATTGTACGGTTTCCTGAATAGAGGAGGCCAGAAGAGGAAGATCTCTCTCATCACCCAAACTATTGACCCTATCTCTAGGTTCTAGAGAAAACGCTCAAACAAGGATATGTATTTAAGGACTTTCTTCAAGTCTAAATTGATTACCATGTCTGAATCTATCAGACCCTTCAGAAGTTGTTGCTACTACTTATCCATCGTCATCCCAGCTGTCCCCTTTTTAGAAGATCAAGCATCGACAACGGAAGGGAAAAAAGTCCCACACCAATGCCATAATCATCCCATACTCTCGACGACTTCATGCCCATATAGATGGAGATTCCCCCTAGAATCCATCCATTAGTGGATGTTTTTTCAAGGTACATTCAAGGGTATTACTTGGTTAACATTGTAGGGCTGGTAAACCCCTACATTATTTCTGACGGTGAGGAGTGCCTCGAGGATCCTCCCAATGTTCGAAGTCATTGCCAGCGTCAACGGAGCCGCGACTATATGAGTCATCAGAATTCCTCAGTCAGCACTTCCATTCAGGCTGTTCAGGCACCGAAATATGAAAACAGGTCTAGAGTAGAGCTTAGCATGCACAACCTTCAAATCTGTTGTCATCTAATCCACCTTCGCTTCCATTTTTGTTTCTAGATTAAGTGTAGACACCTTAACCGCGCTTTTATCGGCCATGCTCTGCTATGGGTTTGTCTCATTCATCAGTCCCTCATTCGATATAAACTCTACAGGCTTCATCTAGTGAGCAGTGGGGTATTCTCAGCATCAGTCAGCTACTGGTCCAGTCGACAGGGCCCGCCATACCTCTTGTCACAGAGCGGCCTTTCATAAGTAGAAGCTCATGCCTGACACAGAATTATGATGTCCTGACAAATCATTCCATCATTCCAGCAAGGCTCTATAACATTGATTCCCTTCACCTATTAGCAGATATGCTTGAATCCCTCGCTGAGGTATTAAGAAGCCCCATCCAGTTTGAGACGGAGGTAGCATCCTCAAAAGACTTCCATCTCGAAGCAGTCAAGCATGATAAATTCCATGACATAATTTCATTATTTGGAGAAGATGAAGGATCTCCCATATAGGAGAACATCTACCTATTTTAAATCACAAACCATTTTAATTTCATGGTGGTTTTTCTCTATCTTGTCAACGCAGGCTCTGGGATCAACCTAATCTCGACTCGGACACTGCATAAACTGGGATTGTCCAAGGATGATCTGAATCCCTCAGACCTAAAAATACTAGTTAATGATATGTTGTAAAAAACCCCAATTGAAAAAATACACCTAAAAACAGTTTGGTGGTCTGGAATCCAGTACCGAGTTTATGGTTGTTTTGTAGAACACTTCTTACGAAACATTCATGGGTTGGTTGTGGTGTCATCTGCATGTTGCGGTTCCTTTATCATATCACCAACACCTCAAGCAGTCCCTTAATTTTCGAGCGGGTGTAATTCATGGTGACATGTCTCCCTTTTCCTCTTTGTAAGCATGCTATATAGATTTTTACTATTACAATATAAAGGATAAGAAGATTTACGATAACGAGGTCGAACATGCTCCGGCTGTGACTGACCCATGGATAGATCTAGATGATTCCTACATCATTCCAATCCACCAATTGAAGGGTGCAACCCTATACATGGGAAAAGGATTTGTTGTTTATGGAATGAATGGGGGATCACATCTCCATGTCTATGAAATGAAGGAAGATCACCTCATATACATATAGGAATCAGGCCCCGGTGATACTGGAGCCCCCTACTCATATACGGTATCAGGATGTATACCTCATGGCAATGACAATACAGAATTATTTCTTGTTTCACCGAGCCGGGATAAACTGGATCAGGACAACGAAACACTATTTCTTTGATATCATCAATCGTGGCCCCTTTGGCCAAAGTCCATATGGGATGGGATCGACATCCATCATCGTAATGGTTTCAACATCATATGAGTCCCCCAATGCAGTGTCCACCGCCGCTCTGGCTGGTACCAGTATCCCATTTGGAATTGTTGACTCGGAAAAAACTCCACCTGTCAAGGATCCTTTCTCTATATATAAAGAAGAATATTTAATGGATGCTCTTTCCACCTTTGAAGGGGGCATATCCACCACAGTCTATGAATTGGTACAAGATAACCTCAGTAGCGAGGCAGATCAAAAGCACACATTTATCATTGCCGATATGCCTCTCGAAGAGAAACAATATTATGTCGACTTCATAAAGGAGAACTATGATGTATTTTCCTGTAGTTATGATGAGATTCCAAGGATAGATACTTCGGTAGTTGTCCACCGCCTCGGTCTCTCAGAAAATCACCATGGGTTTAAGAAGCCTCCCAAAAATATGAACCCTTCTCAAGGTGCCTTGGTCTAGGCTGAAGTTCATATGCTCATCAGATCCAATTTCATCAGGGAGGTCCAGTACCCTAGATGGTTAGCCAACATTGTGCCCGTCAGGAAGAAGAATGGACAACTCAGTTTCTATATCATCTTTCGGGATCTCAACTGTCACTGTATGAAGGATGATTTCCCCCCCTGTGACAGAATTGTTAATTGATGCTACATCTCGGTTCTAGGACCTCTCCTTCATGGATGGGTACTCAGGGTATAACCAAATCCGAATGGATCCTGAGGATGAGAATTCGATGTCCTTCAGGGCACCATAAGGTTCTTTATATTACCAAGTAATGCCCTTAGATTTAAAAAATGTTGGGTCCAATTATCAGTGGGCTAGGCATCTCATATTTAAACTGATCCTCGAGACACTAGTGGAGTGCTACGTGGATTATCTGGTGGTCAAGTATCTCCAGCGTCAGAACCATCTCAAAGACATTGAGAAAGTGTTCTAATTCCTTTGTTCCCGCCACATGAAGATGAACCCATTGATGTGTGTCTTTGGGGTCACCTTTGGTATGTTTCTCAGCTTTGTTGTCAAATAAAGGGGCATCGAAATCGACCTAGAGAAGATAAAGGCTATCATCCAGATTCCCCCACCCAAGAAAACTCCGGATCTTCGAGGTTTCTAAGGCCACTTAGCCTACATATGCCGATTTATCACGAATTTGGTGGGCAAGTGTAAGTCCTTTTCTCAGCTCAAGAAGAAAGGCACTATTTATCAGTGGGACAAAGAATGTCAGACAAAATTTGAGGAAATCAAGTAGTATCTACTCCATCCTCTGGTCTTGATGCCGCCTATTTCTGGAAAGCAACTGGTCCTTTTTGTGAACACCTTGTAAAAATCTCTCAGTTCCATTCTCGCTCAGAAGAACTACGAGTGAATGGAGAACATTCTCTACTATCTTAGTCTCATGATCCTCAATATGAAGACCAGATTCTCCCATATCGATAAGCATTTCCTGGCGCTGATATTCAAAGTACAGAAATTGCGACATTATGTGCAGCACCATTTTAGACACAGAAAAATGCTCAAGGGATAGAAACTGTTTCAAAATGACAAAACAATGTCATATTCAGATCTGGGGACCCAGTTTGGGGGGCCCGAAGGAGTCACGTGAAAAAAAACATAAGTGCATGAAAAAAATATGCCCGGTGCGGAAGGCTTTGGGATTCGCGAGAGTTATTTTGTGTGGGCGTGGAAATTTTCACGCCCACACCCCATGCGGTTATCATTTTGCGTCGCCGATATCGGCATGCAATTATTTTGCACCAACCTATTTTTCGCACCCCCAAACGCCTATAAACTGAAGTACACCCCTTCAACATTCGGGCTGGAGAAAATGAACCGGATCTCATGCGCGAAGTTCACCATTCGTGAGTGCAAAGATGGCTTTCAGGTATGGTTATTTTCACACCAAGTCACCACGGGGTCCACCTTTGCGTGAGATCCCCTTGGTTTAGACTGACATCCAATCCCTTTAGGGTCCACCCCCAACACGCAATCCCTTCCACTTGCGTGTAGGATAGACAATTGCATGCAATCCCCTTTAATTGCGCGCACCCCAGTCATTGTGCACAGACTTTCCCAATTGCACACAATTAATACGCCTTGAATGCAATCCTTTCTAGTTGCGTGCAAAGACTTGGATCCACTTATGCACCAATCCTTACTAATTTCGCACCAGCCCGGTGTTTTTCACATAGGGAAACTTATTTCGCATGCAAGCCTCAAAGGATGTGCGCAACTCTCCAAGACCCCTCACCCTGGTGTTTCCTGGCGACCTCTTCACTTGTGTTCCCCATACTCATTGGGCATACCTTTGCACGAGTGTCCGATGCTCTTCTTATGGATTCCATTTTCAGGTGTTTCTCACACCCCAGACATCCACATCATACACTATTTTCCCATACAAGCTTCTTGGCTCATGCGAATTAAAATAAAAGTCCCTTGGATGGTTCTTCATGTTGCATTGCTTCACCCCATGCTTCATCACATAGGCACAATAACGACTATTGCTTATTCTCATATCCACTCTATCATTGACCCCTCGATGGTTCTCTCCATGAATCCTCCTCGCTATGGCTTTGCCTGTCCTCTCTCAGCACCAAGGAGTATAGGGTACCAATTATGTAAGTCTTAGGGGTGAGGAGCGAAGCTGCCTTGTCCGAGTTGTTGTACATTAAACTGCTAAGAAACATCATCCTCAGCACATGACATTAAATTGTGACCTCACCATGCGCCTCGAACGCTGGGTCCTACCACCCTAGACATTCTCCACACCCACTCATCTCCATGGGTATGGGATCACCCTTCACAGGGGATGATATTCTCTTTATCGGAGTGGAATTTTTCCATGGGGAAAGGCCAACCACCTTGGTGTAAGCCCCTAGCTTTTCTTGCAGGAGGCATCATCCATGCTCTTCCTTTCATCTTTGGTCCTAGGGCCAGAAAAGGGCGTGATAGAGAATAGGGGTCCTCCTTTCTTTAGTATCATGACCCTCTCCTTCTGCACTTTGTCTCCTCGGGCCTCCATCCTGGAGTAAGTCCCAACCCATATTGGGATGCAGACCATGCGTAAGCCCCACCCCACTTCCCACAGATGCACCTTTCACGACGTGATCGTTAGGTCCTTGCTACCTCTTGTTTCTCACACATAGCACAACTCACATGGGCTTAGAGTAAGCATCGACCATGACACCACCATTCCCGAACTACGAGGACTTTGATCCATTTCATGGCATGGTACGTAGGAAGCCTCCCCAAGGTTCAAGCCCACAACCCAACCAATCCGACCATCTTCACATCACTTCACATCACCATTCATGTACTATGTGGTCCTTGATCCATGCCAAGGCATGGAATGTAGGAAGCCTCCCTGAGGTTCATCCCTATTCATCGGTAATCTGTTTTCAACCCATTTCAACGGTAAGCCATTGGAGTCCCCCATCAACAGCAACCCATCACCATTACCGAACAATGGGGACTTTGATCCTTGCCAAGGTAAGGTACCTTGGAAGCCTCCTCGAGGTTCAATCCCAATAACCATTGGCCCCGACCATCTCCATGTCAGTGTGCCAAGCCCCTTTCCACATAAACTATGAATAATTTGATCTTTTCCAAGGAAAGGTACATAGAATGCATCCATGAGGTTCAAGCCCACCATCCACCTCGACCCCATGTTCCTATTCACATCAGTCCACTGAATCCAACACATTCCCGAACTACGAGGACTTTGATCCATGTCAAGGCATGGTACGTAGGAAGCCTCCCCGAGGTTCAAGCCCACCACCAGATCGATCTAGTCATCTTCATGTCAGTTCACCCCCGTCTCACTTGACAATAAATTGTGGATCTCTTTTAGCAGTAAGTTGTTGTCACACCATTCAACGGTGAGCCTTTGTAACCCCATCCAGCAGTTAGTCTTTGAAACCCCATCCAATGGTAATATGTTGACAACTTATCCAACGGTAAGCTGTTGCGATCTCATCCATCAGAAAGCCATTGAAAAACCCCAATCGGAAGTAAGTCTTCATCATATGAACTACATGGAATTCTATTATCTTCCACAAGGCTATGTGGGAAGTCTCTTTGAGACTGAATCCCCAAACCATCGTTATCCTTATGACGGTTCCATCCCATTCACCATCCCCCTCACAAAACCTCCCATCATCCTTCCTGATTCTTACCCGGGCCACCACATCCTGGTGAAATCACGCCACACCATTCCCTGTTCCCACTAATAGAATTCGGGAATCCACCCACATGTTGGCCCCATTATCGGCATTCCCCCTAGGGGGTTTTTCCATCTGATCCACTCTAGTCAGTGTTCTGATCAGTTTGGTCCATCTTCGCTGGATGTTAAATTAGCAGCATACCCTGCTTTAAACATGGGAAGATAAGGAAAAACTCAGATACATGCCCATGTAATATGATTCCCCATGTTTGATGTGGTATTCCTTGGGCTTTTGTGCCCTCGAGAAGCCCTATAATAAGGAACAGAAGACAGACACGCCAATCCCCCAACGTCCATACAGGCCAGTGATGCCCAACGTGACTACTCCCCTAACCGAAGGTTGCTGCCCTAACCTAACCCCTTGGAATGTACTAACAAAATAAGTGCAATTAACTGGTTTCCATCAAGATATGGTACCAGGAATAGTTTCACGAAAAATGTCTTAAGTCTAAAAGGGAGACCTCGAATAGGTGATGAACTTCGAGGAGGAATCCATGTAAGGGAAATCTGACATCCCATCACCTCGTTTCGATCATGGATAAGACATCCCTAGAAAAGGAGTGAATGTTGCCTGCCTTTTGAATGTGGGAATGTGGGGCAATAGCTTCTCATCCTCACAGATAGATGCACGTGACCCGGTGAAACCATCGAAAATAGAAATGGTGAACCCGACGTGAAGGTGTTATCCTTAGTATGGAGACTGGTAGCATTCGAGGAATCGGTGGATTAACATGTCATCAGAACCCATCATCTAGCACTAGGTCCCACCAAGAAAATAACAGGCCTGACATGAAATTCACCAGAAGTTCGGGCAGTCTAGACATTGAGCATTCTGTTATGTGATGTTGTTAGTGTTGATCCCCCTTACCAGCCATGAAATACGGAACGATATTGGCGAACTGGTTGTCGATTTATTTTCATATCAGTATTGATGAGTTCATCTCCCTTCTTTCAGAAATCAAGTTGTTGTATTTGGAACTCGATCACCACCTGCCCACCGGTATATGGGTAGGGTCAATATAGACACGACCACCCCACGCGGTTCCGCCTCTTCCATGATGGACTCAACCTCCATGACTACTGGGTTCCCATGCCCCCTCTCCCCATAAAAAACTATCAAGTGAAAGGAAATTAATGACCTTGTATGCAGGTACAAGGAGGACGGGATCATCCCCACCGGGGATATGGCCCGCCTAGATCTAGAGGTGGCTGCACCTCACCGTCAACACCACCCCCGAGGGCCGTACAGGGAGCCACTACTCCCCACCCTGATATTCAATCATTTAGGGAGAATGTCCCCAGAACTCCTTGAAAACTCCCTGCCCTACACCGAAGAGGTAGGGGATATCCGAATCAGCTCGATCGAAGTTCTTCTTGAATGGCTCCCGGCGAGGGCTCCGACCAGGCTATGTTAGCATCGCTTCCCGGTTCCCCGAGCCAAGGAGTAGGTAAGCCACATACCAGCACCACTAGCTCCAGTTCTTCTGACCTGATTCCAGCGTTGGGCGCAAATGGAAGAGGACGCCTGCCGTGGGGGGTCATCTTCAGTGACTACTGTGGCCCAAGCCACCACTGACTCATATCCCCAACTCCTAGAATATGTTGAGCAGGGTCAATTATACGCCCAACCTGGATCAAGGCCCCAACCTCCCCACAGTCAGGCTGGGTCGACTCTCTCGGTTTCCGGCACAGGCGATGGCTGCTGCGGACCAATCCACAGGAATGCCACCCAGTGCGGAGGCCCACTCTGTACCACCACTACAGAAGGGGTGGGTCCTCCCTTCTTCTATCCTTGGCTTGGAGGACTGCCCCGTGCCACCTTCATCCCAAGAGGGGGTCTTCCCCGTGACTGCAACACTCAGTATGGTGGTCTCTCCCACACTCACTACACTGGGCACGGGGTCACTCCCCCTGCCGCAGACCGCAGGTATGAAGACATTGCATGTCCGGTAACTCGCCAGCATGGAAGTCCTCCCTATGTCCTCATACTATCCGGTGATGGTCCTCTTCACCCCAGCGGTCGGAGGGGTGGAGGCCAACTTCACTTCACCAACTCCCAGAATGGAGGTCCTACCCGTTCTCGTCTTTTCTAGTATGAGGACATTCCTCAAACTGATTTAGTTAGAGGAAGTGAGCATAAAGGTCTTAACCATGCTCCTAGCGCTCCTACATATGCTTTTGTCATCTCTAGTGGAGGTCCTTCCCAATCCAGTGCTTCCCACGGAGGTCCTCCCCTTGTCCCTTTGAATATTTTCCCTAATGCTCCTCGCACCGTGGCCCACCCTGGAAGGAGATCTCTCTGCCCCAGCACCAGTATGGCCGAAGGAACTCCTCATGCCGGAAGTGGGCCTTGCCCCAAAGAGTCACCCAGGGGTAGGGAAATAGGTGGTCGCCACCGCAAGAGGAATGTTGGGGAGGGCCGGAGAGGAATCAGACCAGTCCGCTTCTCAAACTCCAAGGCTATGTATGACTCAGTGCTGGAGCCCTCCCCTCAGTCCTTCGAGTCGAAGGCTGGGGCAAGAATGAGGCGCATCAGCCCCGTACTCCCAGAATACGAGGTCTATAAGTTCCCTCTCTCCCTCCAAAGTTATATCCAGGAAGATGAGAACCTATAATGTCCCCAGGGACTGACCACGCAGTCCCCACCATCATCTCCAGAAGCGCCCTCTACCTTAGTTAGAGACTACGAAGAGCTATTTTGGGGGTCAATGGCGGAAGAGTCGCGGCATAGCCCACCCTCGGAAGACGCTGATGCTATGTTTGGAGCTTTGGCCGTTGGTCCATCCTATCATCATATGGCGGCCATGTCACTACAATCCTCTGAGGACATCCCAAGATTTGGCGGCCAGTCAGTCCGCTCGCCGTATTCTCCACCGGCCAATCCGTCATCTCGATAGTCTGCCTTAGTACCAATGCCAGTTACTCTACCACCCTTGGTCTATGAGTGGGGAAACGAAGGTCCAGACCCTAAATCGGAGTCGAGGAGCTTATGGAATATCCTCGAAATGGGCCACATCCACGAGAAGTTTTGGCTAGTCGCAGGACCGAATTTTGGTGCTCTGGAATCCCTCACCCTAGAGGAAGTTGAGTGTCTCTGTGGAACCCTTTGGG
This sequence comes from Viscum album, assembly GCA_963277665.1. Classification (NCBI taxonomy): domain Eukaryota; kingdom Viridiplantae; phylum Streptophyta; class Magnoliopsida; order Santalales; family Viscaceae; genus Viscum; species Viscum album. The sequence goes on from OY728140.1 coordinate 1,106,484,815, forward strand.
TGACGAACTTCCGCCTTCAGCATTAGTGAGTGACTTATCCGAAGATCCAAGTTCACATTGAAGACATCGGCAAACAATTCCCTCTGGTTTACCTGGCCACACTCCCCGTGGTCTAGCACCCTAAGTCACCTGGTCACTGGAGGGCCCTCCAATAACAATGAGTTCATGATTTCCAAGTACTCCTCAAGGTTATTAAGGAGGAAACCCCCATGTGCTAGTCCATGGATGGGGGAAGTACGCTGCCCTCCTCTTCAGTTCTATTCACTGGCAGCCCGAATGGCTGGGCGACATTGAGGACATGCCCTCGAGAAGAGTTGCAGTCAACAAGACTGATCGTTCAGGATGGGGAAACGAGCTAGAACTTCATGATGGGAATGTCCTCCCTGAGGACATTCCACCACTACTGGACCCATCAGGGATGATTAATCATCAGTATAGGAACCTCCTAGGTTTTCCTACGCCCACCGAGGCATTAGTACTCAGCCAGAATTCTGGTAAGGGCAAAGAGCACGTCGGAGCTGTCAAGTACTCTGACCCATCCTCTTCAGTGCAGAAAACGGAGGAGGACCCTGAGAAGCTGACATTGCGCTAGCCACTTACTGAGCAGAAAAAGTTGGTCAAAAAACTCCTAGATTAATGCGTTGAAGAGTGACGACCCGACTACAGTGATCCTAGGCTGGGGCCGCAGGGGCAGGAATAGCTTCCCCTTGGTGAGATTCCCCCAGACTACCCTGATGATGTCGCTCCTACGGACAGGGCGGAAGCCGGAGCTCACGGAATGTGGGCATAGTATGTCTCGCCAAACCCTCCTGAATGATGAGACAATCCATGGAACCACCCTCGGGCTCCCCCAGTTCCCCCAAAGGTCTCTCCAGCAACCACTCCACGAGCCGTTGAGCTTGACTACCGCATTGAAGAACCCAACAACACACTTGTGGTTAGGGACCCCCATCAAGACAAAGACCCCCGTCCATATGATCCATTTGCAGTAGTCATCTCCCACATGGAGGCATAGGATTGATGACTCATGGAAATCCCACCAGATGTCAAGCCATACCCGGTATGGGTGGATGATATGCCGACACCTCTGGGTTTCGGGAATCCCCCCCCCCCTTTAACAGGATGGGGGACCCGACACAGTACCTGGACCACATCAACTCAAGGTGTGGACCTATGTTAGGGACTCCGGCGCAGCAAGAGACTGCCAAGAACCACTATTTTGTTCAGACACTAGAGAGGCCGACATTCGTTTGGTACAACCAGCTCCTCGTCAGATCCGTGAGCAGCTGGCAGGACCTTCGCAGGAAATTCCTTTATCAGTTCAGTTACACCACCCGAAAAACAAGCATCGTAGACCTCTTCAAGTGAAAAAAAAGGCCTGATGTGTGAATCACGAACTTTATCACCTAGTGGAAGGGGATTACATACTCCCTTGACATGCCACTGACTTAGGAGAAATTACTGAAGATGTTTATAAGGAACATCAAGATGAGGTTATTCCCTCCCTGATCACTCAAAACTATCCCGGAGGGTTCTGAAAATTCTTAGATAAGGAAAAGAAACTCGAAGAAGGCCTGCAACAGGCTTGCTAGGCACGTTCATTGCCCCCTGTAATCCCATGGAGGAGGGCTGTCAGAGACGAGCCCGCAGCGGTGGCCAAAATAGAGGGCCCCAAGAAACTAGAATTTCTACCGGTAGTACTGGCCCCATAGCCTCACAGAGGCCCTCCACCTCAGGTGCAACCTCCGGCTCAGCAGCGCCCTTAGAATTGGAAAGCACCCCCACGGAATGCGCCGCCACCACCTAGGTGGGACAATTAGGGTCCACCTCCTCGACAGGCCCCTCCGTCCCCTCGTCAGGGTCAGGCTCGAAGGGCCCCCTTTCTAAACAGAAGAAACCGGACTGACTCACGCAATGAGAATCAGGTTCTCGGATATTTCAATAATGCCTTGGAAGAGGGGATTGTACGCTTTCCTAAATGCAGAAGTCCAGAGGAGGCAAATATCACTGATCTACCCAACTACTGCCCCTATCATTGGATTCTAGAGCACACACTCAAGTAGTGTTATGTATTTAATTATTGGATCTAAGACCACATTGATAACAACATATCCAGGTTGGGTCCGACCACGACCCTAGTGGTAGGTGTCTTTGTAAGGACAAATAGTAGTAGCAATAGCGCATGCGAGTGGAAGCAGGTTTCTGACCACGGGTCTCAAAAGTATAATGACTGGATGGCCCACAAAATGGTTTCCCATTCCCATGGAATTATCTGTGCATGCATAAATTAGCCAGATCCTCCAGAAAATATCATTACCACTTCTGCATCATCATCTCAGCTGGCCTCTTCCCGGAAGAGCAAGCATCCGTGGTGCAAGAAAATACAACATGCCCCGCAAATTTCATTGTCATCCCACACTCTTAGTGACTTTATGCCCCCAGAGATGGGGTTCCCTGCCAGAATCCACCCAGTGACAGATGACTCTTCAAGCGAAAGTCAAGGGTATGCTTCAGTTAAAACTTTGGAGTTGTTAAACCCCTATGACTCCCAATGAGGGGGAGCACCAGGAGAACATCTCCAACGTCCCCATCTGACACCCACTTCAGTGAATCTGAAGCTATATGGGTCGTCGGGGCACGTCAGTTGGCACCTCAAGCAAGAGTGTGCATGCCACTGAGACTAGACAGTAGGCCCAGTGTAGAACTCAGCACATGTAGCCTCTTCATCCAGTGGCGACAGTCCCATATCTACTATCGTTTGTGCTACTGGATCCGGATGAACCACATTGGCCAAGCCGTGGCCAGCTTTTCCCCACTACATGCCGATCTTAGCCGACCGGTCCACATCTGGTAGCTACTCTTCGGGCTTCGACTAGTGAGCAGCGGGATATACCCAGTACCAGTCTGTCGTCTATCCAGCCAGCATGCCCTACCAGGCCTCATATCAAAGAGCGCTTCCTGCAAGCAGAAGTTTGCGCCTGGTGTGGAAGTATTCTTTTCTCAAGCACCTAGTCGGAATCCCAGTGAGGCTTTCCATCCTTTAATCCCTTCACAAGTCACTAGATATGCACTAAGAACTCGCCGAGGCTTTAAGAAGCCCCCTCTAGTTTGAGATAGAGGTAGCAGTTGCAGAGGCTTTCCAAGATGAAGTTTTTGAGAATGCCGAATGTTAGGCCATAATTTCATTCTCTAGAGAGTATGAAGGCTCCCCCATACAGGGGCACATCCTCCCATTGTACATCACCAGCCAATTTAACGGTGTGTAGGTTCACCGTTGTCTCATTGAGACCGGCTTCGGGATTGACCTTATCCTGACACAGACACTGCGGAATCTAGGGTTATTCGAAGATGGCCTGACTCCCTCCGATTTAAGAATCCAGGGATACGACAGGATAGAGAAGACCCTGTTTAGCAAGGTTCATTTGAAGACCCAGTTCGGTAGCCAATTTTCCAGCACCGAGTTTATGGTTGTCTCCCAGGACACCAAGTATAATGCATCGATGGGCAATCCATGGCTCCACCTGCATGTGGCGATCCCCTCATCGTATCACCAATGCCTTAAGTACTCCCTTAATGGTCGAGTGGGAATACTCTAAGGTGATGAATCTCCTTTTGCATCTTGTGAAACCCGCTACCTAGATGATGAATATTACAAGTGCAAGGATAAACAATTCCAACCAAGTGAATTTGAGCCCGTCACCATCACGACCGTCCCTTGTGCATGCCAAAATGATGCCTACATCTTCCCAATCCATCATTTGGAGGCCATGACCCTCAATATGTAGAAATTTTATGTAATTTCTTAGACAAGAGTAAACCATGCTTCCAAATCTAGGTGGCATCATAAGATCACTTCGTATTCTTATACGAATCAGGACTCATTGATCATGGAGCCTCCCACTCCAATCAGGTATCTGGGCATCAGACTCATGGAAACGACAGTACGTCATACTTGTATGTTTCACCAGACTGGAAGAAGCTGGCTCCAACCGATGCGCCACTACATATTTGATATTATCAAGCATGGCCCCTTGGGCCAAAAACTAGATGGGATCAGGTCAACAGCATTCATTGCTATGGTCTCAGTAGTGCCAGAGCTCCCCAATGCAATAACCATTTCCACTCAAGCTGGTTACAACCTCTAATCAGGGTCTGGTAACTCAGAAGAAACTACCCCCTCAGAAGATCCCTCTATAAGTGGATAAGAGGTTATAGAGGACATCCCCTACCGTTGAATAAGGCGTCTCCTCCATAGGCGACAAGTTGGTATAGGTGAACCTCGGAAGAGAGGCAGACCCGAGGCCCACATTGATCAGCTCCGCCGTGCCCCCCAAGGAGTATTAGTGATACATGGGATTCTTTAAATAACTCCATGATTTGTTTGTCTATAGTTACGACGATATTCCTGGACTAGATCCTCATTTAGCCGTCCAACACCTCGGTCTTCTGGGAAATCATCGCGGGTTCAAAAAACCTCCCCAAAAGAGGCATTTATTTCATGGCACCATGGTTGAGGCCAATGTTGACAAACCCATCAGGGCCAACTTCATTAAGGAGGTCCAGTACCACAAATGGCTGGCCAACATTGTACCAGTCAGGAATAAGAACGGACATATCAGAGTCTGTATCGACTTCCGTGATCACAACCACCATTGTCCAAAAGATGATTTTCCCCTTAGAGTGAAAAAACTATAGATCAACGCTACGGCTGGGTTCCAAGACCACGCCTTCATGGATGGTTACTCTGGATATAATCAGATCTGAATGGCCCCTGAGTATGAAGATTCCACTGCTTTCAGGGCACCCAAAGGTACATTCTGTTACCATGTTATTCCCTCGGCCTGAAGAATGTAGGTGCCACCTATCAGCGGGCCATGCACTGCATATTCAAGCCAATCCTTGGGACATTGGTGGATTGATATGTGGATGATCTAGTGGTAAATTCTCACCGGTTCCAGGACCATCTCAAGGATCTTAATAAAGTTTTCGTCTTCCTCCATTCCTACCACCTAATGATGAACCCATTGAAGTGTGATTTCAGGGTCACCTTTGGGAAGTTCCTTGGATTTGTTGTCCAGTACTGAGGCATCGAGATAGACCTGGAGAAGATCAAGTCCATCAGCCAGATGCCTCCCCTGAGTAATATTCAGGAGCTTTGAGGTATCCAAGGCCACTTATCCTACATACGCCGAATCATTACGAATTTGGATCGCAAGTGTAAGCCCTTTTCTCGGCTCATGAAGAAGGGCACCGCTTATGAGTGGGATGAGGAGTGTCATACCGCCTTTAAGGAAATCAAGTAGTATTTTCTACAGCCTCCAGTCATGATTCCACCCATCTTCGAGAAGCCACTAGTCCTCTATTTCACCACAATGAAATGGTACCTCCGCACCCTTATCGCCCAGAAGGATAATGAGAGGACAAAGAAAAACCTCTAATACCTCAGCTGCATGCTCCTCGATATGGAGACCAGATACTTCCCCATCGAGAAGAGGTGTCTTGCACTCTTGTTTGCCGTACAGAAATTGCTACATTACCTGCAACACCATGAGGTACAACTGGAGTTTCAAGTAGACCCGTTAAAGTACATATTATGTCGTCCCATGTTGACTGGCCGACTAGCACGATGGGCGGTAATCCTCTAGCAGTTTGACATCAGGTCCGTGCCTCAGAAGGCTATCAAGGGGCAGGCGTTGGCCGATTCCCTTGCTGCCAATCCAACCCCCACTGACCAGTCCTTGGACCCAGATTTCCTTGATGAGTCAATCCTCTCAGACAATAAATCCATCTCATGTAGGCAGATGCACTTTGATGGTGCCTCCTGGAGCCCCACCGGTAAGAGGTTAAATGATCCTATACTCAATTGAGTAGGCCTAGGTATCATTTTTTTACCCCAACACAAGCCATTATTCTATATTCATTCCTTCTACCAGATGGATGCACCAATAATGAGGCGGAGTATCAGGCCATCATTACTAGCCTTGAGCTGACCCTCAAAATTGATGTGCCCCAATTTCATGTGAAAGGGGACTCTGAGCTAGTCATTAAGCGGATCACACGTTACTATGTTGTTAGGAAGTTGGATCTCATACCATTGTTGGAACACACTCTCCATCTAATGGCCCAGTTCACTTCTTGACCAAAGGATGCCCATGTCCCTCGGTCACAGAACAGTCAAGAAGATGCTTTGGGAAACTTAGGTGCATCACTTGTAGAGCTCGAACAGGATGATTTGATTATCCACATGGCACATCGGAGAGTCATATCTCTGGTTACCCTGGATGGTAGAAATGGCCCATTGGTAAGCTATCTTACCATTGGAGCCTCTGCGTCAGGACCACTGAGTCGTCTGGATTCCTTGATTGAAATGATTGCTGATTGGAGGATACCCTTGGTTGAATACCTCCAACATGGTAATGTACTATCATATCGGGATGAGCGCGAGCGAATATGACACTGCGCACTGTAGTTTACCCTCCAGAGTGGTCCCAATCTTGAGAAGATCCTCTACATGCACGGGTTCAATGGTGTTCTTCTCTGTTGCATTCAGGGGGATGAGATTTCTTAGGTCATGTATGAAGTTCACACCGGTTCCTACGGTGCCCATCAGGCTGGGCCAAAACTGTCTCACTAGATTTAAATATTTGGGTATTTTTGGCCCTCCATGATCCACGACTGCATTGAGCTCGCCATGAGGTTCCATGTGTTATAGGTTCATGATAGCTTCGCGCATTGGCCACCAGAACTTTTACACAATACCAAGTAATCTTGGTCCTTTGGAGTCTGGGGATTAGATGTTGTAGGACCATATCCTCCAGCAAAGGCTCCCCAATTCTGGTTCATTCTGACCACTACGGATTTCTTTTCCATGTGTGAAGAGGTAGTTTCGCTCAAGGAAGTCAAGTCCCGTTCTATCGTTTACTTAATGAGTTCCAATATCATCCATCGGTTTGGGGTCCCTCACAATATCCTAATCGATAACAGCACCAACTTCTGTGAAGTCGTGTTTAAAAATTTATATTCCAAGTACAACATCTGCTCTAACCATACATCCCTCTATCATGGGCAAGAAGATGGGCAGATTGAAGAATTCAATAAAACCCTCTCTAACATCCTGCAGAAAATTATTGGTCAGAACAAGAATAGTTGGCTGGAAAAGCTCCCCAACGTCCTCTGGGCTTATTGGATGACGACTCATAGTTCCACCTAGGTGACCCCATATTCCCTAGTATATGGAACTGAGGCCCTCCTGCCCATCGAGATTCATTTTACCTCATTACGTACAGTGGTCTATGACCATCAAGTACCAGATAGAGTGGCTGAAATCTATCTTGCTAAATTGGAAGCACTTGACGAGAATATGCCTCGTTCCCTACACAATCTCGAAAGGCATCAGAGTAGGATTGCTTGAGCCTTCAACAAGAAGGTTCACATCTGCTCTTTCCTGCAAGGTGACTTGGTGTTGGCTCTGACAACACCAATGATCCCCACCAAGAAACCACCATGTTGGATCCCAAATGTCACAGACCTTACATAGTCCACAGTGTTTACCCCAATGGAGTATACTCCCTGGTGACCATGGATGGTGAGCGTATAACTCCTCCAACCAATTCCAAGTTCCTCAAGAAATCCTTTACCTGAGCCTAATGGTCCTGAACGATCTTAAATTGGATGGTCCCACATGACCCTAAATTGCACTCTAGTCCAACATGACTCTAATCTGCACACCGTCCCGCATGAAGTTAATCTGGACACTGTCTAACACAATGTTAATCTGAACATCGTCCTACAGGACGTTAAATTGCACCTTCAAGAACTATGTGTGGCTTGATTCCCATCCTCATAGGATACGTAGGACTACCCGAACATTTAGAGTTCAGGTCCAGCCCCATCTCTTAGAGATCTCCCAGTCACCTAGGCCCCTTGACCTATTCCTTCCCATGAGAAGGATATGTCGGTGTCATACAGGGTTACACCCTCCTTCCTGTTGGGTTTGTGACAACTGTTCCATGCCCCCACTTTCTTCTGAGATTTCTCTATCTCTTTGTACTATACTCATCTATTCAAATTGGCACCTCTAAAGTTTAGCCCTCCGACCCTTTATAGTGGTTTGTCGTTGTGTCCAAGAGTACTCTGGTCTAGGACCTGGAGTGTTAGATTCAACTTGGGAAAATTTTCATTCACTTGTCAGGCTTCGTGTTCCCCTTCATTTGGGATTCCATTATGTTTCACAACCGAAGAGACCCCCAAAATGGCATGGATCCTTGGCTTAAGGGCTATCCTACCATTATAGGTCAGCATCCCTGAGGGTTTCAGTCAAAAAATTTATACAAGTCCCACATAGTGAATATGGTAAGTGGTCGATGATCATTTGTCTTTCCCCATTTCAGGTAAGTGCAACATGGATGCTGTGTGGTGAAAATGGTCAGCAGTAATCTTCTGCCAACACGCCAGCCCCTTCAGGCCTTGAATGTTGGTTACATGATACACATTATGGTCCACCCCATCATGTCTAGGTAGAATTTCGACACTTCTGGAAATATCCCTCAGTGCACCTCCGCACGTCAGGGGGACAAAGATGCCATACGGCGTTCTTCGGGGCTCCCATGGTCTGAGGTCTAAGACCATAAACTAAGATCTTCTCTAAGAACTATGTGCCGCTTGATTCTCAACCTCATAAGATATGTAGGATCACCAGGAAATTTTGTTTCTGGGTCATCTGGGAGATAGATTCTCCTGCCCCTTATCCTTTGACCCTCACCAACCTCTTGGCCTGAGGCACCTATCCCAAAGTTTCACACGGTGATGATGTGGACCTATTCCTCATTCACATCGGGTATGATTTATAACAACCTTCACATTCCTTCATGTCCAAGCCATATGACTTTAAACTGTGCTACCTGGTCCTACCACATGACCCTAAACTGTGATAATATCATCCCGTTTGCATGATAGAAAACGGTACTACATTGGGGACATCACATTGGGTACCAGTCATCCACAATACTGTTTGTCAATGCCAGGAAATGTCATGATTCCCTTGGTGATACCAGGACCCCTAGGTCCTTGGCTTGTCTCTTAAAAAACGTCTACCCTAAAGGACAAACAAGATCTATCAAATGTGGCTCCTTTTTAGTATGAGGGCCAGACCCACATTCCCCTTTCATCCTTTGCAATGGAACCTTACCGTTCCACCCCTTAGAACTACGTATGGCTTGATTCCTATCCTTATGGGGTACGTAGGAACACCCATTCACCCTACTCTCGGGCCCATCCTAATTTTCATTTTTGATCCCTTGACCTAGAACCTCCATTGGGAACAACTGATGATGTGGACCTGGTCCTAATTCTCATCATGTTGTATGAGTTACATCACCATGAGTCTACTGGATTGCCTACTGTCTGTGGTCCGAGTTCTAAGACCTTAAAATAAGACCCTTTCTAGAACTATATATGGATTTATTCCCATCCTTATGGGATATGTAGGAATGCATAGACATTTCATCTTGGGTCCAGCCCCGGGAATCACAAATCCCATCCTTTCTCACTGTCGACCCTTTGGCTTGACCCCTCGGAGAGTTGTGTAACTGCAGCATTTTCCCTGAACAAGTTTAGGATGCCCTATAATGACATTGGAAAGCGACAAATCCCTCACTAGAGAGGTCCTATCTCAATGTAGGAATGATCCATGATCATATTAATGCATCTACCTAATTTGCTTCCTCCACAGTGGTGTAATTTCAAGAGTGTCAGATTCGGTTCGAACAAACCACCACTTCACCTTCCATGCTTTGCATACCCTTTATTTGGACCCTCGTCCCCTTTCACATCTAAAGGCACCCCCAAACAGTATGGATGCTCGGCTTCTGGTCCACCATCCATCCTGGGCCAATGTTTCAAAACACTGAAGGATGATATTTTGAGTTAGGTCCCGTGTTTTGAACATGGTTAGTGGTCTGCCCTCATTTGTTGTCCCTATTTCTGGATAACACAATAAGGATAATGTGTTTTGAACATGGTCAAAATTTATACTCTATTTCCACACCCCCTCCCATGATGTTCCGAATTTGGGGTGACATGATACACATTTTTCATTCCCCTATTTTTGGACTGATTCTAATTCCTCTGGTACTGCCCCACTTGTGCTCCAGAGCACATTGAGAAGACGATACGTCAATCGGTCTGGGGTTCTCTTCCTTTGATCGGGCCTCCCTATTCTCCTTGGAAATCCGGATTTGAATCTCGAATGCCTGAAGCTTGGTTGACGCTCTCGTGATCAAATGAAGTGATAGTATGAGAATCCCCTGTTTCTCACATCAGGTATGGCCTATGTGAGTTTAGGAATGGATTTCTATTTCTTTTGGGATTATGGTTGAGCATGTTAAACCAAGGGGACAAGTAAATAAGTTTTTCCATACATACAGTTCAAAATAATAAGTATTAATGGGAAATAAGTTTATGAGTTCGGCCAAAATAGGTCCATTAAGGGTCAGCTTCCTAAATGAATCGTTCCAACATCGTTACCTTTTTGTTGGTGGCCTCCAGGATTTCTTCCCACCCACTGAGGACTCTCTCTTCATCAACGACCACGAAGTGTAGTGAACTGACCCTAGCCCATGCCCATGCCTGTTCAGATTGATGTTCAGTCATCTTATGACTCGCTTCCACTAGTTGTTCTTAGGAGTCTTCCAGCTGGGCCCTCAACTACTCCATGAGCTTATAATAGTATTAAATGAATATCTCCATTATCTTTCTCCTATTCTTCAAGGTGTTATACCTCCTTTTCTACCTTTAGAAATGCTCGGGTACTCCCCGACTCCTCTCGAAACTAGGTGATGTTGGAGTGTTGGATGCTCTCACGCATATTCTCAGCCATATAGTCACAAAACTCCAAGGAAAAGCGTTGAGAATATGACCCTCTTGCACACAAAAAATGCAGCTAGGTGTGGTGTGATCCCATCTGCTTTATCCATTCTATCTGAGGCTAACTGAGAAAAGGTCTGATGCACATACACCCTTTGTGTTGCATCATCCGTCTCTCCTCGGCCACTTTCGAGTCCTAATCATCAATATCTTCAGGATCGGTGGGCCGATAGATATTAAAAATAGCCAACATGCTAGAAGAAGGGTCTTCCTCAGATATTCCTCTCAGGGGGTTGGGCACTTCAGCATCTGAGCGACCATCCTATATCACCTCGACCCTGGTAGCACCTTCGTCAACTTCTGGCCTTGCCCTGATAGTAGTACCACTGATTTCCACCACTCTCTACTCACCAAATACCAAGGCCGAATCAGTTTGTGAGGCGTGTCCTGAATAGGGTAGTACGTTTTCCATTGACTCACTCACAGATGGTCTAGGCTCAACAACCTGATGAGCCTCCAATGTCGTGATCACTGTACAGGCAAGAAGCACCCTAATCAATTGATTCCTCTGATGGTAAGTACCAGTATCGAATAAAGAAACTTATAGGAACCCAAGCCAGTAGTCTCCAGTGTTCTGGACACTGCAGGAGCTATCATAGTGGGTGATCCTTTAGGACTCGTCCATTCAATAATGGGCATTAGTGCCCCACCTTGTTCCATTGGTGCTTCCCACCTCCTTCGACTGGAGACTATTGATTAGGACCAATATGCTCTTAAGTAAGATAATGAGCATGGATTAAGGATTTAAAAGGAGAAAATATAAAGGAGGAGGATGGATAAGGGTTGATGCATACCACAAGTATCTCATTCACATCTATATCAGATCTGACGATCTCGCCACTCTCTTAGAGACTCCCTTGGCAGGATGCCCCTTGAGACCCTTCACCTTCAGGCTCCTCTTCACCTTCTCCTTTACCTTTTACCTCCTCCATGTCTATCTCGCTGCCCTCCGACTCATCATTGCTGTCATCATCCTCTGAGGGCATATTTTCGAGATCATGCTCCTGGTCGAGCTTCACTTTCACCAAGAACGATGGCTCCTCATGCAGACCCCGTTGGTGTGCAAACATGTACATGTCCATCAGATATGCATGTCGACGATGAAAGTTCACTCTGTTGACAATCCAAACAAGCCCGACATCTGGTAGCTGGATCCTATCATGCACTATCTTCTACCAGAGGGGTTCAGTACTCACCAACTACAGCAGGGTTAGCCAGGCCGACCATAGCAGCGGGAAGATTGCATCATGAGAAGGTTGAAGTAGATATCTTATTTTCTTCCCAAGAAGTTCTATGGTCTCTCCATGGGACCCTCCTCATCTAGTCAATGAAGGCGTGTCCACACCATGCGATGTCCCACTACTGAGGTATCAGCCAGTGTGGGCCCCATTTCCCAACGTGCTTCCAGTCTTCCCTCTCTAACGGCACTCTTTCTACTCTCTCGCCGCCCGGGTTCCACACTGACAACCTTGAGTTGCCAAAATCGCTTCCACAAAATCCCATCAGGGTTTGCTATGGCGTAATGTTTGTAATACTCGGTTGAGAGGCCAGCATCAACTCTGGTGGGAGGAAAGGTGATGACATGGCCGGAGCCATAGGTCGTGGACATCATCCACATTTGACGAAGAACGCATGGTTGACTTTCTTCCCAGACATCTGTGTATACTTTTTTCGGCCTTCGCTGGGGGAACCCAAATTGCCTGGAGAACTTGGACAGCATATAAGGCTCATAAAAGATCTTCCCATCAATCCGGCCCACAAGCACCTCGCCTCTCATGCTTTATAAGTACTAACTCTCCTCCAGTGATCCATGCCCATTGTCTATCATCTAGCCAGTTGGGGTAGGAAATGGGCTGAAAGAAAAGTTGGCATGATTACCAATTCTAATCTATACTCACTCTTAATTGAGCGTCAGTGGCATGACCCTGAAAATGTTCAATAGGGAAGGTCACAAGCCATTACCTGGAGGATGGATGGCATTCAGGAATGTATATCTGCTGAAATGAGCCACAACCCATCCACAGAAGATCTAGAAGGGGCCAGAAATCCACCTAGGTGACCCACCTCTCAAGATGCTTCCCAAAATGGCGTACAGACGAGCCCGCACGGGGAACCCCAAATTGAATCTTTTATTAGTAGCCATGATGCCAACCATCACCAGGGTCACTGGATAGACTCCCATCCTTGTGTCCCTCACCGGTAAGAGCCACCTGCTCAGTAATGTGGCATGGAATCTGGCATACTGAACACTTGGGTCCCGACTCTCATTTATGTTATAGCCCCATGACTGATAGTTCCCCACCTCTAGGATCCTCTAGTACGATCTGATCATTATCATCTCTTCCACGGTTGGACACCATCTCCCTCACCCTGGAATCTTGAATTCTGGATCCCTTTCTAGGAACAGGCTAAACCAGTCCTTGTAAGGAATGTCCTTCATGAAATTGATGACCCCCACCCTTTCCTTAGCCAGATCCAATATGTGCCATGTTAGCATGGGGGTTCTTGATCCGTCTCCCTAGGTGCTCATTGGTGGAAGGAATTCATCATATTGGTGGCCCTCCAAATGGATACCCCTAATGTAGTGAATGTCCCAAATACTGATACCAACATCCTCATGATAAAGATGGATGGTATTGGTATCAGGGGACCACTGAGTGAACAGCTCTGGCTTGAGCTCCTGTTGGTGGTAGAAGTGAAATCGTGACGTCCACACCGCCTCAAACAAGCCAATATGCCACAGCTCAGCCCTAAATTGGTCACATGTATGGCGAACCCAGTAGGACCAGGCCCATTCACTAGTGAAGTAGCCTCCAGACCTTAGGTCCTAGTCTTGCAGCTAGCCTTTAGCCACGTTAGTGATGCTCTGATGGAAGGTGCTTGTGTAGAGGGATGGGGAACTCTCCACAATAGGGTCCCTCACTGAAATGGTACTAGACCTGAGATTCAGGAAGTAAACATCCATATTCCTAGGTTTCTTAGGCCTGATGACAGTTGTTGGCGATGTTGTATCGGGGGAGTTTGTCCTCACGGGTCACCCATGTCCGCGGTATATCAACTTAAAAACCCGACAAAGGGACCTCCTTCAAAATACCGAAGTCCCATAGTGGATGATTTTTGTATTAGGCGTACTCCATTTGGGTGGGGGTTAGCATATTGAAAAAGGTGTGGTTATTTGAGACAATCCTTTGGGAACCATAAAACTCAGTGTTGTTGACCATTTCATCCCTTCGAGCAGCGGCTTCTCCCTCATCAGCTTGGTTTGCGTCCATATTCTTCCGACATGTGTTTGAGTAGCTGGAGAAGAATATGAGAGGGTGGTGCGAAAAATGATCGACCATCATGAAATATCAGAACGAGTTGTGGAAAACCATGGGTTTTCACGTAAAACGATGCCTGATCTTGGTGGGATTTCCTGTAACCAGAGCGGTTTTTCATGCAGGGCTGGAGAAATTTTCACGCATGAGATATTAAAGCATGTTGCGCAAGGAAATTCCTATGGAACATGGGACCCACGGTGGATTTTTATAAATAGATTCTGGTTTACGCGCGTGCATGAAAATAGGATTCTACACCCCCTTGGGTTTTGTGCACCTCTCTAGGTTTTTATCATGCATGGACCCCACATAATTCTGCATTTCGTCGTTTCCCTCAGAATCCGACCGTTGAGGCCCCTCACCAATCCGATTCCAAGGGGGGTCATTTTTAGAAGCCGAAAAATGCTCAAGGTGGGAAAATGTTTTAAAACGATAAATCAAAGTCATATTTGGATCTGGGGGGCCCAGAGGAGCCGCGCGAAAAAAAATCATAAGTGTTCAAAAAAAAGCCATGTGTGGAAAGATCTAGGATTCGTGAGAGTTCTTCAGTGTGGGCGTGGAAATTTTTGTGCCCACACCCCGTGCGGTTGACATTGCGCACCACCGACAACTGTGGGAAATTATTTCACGCTGACCTATTTTCCACACCCCCGAATGCCTATAAATAGATTGTGACCCCTTTGACTTCTGGGCTAAAGAATCTGAACCGACTCTCGTGCGCAAAATTTTCCTTTCGTACGTGCAAAGATAGCTTTCAGATATGGTTCTTTTCATTCCAAGATTCCCCAGAGTCTGCCTTCGCATGAGATCCCCTTGGTTTAGACTGAATTCAAATCCCTTAAGGGTCCACCCCCTGCATGAAATCCCTTCCACTTGTGCACAAGCCAGCCAATTGCATGCAATCCCCTTCAATTTCACACACCCCAGTCCTTGCAATCAGCCTTTCCTAATTGTGCACAATTCATACTCCTTGCGAGAAATCTTTTCTAGTTGCATAGAAAGCCTCAGCTCCACTTACGTGCCAATCCTCACTGATTTCGTGCCAATCTGATGTTTTTTTCATAGGGCTACTTACTTCACGAGAAAGCCTCAACGATTGTGAGAAACTATCCGGGACCCCTCACCCCGGTGCATCCCAGCTACCTTTTCACTTGCGTTCCCCATTCTCCTTGGGCGTACCTTCACGCGAGTGTTTGATGCTCTTTTTATGGATGCCATTTGGGGGTGTTTCTCACGCCTCGGGCTTCCACATAATACACCATTTTCCCATATGACCTTCTAGGATCGTGCGAAGTAACTTCAATGTCCCATGGATGGTTCATCCCATTCTGTTGCTTCTCCTCATGCTTATTCACATAGGCACGCCAACAGCTAATGCTTCTTTGCATAGCCACGCTAATGTGGACCCCTAGATGGTTCACTCTATGACACCCCCTCACTACGGCTTTGCATATCCCCTCTCTGCACCAAGGAGAAGAGGTTACCAGTTATGTAAGTCCTTGGGGTGCAGGGCGAACCCACCTTGTCTGAGCTGCATGATGTTAAACTTCCAAGCACTATCGTCCTTAGCACTTGATGTTAAACTGTGACATTACCCCGTGGATCACATGTGGGGTCCCCCACCTTGGACATTCTCGATGCCCACTCGTCTCCACGGGGATGGGATCACCCCTCATAGGGGATGATATCCTCCTTATCGGAGTGGAATTTGTCCGCGGGGAAAGGGCAGCCACCTTGGTGTAATCCCTTATATTTTCTTGTAGGAGGTAGCATCCCTACTCATACTTTCATCTTCGGTCCCCAGGGCCAGTAAAGGGTGTGATTGGGAATGAGGCTCCCCCTTTCTTCGGTTCCGAATCCCTCTCCCGCGGCGCTTTGCCTCCTCGGGCCTCCATCCAAGAGTAAGTCCCAACCCATATTGGGCTGCTGACCACACGTAAGCCCCACCCCACTTCCCACAGACACAACATTCGCAACTTGATCATCAGGTCCTTGTTGCCTATGGTTTATGACACCGATCATGACTCACGTGGGCTTAGATTAAGCATCGACCATGACACCACCATTACCGAACTACGAGGACTTTGACCCACGTCAAGGCATGGTACGTAGGAAGCCTCACTGAGGTTCAATCCCACCACCAGACCGATCTGAACATCTTCATGTCGGTTCATGTCACCATTCCCGAACTACATGGGCCTTGATCTATGCCAAGGCCTGGTACATAGGAAGCCTCCCTGAGGTTCAGCCCTATTCAGTGGTAAGCCATTTTCAACCCATTTCAACGGTAAGCCCTTGGAGTCCCCCATTGACAGCAAGCCTTCACCATTACAGAACTACGACGACTTTGATCCTTGACATGGTAAGGTACGTAGGAAGCCTCCCCGAGGGTCAAGCCCAAGAACCATTGGCCCTAACTGTCTCTATGTCGGTGTGCCAAGCCCCTTTCGACATGAACTACGAGGACTTTGATCTTTTCCAAGGAAAGTTATGTAGGAAGCCTACACATGGTTTAAGCCCAACATCCACCTGGACCCCAGGTCCCTATTCACATTAGTTCACTGACTCCAACCCATTTCCAAACAATGAGGACTTTAATCCATGTTTGTGGCATGGTACATAGGAAGCCTCTCTGATATTCAAGCCCACCACCCGATTGATCCGACCATCTTCATGTCGGTTCACCCCTATCACAAATGACGTTAAAATGTGGATCTCATTCAATGGAAAGACGTTGTCACTCCATTCAGAGTTAAGCCGTTGAAACCCCATCTAGTCGTAAGCTATTGAAACCGCATCCAGCATTAAGCCGTTGACACCTTATGCAATGACAAGCCGTTGCAATATCATCCAGCGGTAAGATGTTAAAAAACCCCAGTCGGTTGTAAGCCATCATCATATGAACTACGTGGACTTCGATTCCCTACTATGGGGATACATAGAAATTCTCTTCGTTACTCAATCCCAAAAACACCGTCATCATTATGACGGTTCCATCCCATTCACCATCCCCCTCACAAAACCTTCCATCATCCATCATGTTTCTTACCTAGGCTGCCACATACCGATGGAATCATGCCACCCAATTCCTCATTCCCAATAATAACATTTGGGAAGCCACCCACGTGTTGGACCCAATATCGGTGTTCCCTCTAGGGGGTTCCTCCATCTGATCCACTCTAGTCAGTGTTCTGATTAGTCCGGTATGTCCCCGCTGGATGTTAAACTGGTGGAATACCCGGTGTTAAACATGGGAAGCTGAGGAAAACCTCTGATACATGACCATGGCATATGATTCCCCATGTTAGATGTGGGATGCCTCGGGCTTCTTCACCCTCGAGAATCCCTATAATATGGGACAGAAGAAAGACACACCAATCCCCAAGCATCCAGACACGCTAGTGATGACCAATGTGAATACTCCCCTAACTGATGATTGTTGCCCTGACCAGACCCCTTGGAATGTCCTGATAGATGAATTGTAATTAACTAGTGTCCATGAAGATATGGTACCAGGAAGAGTTTCACAAACAATGTCTTCAGTCTATAAGGGAGAACCGAACTAGGTGACGGGCTCTGAGGAGGAATCCACGGAAGGAAGAACTTACATTACATCATCCCGTTTCGATCAAGGAGAAGACGTCCCTGAATAAGGAGAGAATGATGCCCGCCGTTGGAAAGCGGGAATGCAGGGAAACAGCTTCCCGTCCTCACAGATGGATGCGCACGCCCTGGCGAAAGCATCGGAAACAACCATGAGGTACAGATGGTGTCTCGAGTGGATCTGCTGAAATAAATCATGAACCTCACTATGTTGATAGGACATCTAGCTTGGTGGGATATAATCCTGCTATAGTTTGAAATCAGGTTTATCCCCTATAAGGCTGTTAAGGGGTAAGAACTTGAAGACATCCTTGCTACCCATCCAGCTCCCTCTCGCCAGTCCCTGGACCTTGATTTTTCCAATGAGGCTATCCTATCAGTAGAACAATCCATTCCATGTTGGAAGATGTATTTTGATGGAGATTCCAATAGCCCTACTGGAATAAGGCTCAATGACACCAGACTCAATAGAGTAGGCATGGGTATCATCTTCATTACCCCAGCATAAGCCATTCTACCATATTCATTCCTGCTATCAGAGGGTTGTACCAACAATGAGTCAGAATACCAGGGTCTCCTCATTGGCCTTGAGTTGGCCCTTGAGATTGGAATTACCCACTTATATGTTAATGGTGACTCCGAACTAGTCATCAAGGAGATCAATAGTGATTATTTCATCATAAATTCGGAACTCTTACCACTGCTAGAATGCACCCTCCAGCTGATGGCCCACTTCCCATCTTGGCCAGAAGTTACTCATGTCCCTCGATTCCTGAGCGGTTGATATGACTCCTTTTCCAGCCTAACAAAATCACTTGTAGAGCCTGAACTGGATGATTTGGTTATCTATGTGGCACACCAGAGATTCATTTCTAATGCCACTCTATATGACAATGAAATCTTGTAGGTAATGCACCATACCTCCGATGCCTCCACATTAGGACCTCTAGGCCCCCTGGATGAAGTGATTAAAGTGACTTCTAAATTGAGAACATCTTTTTTCAAGTACCTCGAAAATGGAAATCTCTCAGCAGATCGAGCCAATCATGAGCGAATCCAACACCACACAGTATAGTTTGCCCTCCGGGATGGTCCCGACCTAGAGCAGATTCTCTATAAGTGTGGGTTTGATGTGTTTCTCCTCCGTTGCATTCAAAGAGATGATATTTTTCATGTCATGCAAGAGGTTCATGTCAGTTCCTATGGGGCTCATCAGACCAGGACGAAGATATCTTACCAGATCCCGAGGCTGGGATATTTTTGGCACTCCATGATCCGTGACAACATCGATTTTTATAAATGGATCCATGCGTGCCAAAATCATTACAACTTTGTGCATTGGACGTCAGAGCCTCTCCGCACTACCAAGTACTCTAGACCCTTTTTGGTATGGGGATTGGATGTTGTGGGACCATGTCCACTGGTGACACTACTGGAAAAATGACCTATACCCACGGTTCAAAACCGTGGGTATAGCCCCCAAAACCGTGGGTATAGGCTATAACCACGGTTTGGGGAACCGTGGGGCTGAGTGGCGTCGGTATAGGGGTCTAACCCTATACCCACGGTTTAGCAGAACCGTGGGTATATGCTTTTTCAAATGGAGGACCACGCTGCTCCAACGTGGCACACACCAATCCCCACGGATTCCAAACCGTGGGGTATTAAAAATCGAAAATACGGGGCGGCTGGAATTCGAACCTGCAACTCAGCCAGCCTCACCGCCGCGACTCAGCACAATACCAACGCACCTACAATTCCTATATGTTATATATGCATATATCTAGAAATATATATTAATATAATCCACGGATTTCAAACGAACAGAAATAAATTCAAAAAAACGCAACGCACCTGGAGGGATTTGAACCCGCGTCTCACGCGGCAATTTCAGCGAAATACGGAACTCGTGAATTGGAAATACGGGGCCGCTGGAATTCGAACCTGCAACTCAGCCCGCCTCACCGCCGCGCCTCAGCACAATACCAACCCACCTACAATTCCTATTTGTTATATATGCATATATCTAGAAATTTATATTAATATAATCCACGGATTTCAAACGAACAGAAATAAATTCAAAAAAACGCACCTGGAGGGATTTGAACCCGCGTCTCACGCGGCAATTTCAGTGAAATACGGAACTCGTGACCAACACTGCTAATTGAATTTTGTTAATGTTTCAATCTGGTTATTTACTTATATTAAAAATAATCGAATATCTAAAAAATAAAAAAATACCGGGATTCGAACTCCGGTCGGTCATGTATGAGACGGAGAACTTAACCAACTAACCCAGCGAAGTTATTATATTAAACTCTTCACTCCATATAATTATATTAATTTGAAATCATGTTCCCGCCAAAACAAAATCCACTCCCGCGGGAATTTTTCCCCCCCGCCATAACAAGGAAAAGCTATACCCACGGTTTTGGAAAACCGTGGGTATAGGTCTTGTAAAAAAAAACCCTATCCCTACGGTTTTTCAGAACCGTGGGCATTGGTCTCTATAACAACCCCTATACCCACGGTTTTACCAAAACCGTGGGTATAGGCCTTCAAAAATAACCTATACCCACGGTTTTGCCAAGAACCGTGGGTATAGGGGACCTATACCCACGGTTTTGGGAAACCGTGGGTATATGGGTGTCCTATACCCACGGTTTTGTGCAAAACCGTGGGTATAGACACATTTTCCAGTAGTGTGATAGCTTTCCAATGCTGGTTCATTATGACCTATATGAATTTCTTTTCCAAAAGGGAAGAGGAATTCCCACTCAAGGAGGTCAATGCATGTTCTTTAATTGAATTTGTGAGCTCCAATATCATCTACTAGTTTAGTGTCCCTCACACTATCCTCACTGAAAATAAAATGAATTTCTGGGCAGCTGAGCTAAAAATATTATACACCAAGTACAACATCTGTTCTAACCATACCTCCCACTATCACGCACAAGCGAATGGGCAGATTGAGGCGTTCAAAAAAACTCAATCTAACTTTTTGCAGAAGATGGTTGGTCAGAACAAAAAGAGTTGGCCGGAAAAGCTCCCCAACACCCTCTAAGATTATCAGATGATGAATCGTTATTCCATACATGTGACCACAAACTCCCTGATTTATGGAGTAGAGTCCATCCATCCCATCGAGATTTAGTTCTCTTTATTACACACTACTATCTGTGATAAAAAACACTAGATAATGTATCTGACATGTAGTAGGATGAATTGGAAGCACTCGATGAGAACATGATTCTTGCCCTGTACAATCTGGATAAGAATCCGAACAAGATATCTAGAGCCTTCAACATGAAAGTTCATCTCTTCTCTTTCTTGCAAGGTAACTTGGTGTTGTCCTTGAGAACACCAATGAAACTTGGACATAAACCACCCAAATTGGAGCCCCAATGCAAAGGACCTTACATCATTCATAAGGTTTATCCCAATGGAGAATACTCCTTGTTTACCAGGGATGATGAGCATATAACTCCTCCCACCAATTAATATTTCCTCAAGCGATTCTTCGCCTGAGTAAATGTGGTCCTACAGGAACTTAAACTATCATGTCTCGCATGACATTAAATTGTATGTCATATCATAGGACGTTAAATGGTACCTGGCCACACATGACCTTAAAATGTTCCATCCATACCACAAGATGATAAAATGTGCGGTTTTTCTGAAATGAAGGATGTAAAGATATTTATCATTTTTCCTGCATGATGTTAAACTACAAGTGGAAGAAGTACCTCCGAACCTACATGACCTCAAACTGTATGTCGTCTCACATGACGTTAAATTGTAGATGATACCGCATGACCTTAAACTATCCAATGCCTTTGCTACAAGACTTTAAACTATAAATAACCTACATGAACTATGTATAGCTTGATTCCTATCCTCATGGTATACATAGTAATGATAAGACACGATCCCAGCCACAGTTTTTCTATTTTGATTACCCCTGGGTGTAGTTATATTGGAGGATCCTACATAGTGCATCGTAAACATCTTTGTCCCCATTGGATCAAGATTTACCATGACCTCCCCATGTTCCCCTCTCGTTCTTCAATTATTCCTCATCCTAACCCCATGACATTATACTGCATGGCCCTTTTAGAACAATGTACGTATGGATTCCCATCCTCAAGGTATATGTAAAAATGCCTGAATATTTTTTTTTCATAGGACCATCCCCATTCATCAAGATCAGACCCTTTGGTCTATTATTTGGGTCTAGATACCTACCTAAATTCATGGTTTAGTGTGGGATCATATCCTCATTTCATAGTAGGTTTATCATAACCACACCATGTGTCACCCTTCTTGGAGGTCTTGACCTGTCATCGTCCTTACCACACGATGTTAAACTGCATAGCCTTTTCAGAACCATGTATGGATTCATTCCTACCCTCATGGGATACATAGGACTGCCCAAACATCTAGTCTTCAAGTCCAGAACCATCTCTTAGAAACCACCTAATCATTCTGGCCTCTTCACCCAAGTCCTTCTAGGGGAGGGGTATACAACGTGTTATCGGCTTATATCCCCATTTACATCGGGTTTGTAACAACCCTACCACGTACCTCTTTCTCCAGTGAGACCTTCACTCCATTTTTCTACACTCATCTATTCGAGTCATCTTCTATTAGGTTGGGCCCCTTGACTTTCTCCGACAATTCACCAATGTGCCCAGGAGTAATCATGTTCAGAACCTATAGTGTCATATTATACATAGACATGATCTCTCCCATTTTTCAAGCTTCGTGTACCCTTCATTTTGGTTTTCATCATCCTTCAAATTCGAAAGGACCCCCAAATGGTATTGATGATCAGTACAGGGGCTCTCCTGGCATTTTAGGCGACTTCTTTGAGAGTTTTGAATGAGAAACTAATAGAAATCCCACGCTGTGAATATGGTCTACTGTTGACACTTGTATATTGTTCCCATTTCATGTCACGCGTTATGGATATTGTGTTTCAAATATGATGAACAATTATCCTCCATCATTATTCCAACCCTATAAATCCCTAAATATCCTTTGCATGATTCACATAAATTTCCACCCCATCATGTTAAAGTGGAAATTTGACACTCTTGGTACTATCCTTCAGTGCACATTTTCTTGTTAAGAGGACAAGGTTGTGGTAAGGCTACATTTGGGACTCTGCACCGATTTCTCCTTTACATGTATCTCATGTGTTGAAAGACCTTTTCTTCCCTTATTTCCCACACTGGGTTTGACTCACTTGTTCTTAGGGATCGGATAGAGGTCTGCACTCGCTCAGAAGAGTTTCGCTTCTCCATAGTCCAAGTTCTATAACCTTATACTCATATCTCATTATACATCATTTCCTTTTTAGAACTATATCTAGATTGATTCCCATGATCCCGGGATACGTAGGAATTCCCATACATCTCGTCTTTGGGTCTAGATCATGTTCTAGTAATTATATCTTCTGTTCAATCTTTTAGGCCCCGAATATTATAGGATTATATGTGTGGGCTTATGTCCTCATTCACGTCAGTTTTAAAATAGCTTCACCACATACTACTCTTATAAGAGATAGTCTCTCCTACCTCATGTCCCACATGACATTAAACTTTATGTCATCCTGTATGACGTTAAACCGTATATGGTCCTACAAGACCTTAAATAGTTACGTCATGCAAGACGTTAAACTGCATTCTCAGAACTACATATGGCTTGATTCCAATCCTCATGGGATATGTAAGAAGAAATAAATGTTTTTTCTATAGGTATAGGAACTTTTATGGCCCCTCAACCCAAGGTTTCTTCCCTGGAATTGCACGTGGTGTGATGTGGACCTTTTCCTCATTCACGTCAGGTATGATTTATCGTGGCATGCGCATTCCCAATTGGACCCCGTTTCTCCTATATGTGTCCAAGACATGTGACATTAAACTATGCCACCTGGTCCCACATGACTTTAAAATTATTCATCATTATTTAACAACATTAAAATACATGGTTGGTCCCATCATGCGACCCAATAATATGATATTATCATCCTGGCCGCATGATGAAAAATGGCACTACATTGTGATGCCCTCACTCAGGGGAGGACATCATGTTAGGTATTGGTCATACACCATACTATTTGTCAATGCCTTCATGTGTCTTGATTCTTGTGGATACACCAGTATTCTATGTCCTCAGTTTATCACTTCACAAAAAAAAACACACATATATCCTAAAGGAGAAACATGACCTTTCAAATACTTCTTCTTTTGGTGCATGGGCAAGACATGCACAACCTTATTATCCCTAACATGGGTAGCCTACCATTCCATTTCAATAACTACGTATGGATTGATTCCCATTCTCATGGGGTACGTAGGAACTCCCAGGAAATTTTCATTGGGCCCAACCTAACTTTCATTTTCAGCCCCATGACCTAAAAACTCCCCAGGAAGCGCATGGTGTGGGCCTCGCCCTCATTCACATTGGGGTTTATAATTACCACATCATGTGTCTCCCTCATTCCTTCCCATTTATGGTCCAAATGCTAAGACATTAACCTAATATCTCTAGTCCGATCTTTAAGACCTTAAACTAAGATTTCACTATGACCTTTCTACAATGCGTAAAGACAACATTACCAGAACTACATGTGGCTTGATTCCCATCCTCATGCGATACATAAAAATGAATAGACATCTCATCTTCAGATCCAGCCCTAGGAATCTTAAATACTTCCACCCCTATTTTTTAGCCCCTTGGCCTGAATTTTTTCGAGAACATGTGGTGTGATGAGGGCCTCTTGGGATCTCATCCATGTTAGGATATTTACCATGCTACATTCTCCCATTTTGGGTAACCATAAAACTGTAGCTTTACCCTAAACAAGTTGAGGATGCCCTGTAATGATTATGGGATGCGCCAATGTCCTCGCAAGAGAGGATTCCCTCAACCAGCAATGGTCTTCGACCGCACTGAGCTTTAAGAACTGCGTTTGGCTTTATTCTCATCTACATGGGACATGTAGTAATGTCTAGGCCTTTTACTATAGGCCTAACTCCATGTCCATTAGTCCTTCTGGCCCCTTTGGTAGCAACCTCAGTCCAAGAAGTATAACCTCAAGGCTATGTGAAACATCCAGGTCATGTGACGTTAAACTATTCCATGCATCATCTGTATCCATATGATTTAGAATTTTAAGGAATTTATAATCCCCAATAGGGAGTTCCTATTTAGAAATATGTATGATCAATGATCAGAGTAATGTGCGCACATAATGTCTTTTCATCAAGGTGGCGTAATTTCATGAGTGTTGGAATCCATTCAAACAACCCATCACTCCACCCTCCACGTTTGGCATGCCCTTTATTCAGAACCTTGTCCTCCTTGACATCTAAAAGAACCCCAAATGGTACGAATATTCGGCCTATGTCTTACATAGTGTCCTGGGATAATGTTCAAAAAGGCCTATGGATAACATTTTGAGTCAAGCCTCGTGTTTTGAACATAGTCAATGGTCAGACCTCGTTTGTTATTCCCATTTCGGGCTAATGCAATATAGGTAATGTGTTTCAAATGCAGTCAACAGTTATCCTTTATTGTCACACCCCCCCCACAATGTTCCAAATTTTGGGTATCATGATTCACACTTTCCACTCCTCTACATCTAAATTGATTCTAATTCCTTCGGTGTTGCCCCGCTCGTGCACTTGATCACATTGGGGAAATAATAATACAGCTATTATAAGAGCTTCAATCTCTAGTCAGGCCATCCACTTTCTTCTCGGAAGCCCAGATGGGTCATTTATACCCCATATTCCTGAAATCTGGTGGGCACTCCCACATTCAAATGAATTAACTTCATGTCCATCATTTTGTTTCTCAAATCAGGCAAGACCCATGTGAGATTAGGGATGAATTTCTAATTGTTTCAGGATTGCTGTCAAAATTCATTAAAATAAACAGGCAAGTAGTTCATCCAAGCATGCAGTTCGAAAAATGAAGAAACCTAAAATAGATAGATTTATGAGTTCAACAAAAAATAGGTCCCTTAGGGATCTGCATCTTTGATGGACTTCTCCAATATTTCCACCTTCTGGCTTGTGGCATCTATGATTTCATCCTACTCCTTGAGACCCTTCTATTCATCAGTAGATGCAGAGCGTAACTCATTGGTGGTACCCTGTGCATGCACATGTTCAGTCTAGAGCACAACAATTTGGTGACCTGCATGCACTACCTGCCCTTAGGAATCCACCAGCTGGGGCCTCAACTATTCAATGAGTTCAGATCAGGTTGCGATGACAACCATCCTTTCATTGACATTCTCTTCGAGGCATCAGACTTCTTGGTCAACTCTAAGGAATTTATGGATATTCACTAACTTCTTGTGGAACTAGGTAATGTTAGAGCATTGGTTGTTCTTCCATATTTTCTCATCCTTGAAATTGTGGATCATTATATGAAGACGATGAGATTCCATCCCCAGTGCAGAGAAAGTGTATCCAGGTGGGAAGACAGTCCATCTGGCTTAGCCATTCTGCCTCTGACTGGATGAGAAGACATTTGATGCACTTCCATGCCTTGCACCCCATCATGCGGCTTTCCTCAGCCATGTCTGGGTCAGAGTCATCCGTCTCCTCAGGGACGGCGAGTCTAGACTCCAGAAAGGCAACCAAGATTTCAGCAGTATGGTACCCTTATGTAATTATTTATTATTCTGTATCTTTACCCACACTGGCCTTGAACTCCACCTCGAAAGCATTATCTCCCATGACTAAAGCCCCTAGCTCTGCGAGCACTATGCTGGGATCAGCTTGAATGGTTGGCTCTGCAAGAGCTGGTGTAATCACCAGCAAGGCTTTTGTAAGTGTTCCCAAGTCAATGACATGTCCGGCCTCCAACCTTGAAATAAATGCAATGGGAATAACTATCTTCGTCAGCTCATCTTCCTTGTAAAAGTTAACAGTTGACAAGAATGAAGACTTACAAGAGCCAAGAGTGGTAGTATCCAGTGCCTATGTCGTGGTAGGATCCACAACTATAGGAGATTTCATGGAACTTGTAAGCTCAGTCACTGGCACTGGTTCTTTCTTAATGGTGGGAATGATAGGGTACTTAGAGGCCGTCATTTCACCCCCTTCTTTTGGCTCACCGCCGCCTACCCCAACCATAGCTAGTTCCCCACCTTGCTCAGTTTCAAGAATAGGTTCCTGAGGAGGTCCCCTTACCTCCACAGGCACATATTCACCCCTTGTGGGGAAGGATTTCGGGATGTCATCCTCAATATGTTCCTAAATAGGATGAAGTTTGGTTGATAAGTTAAGATGGTGAGAAGGGAAAGGCCAGCAGAGACAAGGGTTAAACTGACCTCAAGTTGCTCGTCCAGTTGTGTGTCAGATCTTATAACCTCACCACTCTCACATGGGATTCACTGGGGAGCAATTGTTCTTAAAGTTCCTTCACCACCAAGGCCTTAAACCTCTTCCTCCTCTTCATATTCCTTATCTACTTCTTCATCATCTTCTTCTTCTCCTTCCCCTACCTCTTCTTATTTCTCTGTATCCTCTTTTTCAGATGGAAACTTTGATGGGTCATGTTCCTGAATGAGAATCACTTTCACCAAGAGGTTAAGATCTTCATATCACCTTATTTAGCATGCATACATATCCACAGCCATTAGGTATGCATGCCATTGATGAAAATTTACCCTATACACCACTTGGATGCACCCTATGTCTGGTAGGTCAAGCCTGGTATGCATTAGTCTCCGCCATAGCTCTTTGGTAGACATAGATTGCCGCAACATCTTCCAGGAAGACTAGAGAGATGAGAATATATCATCAATGGTAAAATTTTGGAGGTTCCTGGGCCGCTTCCCAAGAAGTTCCCCAGTTTTCCTATGAGGTTACCCATGTGACCACCCCTCAGAAAGTGGAGGCACATTCTCAACTTATGATGCTCCTACCGAGGAAGTGCCAGCCTATTCCATGATAGACACTAGGCCCATTATTTGTCTGGATACTCCTGTGGCACATAGCCTACCTCCCCACTCTGCAGGCTCTGCACTAGCTGCCTTGATTTTCTGGATGCGTTTCT
This sequence comes from Viscum album, assembly GCA_963277665.1. NCBI lineage: Eukaryota > Viridiplantae > Streptophyta > Magnoliopsida > Santalales > Viscaceae > Viscum > Viscum album. Next base: position 1,106,512,738 of record OY728140.1, read on the forward strand.
GATGAATCGCCTTAGGATAAGTTTTTTTCCAGTGTTCTACATACTATGTCGACATGCCTTCACTGACACTGATGAAGGGGGGGTGATAACATCACCTAGTCCCACATTCATGGACATAAGCTATTGATTTTTGAGGATACAAGGATGTCTCTCTTCCTGAGCTTTGGTATAATCTTTCTTTTTTATTCACTACATGAACCTGAACTTCCTTGTGAACATGGTTGGCACATACAGTTTGCAAATGACTTTTCCATCAATTAGGGATACCAACACACTGCCCCTAATGCCTTAAAGATACTCCCTCTATTCAAAGGGACCCTACCCGTCATTTACCATTTAACCAACTAGAGTCCAGAACGGGTGAATGTCAAAAGGGGTATGGCTACCAATCTTGAGCTTGATCCCTTATTCTATGGGCATCAGTGGGTGATTTCTAGAAATATTCAAGAGGGATGCCTTCATGCCATCACCTGGAGGGTGAATAACATTCCGAAATTTATACCCCCCACAGTGGGCTGCATCCCAGCCATGGAGGATCTAGAATGGTCCACATATTATTCTAGGCATACTTCCCCTTGAGATACTTCCTAGAATGCTGTATGGAATGTCTAATACATTCACCCCTAGGTTAACCTTGTTTTTCACTACCATGATCTTGACCATCACTAATGCCCCTAGGTGTACTCCCATCCTTGTATCCCTCATTGTAAACTTCCACCCTCTCAGGAATGCAGCATGAAACCTAGAATATCATACATTTTGGTCCTGATATTCATTTCTGCAAAGCCCCATGATCAGTACTCTCCTACCACTATGAACCTCTAGTATGTTCCCATTTTCCCCCTCTGAGATATGTTCATGCATTGTTTCCCTCAACCTGGAATCTTTATATAGTTGTCCTACATCACGAACAGAAAAAAAATCCTGGATAAGATATTTCATTTAGAACATATTTTATTTTTAGATCCTCTTTAGCCAGCTCCAACAGGTGCCATGATAGGATGGGAGTGCACATTCTTTCCGGCTAGACATTCCCTGTTGGGAGGAAATTGTCATACTGGTAACCCTCCAAGGGAATTCCCCTAATCCGGTGGATGTCCTACAAATTGTTTCCTACCTCCCAATGGTAGAGTTGGAAGGTGTTGGTTTCAGGAGACCAACGACTAAACAATTTTGGTACCAGGTCCTATTGTCGATATAAGGGAAATTGGGACGTCTAAATAGCTTCGAAGATCCCGATAGACTGCATATCTGTTCTGAAATCCTTGAATCTATGACATAACCAGTATGCTCATCCCTACTATCTTGTAATGTTTCCTCCGGACCTAAAATCCCACTCCTTCCAACCCTTCGTCTCATCAGTAATAATGCATCGAAGGGTGCTTGCATAAATTTTTGGAGATTCCTTGGGGACTGGGTCTCTCCCTACGACAGTCCTGGTCTTTGGATTCAAGACATAGATGGATATGTTTTCCATTTCCCTGGAAGGTTGGCCATTTTTATTAATTATGAATTGTGGAAGACTCTCCTCGTAGGTCACCCATGACCATGGCATATCAGTTTTGAATCCATGCATCAACACCTCCTCTATAATGCCAATGTTCCATAACGGAACACTTTTTCTCAGGACATAATCATTTTTAGCTTGTGTAAGCATTCCAAAAATCATATGATTAATTGAAACAACTATCCTCACATAAATAATATGGGGGTTCATGATTATCTAAGTCCTCCTTACAGCTGCAGTGGCCTCCCTCTCAGCATCAATCAGTTGGGAAACCATTTTTGTCAGGCTTTTTAAAACCCCAAGGAATTTTCGTGAATGATTGAAAACTGGTGTGAAAAACAGTTGTGTGCGTGCAAGAATATTTATAGAATCGAGGGGCGGGAAATAAGGGGATGAAACGTTCGAATGATCGGCATGCACGCAAAGCACCAAATCGTCCACAAAATATTTCATGTAGATTAGGATCTCTTTCGCGCATGAGAGCAAAGGGCCTATGATACGGGAAAAAATCAATGTAGGGACCTATGGAAGCGGGTTGGGGGGATTTATAGGCATGGACCATGGCATCCGCACATGCAAAAGCAGTTTGCATGCCCAAACACTATTTTTGTGCACATAGTGCGGGCGCTTCCCTACTTTCGGGTGTGACTCTCAGAATTCGATTTTTGGGTCCCCTTTGAACTCAGATTCTGGGGGGGAATTGTTGATGCTGAATTTTTGATATGGACAGGATTGGGAAATTAAAGAAAAAAAAGGCATTTGGTGGGTTTCGAGAAGATTCCATGACCCGAGTGGTAGGTGCACGCATGTATGAGGGGATACACTCAAGAGTTCCTCTGGCGTGAAAACCCTTGTGCACCCAATGCGATGTCGATGGTAGGTTTCTGTGATGAACCACTAGAAACCAATATAGGCACTAGGGTGCAAGGTTCTGGGGAGGCGCACAAAATTTCCTCATGCACGCAAGTCATTGTGTTCCCATTGCAGCATCAAAGGGACCCTTCGGCAGTATCACGCTAAAACAATCAGTAGAGGACCGAGGGCCATGGGAGAGTGTGCACGCAAGGTACACACAGACGCGCAAACCCTTATATGCCCAATGCGGCATAAAATTATCCATTGTGTTTCACTCCACTTACACATTGCTTCTAGGGGTTTCAGCTATAAATTTAAATGGCCCCCCGACCCTTTGAGACTGTTATAGAAGATGAAGCGATGCTCTGCTGTGTGAAAAACACATCTTCTGCCACCTTATAAAAAACACTATGGCCTCAAGGTATTGGATCTTTTGTGATAGGTCCCCTAAGGGTCCTCTTTCATATGGTCACTCTTGGGCATGATCCTTGTCCATCTACTTTTACCCAAAGTCCTTCGCACACAAAAGATCCCTCTTGTGCTCAAGTTTCTCCCAGCATCGGGTCTAATTTGTGCGCATCCTTTCAGTTTGCGCGCAACCATTCCATCTTGCGTGAAACCCCTCATCTTGCACATTGAATTCATTCTACGCTCCATGTTCCATCTTTACCCTAAGGAACCATGTTCGAGCCCCTCTAATGTGAAACACACCTATCCCTTGGAATGTGATTAACATTGCATTTCTTAACCTGACACTTCTTCACACATGCACACTAATAGATATTTCTTCTTCGCATAGCCATGCTAACATGGTCCCCTCAATGGATAATTTCACAACAAACCCTAACCACATCATTACTGATGCCTTCCCTTCCCAAAGGGCGGGAGAGTATTAGTTTATTAAGTCCATGGGGTGTAGATTGAACCCCCCTTGTCTGATTTGCATGACGTTAAACTGCCAAGCTTCACCATCCTCACCACATGACATTAAATTTTGACCTCACCCCATGCACTCTATGTGGGTCACTTCATATCAAACAATATCTATGCCCGCTATTCTCCACGGGAGTGTGATATTCCTCACAAGGAATGAGATCCTCTTTCCTGGAGCGGCGCCTGTCCGTGGGAAAGGTTAACCACCTTGGTGTAATCCCCTAGCCTTTTTGAAGTAGGTAGCATCCCTGCTTCTTCTTTCTTATTCCGTGCCAAACACCAAAGGATACATGGGCACTATGACCTTTTTTATCCCATCCATATCCCATTAGGCTATGTCACTACCAGGCCTCCATCCTGGAGTAATTCCCAACCCCCATCTCCTTGTGCCACTAACCACGCATAGGCCCCTGTTTCCTCTTTGGGTTGTTAACTACATGTAAGACCTACTTCACTTCCCACGGATGTACCTTTCACAATGTGATTTTCAGGTATTTGTGGCCTCTTGTTTCTCACACCAAGAATGACTCACGTGAGCTTAGAGTAAACAATCACCATGACATCCTCCTTAGGAAACCCTAGAATGGAAGCCCCATACTCTCCCGAACTACGTGGACTTTGATCCTTGCCATGTTAAGGTACGTAGGAAGCCTCGTAGAGGTTCATTCCCAACACCTATTGCTTTTGACCCCATTCACATCAGTTCACCAAACTCCTTTTTACTATGGGGACACTGATCCTTTCCAACAGAAGGTATGTAGGAAGCCTTCATGAGGTTCAAGCCCAACACCTAGTTATTTATGACCCCCCCCCCCCCCCCTTCATGTCGGTTCATACTCATCATGAATGATGTTAAACTGCGTCTACCATCCCGAACTACGTGGACTTTGATCCTTTCCAACATAAGGTATGTAGGAATCCTCCCAGAGATTCATCTCTGGGACCTATTGGTCCCAAAACCTTCATGTCAGTCCATCCTCATCCCACATGACGTTAAACTATATTCCCCTTTGACCCCACATGACGTTAAACTATTCCCATTCAAACTATCCAGGGTTTGATCCTTGTATCCTAGACATGGTATGTAGGAAGTCTCCCTAAGGTCTAACCCCAACCGATGGTAAGCTGTTGTGTTCTCCAATAGACAGTAATCTATTTCACCCCAATCAGGAGTAAACAGTTTTATCCCAATCAGCGGTAAGCTGTTTTACCCCAATTGATGGTAAGCCTCTGTGTTCCCCAATCGATAGTATGTTGTTGTGATACTCCAATCAATGGTAAGGCACTACATTACCTAATCGATGGTAAAACGTTGGGATCTCCATCTAGTTGTAAGCTATTGAAATCCCCATCCAACAATAAGCTGATGTCATCCCTTTTGTTGGGACCCATATCTCTGGTCTATCACAGTGGCGTCAGAACTAACCCAGGCTGCTAACCACGCATAAGCCCAAGTATTTCATCTGGTCACTTTCTTTTGCGCACACCCTGATTCTATGCCCCATCCTGAACTACATAGACTTTGATCCTTGCCAAGGAAAGGTACGTACGAAGCCTTCCTGAGGCTGAATCCCATCTTCCATGTCCCGTCACATTCTCTTTCCCTCAAGCCTATGTGTTTTGGGAAGGTCATGCCCCACCCAGAGATTCCACTTCTTCCAAGTCCCATCCATATTGGTCACCTCCTCTGGTGTCCCATCACCCCGCCAAACTATGTGGACTTTGATTCCCTGCTAGAGGCATATATAGGAATCCTATTTGCAGATCAAGCCCAACATCACCATCGCCCACACGTTGGCTCCATATCATTCCCCCACCTCTTCATTCAACTCTACATCATCCATCTTGATTCTTACTCATGCTACCACATCCCAATGATATCATGTCCCCCACTATCATACTGCTCCTAGTAGAAATCTGGTAACAAACCATGTGATAGAACCAGCATCAGCGATCCCTTCAGGGGTTTCACCCACCTGATCCAACCCCGTTAGTGTTCTAACCAGTCCAATCAGTCTCTGTTATACGTTAAACATATGGGATACCCTGTGTTAAACATGGGAAGATGAGGAAAACCTCAGAGATATGCCTATTACATATAAATACTTGCATTCGACGTGGGATTCCTTAGGCATCCACACCATCGAAAAGATCTATCATATGGGAAAGAAACCCAGACACATCAGTGTTTCTACATCCAGACATTCTAGTGATGTACAACGTGACTACTCCCCGGACTAAAGTTTGAGGCCCAGACTAGACCCCTTAGAATGTCCTGACAGAAGTTGTGTAATTAACTGGCGTCCATGAAAATATGACTCTGGGAAGAGTTTCATGAACAACATATTAATCTATGAGGGAGAACCATAATGGGTGATGAGTTCCGAGGAGGAATCTACAGAAGGAGGAAATAACATCCCATCTTCTAGTTTCGATCAAAGAGAAAATGTCCCTGAACATGCGACGAATATTTCCCACCTTTCGAAAGTTGGAATGCGGGGCAATAGTTGCATGTCCTCGACAGACAGATGCATGCCTCGATGAAAGCGTCGTAAACCATAATAAATTAATTTTTTATATATGAAAATATTAATAGTGATAGGGTTAAAGGAATGTAATGGTATCCCATTTATAATGATATTAAAAACTCCATTTGTTTGAAATATTCTTCGAAGACAGTAATTATAGGGAATTATAAATTTTTTCCCAGAAGATAAAAACACTAATCTTACACAACATCATTTTAAGGTAATTTAGAAGAAGGTATAAAAAATTCTCTATTAAGAAGTGATGATATAATTTAGAAATTAATGGCTATTTCCATAATTCTTGGGAAACCACATTAAGAAACATTGTAGAAATGGGTTGTAAATAGATAATATAAATTTTAGTTATTTTATTGGATTTTTTTATATTTTAGGAATTTTATTTATGTCATTCACATAAAAAAATATGTGATGAGGACATCGACATGTTAATAAATTCTTGTGGAATAAAAAAAGAGATAATTAAAGCTAGGATGTATATGTTGTAAGTTACTTTTTTTTATTATTCTTGGAAAGATAGAAACAACACAAGGAACCTCCCATCAAGGAGGCCGAAAATAGTGAAGACCAAGAGAATCCCCTTGCACCACAGTGAAGCACTCAAGGGTGAGGGAGTTAAAACTATCAAATATCATAAGTGGATCCTCCTGTCTCCCAATCAAGCGAGAGCATCTGCCGCAAAATTAGACTCCCTCCAACTGTGATGAATAGACCATCCATAGTTAGTCTCTTCCCTGCACCTTCGAATGAGATAAATCAACTCCCACGGAGTGCCATGGCCTCCCTATAACATATTCAATAGAGTCTCAGAATCTGACTCCACCTCCGTCACATGCATCCCTCTCCTCCTACACACCATCAAGCCAGAAAGGAGAGCCCGGACCTCCACACCCAAAGAATTCCCTGAGCCATAAAAGGCACTAAAATCCAGTAGAACAGAACCCCAACAGTCCCTAAGCAGACCACCTCCCCTCATGACCCCCCCATACAGGAGCCATCAATGTTCAGCTTCAGACCCTAGTTCGGAGGGTGCCACCTCACCCATCATTCTCTGCCTCTAGGCTGAATGTAGGGGCAACTGAGCAGATTGCACACTTCCACCAATGAGAGCCCTCCTTTTACATGAGAAGTCAGCTCGACAATGAGCGATTTAGGCTGGACCTGGATAGACACCAAAGACCTTTTACTTCCCAGCCGAACCTGGTTCCTCGCCTCCCAAATAACCAAACAGATAGCAACCAAAATGAGGATTCTGACAGCCCACTCCATTGCCATGTTTTTGGTAGCTGGGATCCAGACAGCCATGTAATCCTGGATACAGCAAGACTCACCATCAGGGAAAGGGGGGTGGGTGAAGAGAGACCAGAGGTAGGAGGCCCATTGTCCATGAATGAAAAGATAAGACATCGTTTCTGGCTTCGGCTGCTCACAACAGTAGCAACGTGAAACCATGCATACCCCTCTTCTCTGTATATTATCCTCCATTGGTATCGCTCTGTTTAAAACACCCCATGCCATGAAATTCATTCTCACAGGTATCTCCTTGCACCAAACAGCCGGCCACCGTTCCCCCGTAATACTTTCACCCTGAAGGATTTTCCTGTAGCCCCCGACAGTGTACCTCTTAGTGCTTGCCTCCATGAAACAACACAAGTACGGCTCATCACTCATCACAATGTTTCCAAACAGTTCGAGTTGGCTGGGAGTAAGAGTTGCCTGTATTAAATCATACCTGCCACTTGCTTCCCTGAAAGAGATCCTCGACGAAGGGCAACCCGGGTATGCCACCCTTTCACCGGCCCAATTTTCCTCCCAAAAACTGATTTCCCCCGGCCAACAATCCACCTGACATAGCAAGATAATATTTCAATATGATCAAACATGCTCTTAGCTAAACCAGTCACGCCCTGCATGTGAAAATCCCCCTGCGAGCCGTACCGCACTCTGAAAAACCTTGCCCAGAGTGTCTCCCCCACAATGACTTCCCAGGCTAACCATGCCTGCATTCCCATAATGGTATCCTCAACGTCACGAAGACCAACTCCACCTTCATCTACTGGATGAGCCAGCCGCTTCCAAGATGCCCAATGGCCTAGGATGGATATGATTAACATGCGGATAATAAAATATTTATTTATGGTGAAGAGTGAAAGATGAAAATTGTTTCCTCAAATGGATTATATTCTTTATAATAAGGCCATATTTTTCTTTTTCAGTTTCTAGAATGGTGTAAAGGCTCAAGATGGGTATTAATCAAAAATAAAGAATACCAGTTCAATAACTAATTTAATGTTAAAGTTACAAAAATAACATAAACATCATGTTTTGATGTAATATACAATTTATGTGATTTACATCATATTCTATCTAATAATGTTCAATACAAATTAAAAGCTCATTAATTCTTTTTCAACACTATGTATAGTAATGTTTTTATACCTGAAGATGTCGTGTATCATGTAAAAGGATATTAATATCATATTAATTGAATTTGAGATATTCTTACCACATTAATTCTTTGTTATAATAGTTCACTTGGTTAAATATATCTAAATATGTGTTTCTATACATTTTAGATGAATGTATTGAGTTATAGACAAAATTTATTCCTACATTGGATGATCCTATTACACTCATGATTTTATTATTTTTAACTTGAATTTGTTTATGTATTTTCGTGTGTAGGACCAAAAGTAAAATTATATTAATTTTAAAGGATTTTAGTGTGATAATATAGTGGATAATGTTTTCTATCTAGATCACATACATATGATTTACAAAAAATATTATACAAAAAAACTAAATTCATCATAATATATAAATCATTACTGATTTTATTAGATAATGATGAAGATAATTTTATTGTAGTTACAACTAATCTCGAATAAAAAAAATATGAACATTATATAATTACCTATAAATAAGATTAAAATATTTGGAGAATATGTGTGAATGTGAAAATAGATATTCTAAAAGTTTCTCATTTCATGAATTTTTGCACATACTGATAGATGTGAGATCTTTTGATTAAGGCTATTTTTCTTTATGAGTGTTTCCTCCAAGATTTTTTGAGATATTTTTCTTCTTAAAACCTTAAAATATTATAATTTTCACTAAGTTTCAAATCTTTCAAGATTTATTACTTTTGAGGAAGGAAGTGCATTGTATTATCATTCTTGATTATAAGCTTCTAGTTTGTTGACGTAGTGATCCTACTGATTAGGCTGATTTTGGGATTCTATTGTGTAGGACAGAGATGAGATTATAATTATTTAAATAAAACTCTTAACAACCAATAAGGTATGTTGAGGGATTTTAAGGCATTTGAAGATTTACCTTTAAAATAGTTTAAATTCATGTATAATTATAAATAGGTTATATTCAAGAATACCTCTAATCACTTTTATGATTCCCTTTATAGATTGGGTTAAAAGAGCCCTTTATAATATCTTTTAATGGTTACTTGATTTTTGAATTAGTACTCAAGGTTTTTTATCCTCTATTCATAATCGATTATGTATTAATTTTTAATTCCATTATGGTTTTGAATTTCTTGAAAGTTTATTGAAATTTGAAAATTTTAATTTCTAATATGATTAGTTAAGTTTACTATAATATATTTTTGGTTTATTATTTATGGGTTTAACAAGACTTTTTCTTAGTTTTAATTTTAATAATCCAGGTCAAGAAAAATTAGGAGTCATGGTTTTGACTATAATTCACCCACACATATAGTTTATATGTTGTGTAAACCGTGGTCAGAGAAATTATCCACTTTTGAGAATGAACCAAATATTCTTTTTTTATATTTTTTTATTAGAACATCATATATGTGTTTCCATACACCTAAATGTGTAGTAGACCTTTTTTAAATGTAATTATTATATATCCATAGTATCAAAAATATGTATCCAAGTATACCTCTAATTTTTGTTTTGAATTATTATCAATATTGGTGAGATCAGATGGAAATATTCATGATCAATAATACTGTTTTAAATTTACTAATTCTAACATAATCATATATAATTCTAATGAAAAATGTTTCCATTTTTTTCAAGAGTGGAAAAAATTGAATTAAAACTAAACATTCATGTTAAAAATATCTTATTATATTGAATATAACTATATATATATATATATAATTTTTTGTGGAACATATTGTGGAATTTTGATGACACTAAAAGTCACACATTTCAGAACAAGAAAAGTTATTGAAACTAAGTGATATATTATTAGAGATGATATTTGTTTCTTTTATTTTTTAATTTGTTAAATCATTGCTAAAATTCATTAGAGGTTAAAGAAAAATTTAAATTGTTTACAATCACTCAGAGAAAAAGAGTTCTCAAATGATCTATTGGTTGAAAAAGTAATTGTCATAATTTAAAAGGAGTTAGATTCCTAAAAGACTATGATTCCTGAAATAAAGGACTTCCCCAAGTAATGTATTGATAATTTAATTAGAACAATGATTTATTATAAACATTTATTGAAGAGATATACAGAATAAGAAAAAAAATAAAAATAGAGTTTCATTTGCATCTACTAGAGATTTAAATTTCGGATCATGTAGTGATATTCCTATTACATAAAAAATTATATCTACGTGAAGCTGAGTGAAGGTGAAATAGTGAAATTATCTGGTAGAATGAATCATTACACGGGAAAGAATAATTTCCTTAGAGATTATGAGATGGAAATAAAAATGAAAAATGATAAGAAAGAATTATATCAAACTATTTACTATGAATGTAAAAATACTATACATTTTTACTAGATTTTCCAGGTGAAAATCAATTGATTTAAAATTATATTTTTAATAAATAAATAATGTGTTTGATAGATTTTACAACTCACAACACTGAAATAAAATGAAATTTGTGATACATGTATGTAACAAATAAATATTAAATATGACTCCTAAAACCTCTCCATTAAATTAATAGTCATTAATAGGAGTAAAACAAAATATGTGCACAATAAAACTAAAGACTACATTTAATACTTATGAAATGAATTATTGTAGTTAGAACAACTAAGAAAATAATTTTACGCTTAAAAATACTTTTTTCTAAAATTGGTATTTTATTTCAAGAAAATAAGTATTATATGATTAAATAATAATAAAATATAATTATAATATTAATATATATTACAAATAAGTAAATTATTAATGATAGGAAATAAGAATCAAAAATAGTAAAAATTTTGAAAAGCTATTTTCCAATATGAATAGTCGTATACTATATATTAGAATTGTAATAAAATATTTTATAATAAAACTCTAGAAATTTAATATTAAAAAATAAAAAGTAATTTATTAAAATAAATAATAATATAATATAAAGAATGATTTTTTATATTTTAAAGAATGATTTATTTTAAGTTGAATTATGGAAAATATAATTTTTGAAAATACCATGGTATTTATGACATCGCATGGATAGAAGAATAACCTAAAACATGTGAAAAACTTTTCTTGACCAAATATATTTATTTTAAGTAACATTACAAATTTTAAAATATTACATTTGAATTACAACCCTATATTTTATATTTTGGAATATACGTCATATTTTCTTAATTACTCTTTTTAATACATTAAACATTAATTTGTTTAATTTTTTTTACCACTTTTATAAATTGAATAAAATTAAATGGTTTTATAATATAAAATAATTATGCTCAAATTATCTTGTAAGGGCCAATTTATTTATATGTATAATGGTTAAGCTACCTTTAGTAAAAAATAGTCACCAAATTATAGGTTTAAATGAAAAATGTAATAATTCAAGTGGTAAAGGGATTGAAACATGTGAAAACATGTTTATAATTGATTTTTTTAGTTTTGGATCGACCATATCTATTCTCCTACCCATTATTTATCAATTTTAAATACACATTCCTTGTGATTGACTAACTACAAGAAAATTCGATGTTCGCGGCAGTTATTTTTGCGTATAGCAGCAGTTTACACCACCTCTATATGCTTCTGCGACGGTTTCTGAAAACCGCCGCACAATTGTGTGTCGGGACACTATTGCCGGCAGTTATAGATGTTTCGGGGTAGTTTTTCGAAACAATCATAGATGGAAAACTTTACGGTGGTTATGATGCTTTTAGTGGGGGATGTCCCGGCCAGGTGAAGAATTTTTTTAGCGGTGGCTAAAACCGCCGCTAAAATAATTTAAGCCCATAGCCTGGAGAACCGCCCATGAAATCATCATAACCGCCAAAAAGATCACGCGGAAGATGGGCCACTGTAGTGGAATTCAAAACCACCACAAAAATTAGCATTGGTTATAACCGCCATGAATAGAAAAAATGATGACATTTAGTGGCTGTTATAACAGCCTCTAATTGAAAAATACTGACATGTAGCGGCAGTTTAAACCACCGCTAAAACCATAATTAAAAAAACAGCAACTTCTGCAGCTTTTGTACCAGTGCCCTGAAAAAAAAACAATTACAAGTATATAGCATCTACATGGATTTCTGCATGTCCAAACATGTCATATCGGTAGGGGTACATGTTGTGTATAATTTTATGAACATGAATAAGGTCATGTCTATACACACTAACTAACCTTGTAGAGTGACATTTCATGTATCATTGGATAACACACTATATATATTGGGATAACATGATTGTGTGTATCATAGATACATTTCTAACTAAATCATAGGTCTCGCAAATTTATCATCCCACAAGGATATGCAGTCGAGGATGACTTCACAATATTGAGACATTGGTGGAACTCTTAGTTGTAACCTGATACATACATGTTGTCTACATGATAGTAAATTACATATATTGGTAATTCTATAGTATTTCCTTATTTTCCATCTTGAGGCTTGGATATTGGAATGTGAGTAGTCCATTCGATGCATTTTCTATATATATCACAGTGTTATTATCCTATTTTGAATTAGAGGTGAAACTTTTAGAAATTCAATAAATTTGTGTTCTTTATCTCTATAGGTCTAATGACTATTTTTGGGAAAGATGATTGGAGATTACATGGGGTTGGTTACTCCCTTGTAAATGTGTCGATTATAAGGCATGGGTATCCAACATTATTCATAGGCCTTGATACTCCCCCATATACTCAAATTGTGGGTCCTCCAAGTTAAGGCATATAATAAACACTCTCTTGGACCTGACAAGGTGTGGCTCCCCCATATAATGGATCATAAATCTTGGAACTCTCCCACTAATGATGTGTAGGACATCTATCATGGGAGATAGGTACAACTGCTTTCAATGTGGTTTTGTCAATGAGTTTTGGGTCCTCCAATGGGTTTTGTACACCAAAAGGTGACACTCCTATGAATTTGTGTGGTTAGCATTCTTGATATTGTTTCTAAGAGGAGATGTGGGATTAGGTAATTTGTCTTGAAACAATGGTTTAGTACTCTCTAAACTAAAGTGTGTACCTATTATTTGTATAGGACCCACTATTATTCTAGGCGGAAATACATAATATTGGAATTTTAAGTAGTTCAGGTACATTAATACTTATGATAGCTTATACACTTCTTATTACCTTCTTGAGGTGACTTGAAACTAGGTTTTAATTAATCCTTATGGGTATTTTAGTGTTATTACCTATTTTATTATCAACATTATCTTGAAAACCTATGATCTCAATCTATAAGGATTGTTATCCAATTGACCCTACCCTCTCCCCTAAACTAATTACCACAACCACTCAGAGTGTTTCTCATCCCATGAACACTGAATTACCGTGACATTACTCATCCCTTTCATGGTTACCCACATAACCACACTTTTTTGTTATGTATAATAACATAATTAAGATATATGAGAAAACACTATATAATATATATACCATGACATTCCTCAACCCTTTCATTCCTAATTTTTTCCCTATTCTTCACTATCGTAAAGCTGTTGAAAAGAGAATGGTTAGTTCTATTAATGCTTTGGTAAGGGACTGATGTAGGCTGTTGTGTCCTAAATATGCATACCACACTCAAGAAATCAAGACATAAGAGGAAACATCAGAAATCAATAAAATACATAAAGGAAACATGAAAAAACAAGAAAATGTTAGGTCATGAAAATCTTTGGCGGCAACTATGTGCCACAAAAGATACATATACAAACCGACGATGAACACATATCATCACCCTCTCTACCTCCAACATATCAATGATACAACTAATCAATTTATAATGATAAACACTTATAGTCACCCTCTCCACATCCATCTCCACTTCCGGAAACCACCTGTAATAACATTATATTGAAAATTAAATAGTGTTTTATATTTATATTTAAACATAAAACCAATAAAAGATTTCAAACTAAATGATTTGGAATTTATTTGATTTACCTGCTCACCACCAGTCGATACAGTACCACCGGGGGAATATCTGCTCATCTACTGACATATTTCAGTCAACTCTTTCTGCAACGCAGATATCAGATCCCCCTGCTCTTGAACTGTGTTTCATAGAGAAAGACTCTCTTTATTAGCATCTCTGGGTATGGGATGACTACATCCAGGAGTAGATGCAGCTTCCATCTCCAATGGCCTGCTAAAAACCTCAGATGGTAAGGGTCCCAAACCCATCTCATGCACTCTACCATGATTCTCCTTCCCAAGGACTTTAGCAACTGGGTCATCATGGGAGACTGAGTAGGGCTGCTGAGGATTGTCATCCCATAGTTATTTAATTTTTACCTATAAATCAAATATCAATATATATTAACATATTAAAAACTAATAATAAGTTATTAGAATAAAAAATTAACTTCATACCCCAACTTCCTTAGCATGCTCATTAACAAAGATTCCATCTAATTTTTTTTGAACATCCAACCATTGTTCAGTTTGGGATGATTCATGCCTTAAAATCTGTGAATGAATTAATCATAGATAAATAAACAATTAAATATATTAAGCTGATAATATCTTCTTATAAATATTTAAACTAATTAAAAGATTACCAGAGACGATCGGCTTCTAGAGAAGATTTTTGAGCCTGTAGTGTGAGAGATGACTTGCTTTGCCCGACTTGATGCATTCTTTCTTGAGAGATCCTGAAATAAATAAAATGAAGTTTAATAGTAATGTATTTAGTGTCATATCCTCTTCATAAACATGTATAAATGTAAAATAAGGATAATATAATAATATATACTTCAATACCATCCGCTTCTCATCACGATGTCTATCAACAAAAACATTCCATTGTTCTTTCGGTACCCCACTGGGTAGCTTCTCATACATTTGTTTCACGACCAATGATGTATCATTGACATCACAACACAATCTCCATTTGAAATCTTTCCATTTCTTACCAAGATTTTTCAATGTCCACTTCCACGCTATCTCACCAGCGACTGTAAAATGGAAGAACATCCGTATATAGAAATTCATTTTGAACATATTAGTAACATGACATTCAATTAAACCATAATGTAATAAAATTAACTTTATTTGGGAATCAAAAACTTCAATTTTATAGATTTAAGGCATATGTCTCTAATCATCCTAAGAAATAGGAAGGTAAATGGGCTCTGCTGTCAGCTGGCCTATAATCTGGCCAAATAACCCCGCGACGTCATCCGTAGGGACCCCATAAGAATCAAAAGGCACGACTATCTTCTGTCCATTCATATTCCAAACATCTGAACTTTTTATGTTTTTCTCCACGGTTTCATTGTTTTCATCTTCAATGAGAAAACAATTAGTATAAACAAAATGCAATAAATTTATTTAATTAAAATTTGTACCTATGACAGTGACCCTCCAGTATGTCCGTGATGAACTAGAAGTGGCGTGCCACCGCCCAGCTGATGAGGCTGCTGAAGGGGGAGTCAAGGACTCATCTTCCAAATGGATGCTCACAGATGGTGTGAGAGATGGTGCATGGGGAGACGGTGTAGGGGGGCAGGCAACTGATGGCTCAGATGCCGTAGGGAGGGAGACAGATAGATCGTCATCTATCACAGTAGTGGGTGAAAGAGTGTAAAGATTTATCCTTGGATTTCTTGTCATATAATCAAATAAAATTATGTTTAGAAGATATATTTCAAAAAAATTATGCAAAATAAAAAATAAAAAATGATAATAGATTCACAGTACTAAATGAATATACATAACAATGATAATGAATGACTACATAAATGAAATAAGTGGCTGCTGAATGAATAAATAATTGTACATACAATAATTCCCCTTCAATCATGTCTGTTTCCTACACCATTAATTCATACACTTCCATCATCCTTGCTAGACTAATATTTTCAATATCATGATGGACAAATAATTGTACTCATTATTGTTGATGAGATTCATTTTCAGAGGTCAAATCTTCCACTTCATCACCCATATCATACAAATCTCTTTATAATACGTGAGCAACCACACTCCACCCTTCATCCACAATATCATTCACATAATATACCATTTTTTTCTTGCGATGATAAGATATATGGTTCATGTAGTTAACGATCACCAACATCCATCAAGCGAGAGAAGTTCACAGAAGTAAATTGCATGAAATCTCTTTTAACACCTCTGATAATATCGACCCAATTTAATTTGAATAAAACAACTGAAAAATTCCCATGGTAGTTTAATTCAATAATATTAGTCATCTTTCCATAGAATTCCACTTCAGAAAATTTAAATATACTACTATTCTGTGTTTTCAAACCCTCTTCTCGATCGATTGTACGAAATCTGAATCCATTCACATTGTAAGTGTCGAACTTTCTAACTTGTTTTAGAGGACCACGAGCAAGAAACTTCAAATCTTATGACACCTCTACTCGAGTATCAGTATTCATGATCTAAAAAAAGAAATATACTTTATTATATTTACAAAATATATGTGTGAAACTAATATTCATATTTATTGCAATATTTATGAAACTTACACGTCATGAAAACCATTATACAATCTCTTTATTACCAGATTTCGTTATATCTTTATCATTTCATGTTTGGCCTCTCATTTTTATATTTGTTTGTATCCTCAACTCTTTAATAAATGGATCTGAAATTTCACTATTCAGCAACACATATCTATGTGCCTGTAATAATTCTTATTATGTCAGTGTCACATTTTTTGTCCTCCCAACTGATCGGCCAATAGTAGGAAATATTTTTGATTTCTGATGTATTT
Organism: Viscum album; assembly: GCA_963277665.1. Taxonomy (NCBI): domain Eukaryota; kingdom Viridiplantae; phylum Streptophyta; class Magnoliopsida; order Santalales; family Viscaceae; genus Viscum; species Viscum album. The sequence goes on from OY728140.1 coordinate 1,106,529,745, forward strand.
GAGATTGAGTTGATGTGTTTTCAACACGTCCAACTCAATTAAATATTGTCTCAATATCATCCAAGTATATATAACAAAAGGTAAGACACTCCTCACCCAAATAGCCTTCAGCAATAGAGCCTTCTAGTTGAGCTTTATTTCTCACATATGATTTCAAATGCCCAAGATATCTGTGAATTAAAATAAACATAATTATACATTTAATTAATTGCCAAAAATTGTTTACTTAACTAAAAAACATATAAATAAAGTATCTTCCAATTGGATACATCCATCGATAATGAACGGGGCCTCCTAATTTAGCTTCCTCAACCAAGTGCACAGTTAAATGCATCATTAGATTAACAAATGACAGAGGAGAGATCATATCCATTGCAGAAAGGGTCAATACAAAACTCTCCTAGAGGTTGTCAAGATAAAATGGATGTAGATATTTCTAACATAGTTTTCTGAAAAATGTACAGAATTGGAGTACAAAAGAAGTAATTTATTCAGGTAATAATGTACGTAATGCCAATGGTGGTAACTGTTATAAGAAAATGTGTGAATCATGACTTTTCAATTCATGTAACTTACGATTCTTCAAGTCAACACACCTCGATATGTTACTTTAATACCCATCAGATACCTTAACATTCAATAAAATTAGAAGGAATGTATCTTTATCCCTATTTTTCATTGTAAAAATTATTGTAGGATACTTTTCATTCTCATCTGGCCAGATATCACATTTTATGTTCATTTCTTGTAAGTATTTGCGATCATTAAGATGACACTTCAACTTTACATGCTCATAAAGCAACGTGAAAATAAAATTTTCACATATATTCTTCTCAATATTCATCACATCAAGATTATGCCACAAAAAAATTAAATTCCCAATACGGAAGTTTGAAGAATATACTTTTTTCTTCCATTGTTGCCTTTCGATTTCACTTGATGATGCATTTCAAACCCGTTTCTCGCTATCATTCAAATGATGAACCTTCCCAAATTCTATTTCAGCACTTCCAAGTTGTGTCAATATTTCAAAACCAGTTAACATCTTTGGATGTGGTAAAAAATAAATGAAAATGTTGAACTTTGATCTGTTCATCCGAAATCTATGAGATGCATCGAGAAATCTTTGATGGCACAAGAAGAACCATTTTCTACTCTGAGGTAGGCCTTTGGGCTCAAAAACAGAGTTACATACAAGTCAATCCAAACCTGTGTAAGTTTTCCAACCAGATAAATTCCCAAGCCCAGGGAAGTCACTAATAGTCCACATTAAATCTGTATGCATTTTGAACATTGTCTTAGAAGAAGCATCAAGTGACTCAACATCGTTGCTCCACAATTCTTGTAATTCTTAAATTAAAGGATGCAAGTATACATCAACATCATTTCCAAGAATTTTTTTTCCTGGAATAATCATCGAAATGATAAAAGATATTTGTTGTATACACATTCATGGAGGTAGATTATAAGGGATCAAAACAACTGGCCAAATGCTATAACTACTACTCAAAGTCCCAAATGGGTTGAATCCATCGGTAGCCAATCCCAATCGAACATTCCTAGGATCAGCTGAGAAATCTAGATGTAATGAATCAAATTTCTTCCACGATTGTGAATATCATGGATGTCTCATTAACCTATCATTGTTATTATCTAAATAATCTCACTTCATCTATTCGTAGGTTTTCGATGAGATGAATAATCATTGCAATAGAGGCTTTAAAGGAATGTAATGAAAAACCTTTGAAAGTGTGTTCCTTTTCTTCTTCTTTAGGAATGTATGTTGATTCAGACTTCCAACATCACCCATTTACTACAAGCTAGAAAAATAAAATTTTCTTCAATCCCATCTACTTGAATCCCCTCGCCAATAAAGCATAAAATCATTGGGAAACACATGTATTTTTGTATAATTCAGAAGAAGCCTGTAAAAAAAAATTTCATATCATAAAAAGACTAGGGGATGTTTTCTTCAGGAAATGCATCACACAAAAATTAAAATATCATGGACATTGCCTTTTTTTAATTCCACATAGACAGTTGAAATGGTACAACTTCATCACAAAAGAAAGTTTTGAATATTTCAAACATCCACTATAAAACTCTTGATTTCCATCGTCAACTAAATCATGGAATGTATTTTCCTCAGTGAAGTTTTATATTACATTTGTCTCTATATAATCAAGAGGAAGATCCACTGATATGTTACAATCTTGATATGGTTGTCCTACAGTCTCAAAAACATCACTTGTCTCGTTGCTATTTGTAGCAGCCTCATCTGTTTGTTCTAGTATGTTTTGATGTTGATGGTGGTCTCTTGCAGTGTTGAATGCATCATTTACAAGGTTTTTCATTTCATTTTCCATTGTCGATGAAGTTGGGAGGTCATTTTATGGATTGAAATCAGTGCTCAACCTTTCAATAACATTCGATTCTCCGTGCCAAATCCAACTCAAATATTGACCAGTGAATTGCATTAATATTAAATGTTCATAAACTTCATCTCTCTTCAACCATCTTCTAAATTTACATTTAGGACATGGACATCTTATTCTCTCTTAAACAGATCGATTGGAAATTGAAAAATCTAAAAACTCATTCAAAACCTTAATATACTGAGGTGCATTCCTCAGTAATGTGATCCGACTTTAATCCATGTATATCACAATGTGCCTACACAATATTAAAAAAATTAAAACAGATAACTATTACTAAATAGGGAAAGAGATTCATATATACTAGTTGAAATAATATATAAATATGTTACAGAAGGTTGTCATGTATCAATACATATGGTAAATCACCCACTAGTGGTGTCATATAAAGTAGTACCACCACAGGGGATTAGAATTAAATTGGGAGATTAGGGTGAGTGAACAAAGTCCAACCACATTAATCAACTTAAGAAAGTTGGAGGTTCCCCTCTCCCATTAAATTAATTAATTCTAAACATTGTTTGAAGTGGTCCAATATTTATGGGTTGGTATGATCCATGGAGTGGATGTGCTAATAATGTACATGTTATTCAGTTAAAGGAAGAACTGATTAAATCCAAAAAATGCATGAAATAAGTTATGTAATAATTAATTGAAGTCTCATTTGATATAAAATATGATCAAAAAGTGTCATGGATGATCATGAATCAGAAAGTGGTGTTAAGAAACCACTTTTTTTCTTCAAAACATGATCTAAAAGTTTCATGTTGAAGTAAAGTAACTTGTTGAATCTATAATTACATAAAAAGGGATTATTCTAGAATAAAAAAGAGGTTTCCAAGTCTTAACTAAGAGAATCAATGATGTCATATTGAATCTGGTTTATAATAAGGGATATAAAGAACTGAATTTAGTAGAACTAGACCACTAATAAGAACAAAAATTTAGAGGAGGAAGTAGTTATTCCCTTACTATAATTAGTGCGGTTTCAGTGTGATTGGTAAGTTGTTGATTACATGATGAATCTAATTTTTATGTTATATTAATATTGTGAAAATTGGTTAATTTGGATGATAAAGACACCACTTACGGTTCCATTCCCTATGTATCTCACCCCTACCTCAAGGATAAATGTCTGTCAAGGGCCACATTCCCAACTCATAAGGTTTGGAGAACCTATCATTATTCATATAGTCCATATTAATTTCTCAATGAGCAAAGGAACCTAACTTGGTTCTATAATGGTTCATTCATATGTTCTCATAGATTATCATACCATAGATGACCATTACTACACCATCCCATAGCCTCACCCCTATACATTTCTTTTGGAGAGAATCAATTTCCTAAAACAATACCTTTATAGATAACATTACCCATAAATACATGATGGACACCCTATTGGGGTTTTAATTTCCCTATAGTTAATCCACTCACATATATAACATATCCATCAATGGTCGTATAATCAATGAATCATACTAAAGGGAATTCTATGAAACCAACATGAATATCTATCCTCATGTCTCATGAGGTAAATAACTCATGGATCCCATTCATGTCACATACCCACCTACATGAAATTTCAATCCATAAAATAAATGCATAACCATATCCTATGGTAATATTAGTTATAAACTATCTTTACCATAGAGTTATCCCCTTAAGAAATCTCATTCCATCCTCATCAAATCCATCTCTATGAACCAACACTATCCCAATCCCCTAACTCATAAAATTGCAACATATACTATAAAGAAATAATAATTAATTAAGAGAATTAATCCATATTAATTCAATTAGCCATACTTTTGGGATATCTCATCAATTATGTATTCTCACTGTAACTTCATGAAATGGGGTATGGATCACTCTTGGAACACCCTTGAGCTCATTTATATACAAAACCCATATATATGAAATCAATCCATTAAATTAATTTATCCAAATTTGATGATAAACGAAAATAAATTATTGAAATGACTCAACAATAATGAAACTACATAAAACCTTATGCATTTTTCCTTCACAATATTCCTCTAACCATTACACACTAAAAATCCACCGTAACAGGATGATGCCACCGACGACAGGGGAGGGGAGCATACCTAGGGTACGAACTCGACGGGGTCGGGGGAGAAGCATACGTCATGGGAGTCCAGGGGAGAAGTAGGGTTAGCAGCGACTGACGGCAAGGTCACCAGCAGCACAAGAGGGCAGTGGAGGAGAGCGGAGCTTGGGTTCGCGTTTGTCGGGGGGAGAAGCCTCATAGGGTCTAGGGGAGAGAGCATTGGCTTGGGTGGGGAGGGGGAAGTTTCACCGATGTAAAAAACTAATTTCTTTTTGTGGAGGTTTTTAATAAACCGTTGTTAGAGGCGTTTTATGTTGTAGTGACATTCCATTATTGAAAATATTTTCATATTTACAAAAAATTACATCCCGTTTCCCTTATAAACGGAGAACTCTTCCCCTCATTTATCCTCAAAACAGAAAACCTTAATTTTGGAACAAAATATTCCAAAAAATATCATAAAATTATAATATATCTTAAAGTGGTTCTGATATACTTAAAATACCACCCCTCAAAGGTTTAATCCCCATCACAAAGGAGACAATTCAAGTTGTAAGGTATAGATTTCTAACCCCTCCTCCCTCTTTCCTATTTCATTATTTGATATTATTATTCCCCAAAAATTTTCACTATATTAAATTGATAACATCAGTATAATTATGATACTAGGTTTTTATTTTAATTATGGTAAAAAACATTAACAACCCTCCAATTTTCTATTAATAAAAATTAAAATGTGAATCATGTGTTGTGTAGACTGCCGCCTCCATGACACCGTGTGTTTCATTTTCCATAACCATCTTGAAAGGATAGAAATAATTGTAAATTTAATATATAATTATAATATTTATATTTTTTATATATTCTTAAATGATAAACGATATTAATATTTTCCACCATTATATGGAAAATGAAATCATCATCCATGCGTATGTGAGGACTATCGCCTCTCTGGAATGGTCGATTACCATTTTTTATTTCATAAAATCATTAAATGGTTGGAAATGAGAATGATTCGAACGGATAAATACTATTTTAATGAAATGAATAAGGTTATTTTTAATAAAAATTTAATAACCAATAAAAATATTAATTTCAAATAATCATCAAAAAATTTACCATCTTAAATAAGCAAAATAAGTAAGGAAAACCAATTTATTCATACAATGTAATATTTTTATATCCATTGGTTATTCTACTAATTTATGAAAATTATGATACATCATAAAAATAAGCAATAAATATGATCATTATTCTCTAGGTATAATTATATTTAATATAATCACCTCAGAGTCCTCCTTTAATCATGGCATGTTTATGTTTATGTCGGTTTGACCACCTACTTGAATAACGCCACAAAATTATATCGTCAATGAATATGAAAAAAAATTAATGATATAATATGATATTTGAATTTGAATAATTATTTGGTTTTTTATTGCATGGATAAAATAATATTTAACTCAATAATTAAGAAAACAACTTTAGTTGGTTAAGAAAATTTTTGCAGCATACTTATTATCGATTTCATCATCAAGGACAAAGAATGAAACACTCATAAAAAATGATAAATAATAAATCAATATAATTAATATATTATATAAACTTTAATCATATTTAAATGTTTACCTTTTGTTGAGAAGTGATTACTGACACTGCTCTTATGAAACAAGTACAAACAGTGAAAACTATAAAAAGTTGTTGTGGGAAAATCGGTAAAAAATAACTAATATAAATGTAGATAATTAGTATAAATGAAAATTAAAAATATTTTTATCTATTAATATGGTTAATATGTCAACTTTTAATATACTTATATTTGTTATATATGAGTTTAAATAAATTCTATGTAAATCAATAGTAATGGTAAGGGATTCTATGTCTCTATTTTAAATCCCATTGGAAATATTTATATTATTCACCATGTTTCTAATTCAATAGTTTCAATAATTCACCATTGTACATTTTTTTTATCACGATTCTCTTAAATTTCATGATATTAAATGTTTTATTTTATGTGATACCTACTTGGAATTTCGATTCAAAATTTACATAGTATGTAAGGGGTTTTCATAACTCAAATAATTTTTTATGTTATAATGACACCTATTTGAATATTATCATTATATATTGATATATTATAACATTTAATGGTACTAAGTTATTTTATTCTTTTTTCAAGAGAAATAATGTTTTACATGATAGTATTATTCTATTAGGATTATATTCTATCTTGAAAATACATTTTTGTTAAGAGTAATTCCCATTTGTTTTAATGGGTATTCCCTCTATACCCATGCTTTTTCTTCCCATCATTATTCTTCTTTCCCTAGTGGAAACTCAATTTTTTTTATCTAGAATGATATTTTTATTATCCGTTATTAATTTTATATAAAATTCTTTGTTATTATTTTAAGGATGTGGGGTTTTGATAATGGTGTTTAAAAATATTTAAATATATTTTCATTCCAAGATCGTAAATTCTTTTATTATGTATTATTTTTTTGATATATAATTTATTTATTATCAAGGTGTATTTTTTATAATTTTTTGAAGTATATTTTTATTAATTTATTTATTAATTCACAATAAAATGTTTTTTTAGAAAGTTACCATAAAATCACATCTTTGTAAGGTGATATTACGAAACAAATTTTATGAAAAAAATCCATTTTGTGATTTCTCTTCAATTTTCAAAGAATATTCTCCAATGTTGTAAGGGTTCATAAATCACCATATATGTGATATTTTTTTAATATTACATTTGGTGATACAATTTTTTGAATAAAATAATCAGGTTTTTAAGTGATAATATTTATAAATTTTAAGAATCCTATTTTCCTTCCTCATATTCTCTATAATAAGAGGAATAATTTTTTTTATGTAGAAATCTTATATATGGATTATTATAGGTGGGGTATTATATATCTATCAAATTAAATGGTTTAATTTTATGTCTCATGAATTAAATGGGTACATAAGAGGATTTATCCTGTGTTAAGGGTGCATGGGTGGATTAATCCCCAACTTAAGGGATACCCTAGAGGTTCTATTACAATCACATGGGTACCCAGGAGGATTATCCTAATACCAAGAAGGTACTTGGGTGGTTAGCCCAAGACTACTATTTGATGAATTTCATGGTGAGTTTCATTTAAATATGGTTTATATTCTTATATTTATGCCACTCTTATGTCATAATCACGTGTATATGATTATGCTATTTGATTCATGTTTAATGTCTTATGATTCTACACATTCTTTCAATGGTTTAGGTATGTTAATTTGATATCAAATGTACTTATATCATATCTTATGGTGAAATATTGTAATTAAACTTTCATTTTAATAAGAAATTCATTGCCAACCCATGTCTTCTCATATGATTATACTCTAAACCTTGATGGCTTGTTGATAAGATTTATCATACTAAGCATTTGATCTCACCCCATTCTTATGATGTTATTTCTCTAGGTTGTGAAAATATTTTTAAATTGTTGAATGTATAAAAGTGAGTCTAGAAGAGTTTTATTACATATAAATTATTGTATATTAATATATTTTTGTATCTAATATATAAGATACTAAACCTTTAATCCATTATGTTGTGTGACTATATGTGATAAATATTAATTAGAAAATGGAATCAATGTATTATTTAATATATGTTTATATTTCTTCATCAGATTTATTTTTAGATAAGGGTTTAGTTATTTTTGGGATTAGTTTAGATAACATTATAAAAAACCCTAGAGATAAGTCTAAGGTATAATTCTAAGTACAAGATAGCATAATAAATTTTTGGTAAAGTAGATTTTGTTTTGTCCTCCTAGTAATTAAATATATCTCAAAATACTAAAAGTGTATAAAAGATCTGGTATGGATGTACCTTGGGTATGATAACCCTAAATAGGTAAAATTTTGATGTTAACTGGATTGTCACCTATGGAAAGAAAAGATTCCTAACTACACACCCAGCTTGACACCCCATTGGGATATGATTTTCTTGATCATATACTCTTTATAAACCACTATCATGGATATATTTCCTCATTACCCTAAGGTATTATGTTACAAATTTTAAGATAAATAAACTTAAAGTAAACTAGGTTGAAACAAGAATTATATAAGATAAATTTTGAATGATATAGATTAAACTAAAAGTGATATAGTTTGAAATAAATTAATTATTGGCTAACAAGATGGTAATACATTTTAAAGTAAAATTTTATATTGTTACATACGGTTATCCCATTGTGATGTTTCCATTAAACACTCTTGATAACCCTTATAGTATTAAAATTGATATATGTAGAAGGAATCCTATCAATAATGGACAAGAGATTGAATATAGTGATGGTACAAATGAGAAACCTAATGTGATATAAGAAAGTTTCAAAAATATTATCGTCATTCTCACCCAACTGAAATGAGTCATGATAAACAACATGTGAAATTAAAACTCTCAAATACACCAATAAAGATAAGGATGTAGTTTTATAGACTCTTAGACAATGATGATGATAATTTAAAGAAGATTATACTACCTATATGTCAAAAACATTGGATGAGTCATCCAACGGAATTCCAAAAATGAATAAGAAATTGCTTTACATATTGATGTATTTTACCTCATGCTCATAATTTTAAATCTGGTGTGATTAATATGGTGATTGAAATAGTGTGAAATAAATTCCAATGCTATATATAATCGATGTTTGTGTATTTTCCATGTAGATGCCCAATCCCAAGGGATTCCAAGAATAATAAACCTCTTAAACCTCCTTGACCATGATAAAAAGAGGCATCCTATTAAATAACTAAAAAAGTATATCTTGATAACTAAGTAACAATTATTTTACACTACTAATTTTTTATTAGAATCTAGTCCATCGACTATAATATTTATATAGGAAGTTTTCTAAAAGAATTAAATCATTACCCTGATGATTTTGGCATCAAATAAAACTTCTAATTATAAGATTATTACATCCTAAGTTTTCATTTATAATAATTTGATTCTTTTGTTACCCTATTATATGAACATATTGGGAATTTTAGAAAGGAATAAAAATTTATACATAGAGTCTATATCAATTTATGATATAGAAAAATCACATTTCCGATCTCAAATCAACTTATTACAATATATAATTTCAATGTTGAATGTGAACTCACTAGGAAAATTAATCATGAGGGTTGTTTATATCTTATGTTTTGAAAGAAATTCTATATTTTTATATGCATCATTGAAAGGAATAGAAGGGTTTAATAGTATCACTCGTATTAATAAGGTTATTTAACTATCTTCATTAGTAAGTTAAAATTAAAATTATGAGGATGTTATTTATGTAAAACGGAGAATGTAATGACCCAAGATTTCACAATATACATTCCTAAAATAAATACCATTTTCAATAGCTCACCCAACATATAACACTAAACTAAAATGAAAATTGTGAAATATATTGGAAAAATAAAAATATTAAACATGATTGTTAAAACCTATACATTGAATTAGGAGGCATGAATATAAGTAATAAAAACATGAGATATGTGTATAATAAAAATAAATATTATTTTTAATATTAATAAAATTCAATTAGTATTGCTAAAAAACCAAGAAAAAAATTTTAATTCTAATTTTGTTTGACTAAAATTACTGTTTTATTCATAGAAACTAAGTATATTATGATTAAATGATAATAAAATATTTTTATTCTATGAATAATTTATTTATAAGAAATTAATTATTAATTAATGGAAAATAATAATAAAGAATAATTAACATTTTAAAAATATGTTTTCAAATATAAATAGTTTTGCATTATATTTTTGTATTTTAATAAAATAATAAATTCTAAACATTTATAAATTTAAATATAAAAAATTAAGGTTTTTGGATTAATAATAATATAATATTATGAATATTTTTTTGTATTTTGGAAAAATATTTTTTTTGAGGTGAATAGTGCAAAATATCTTTTTTGAGATTTTAGTGGCTTTTATAAAATCACTTTGATATAAGAATGAACTAAAAATTATGAAAAATATTTAATGACTAAATTTATATCATATAAGTAAAATTTTATATTTTAAAATATTATTTTTTAATTAAAATATTATATTTGATATTTTATAACATAAGTAATATTTTTTCACAAATTGTTTTTAATATTTTTTACATTAGAATTTTAAAATTACTTATTATTATTATTATAAGTTGTATAAAATGAAATGGATTTAAATTTTTTAATTAGTGGGTTCTAATTATATAATATTAGAAACTTAATTTTTATTCTTAATGATTAAGTTACGTTATGTAAAAACTAGTTACCGTGGTAAAAGCAAAAATTAAAAATGTAATAATTCAAGGGTAATGGAATTGAAACATGTTAAAAAACATTTATAATTTAATGTTTGAGGTTTGGATCATTATTATATCATATCCTCTATATTATATCTCAATTTTCGGACACATTTCTAGAGAATGAGTACCAATTCTAGAAATGTTGGTGGTATTTACAAACATGCCATCCCTTTTCACTAATAAAAGGGGAAATACTCCCTTTATTTTACCTCACAAAATAACCCCTTAATTTTGTCAAAAAACCTACCAAAACCGCTTATAAAAACTCTTATTAACATTAAATAAGTTTTATTATTCTGAAAATACCACCCTTTATTATTTTAATCACCTTCGCAGGAGATATAATCCAAGTACTAAGGTATTGATTTCAAACCACTCCCCCTCATTCCTATTAATTTATGTTCCTTTCTTATTCCTAAAATTTATTTTACCAATATTATGAAGATATAATTGGTATCACTTCTATAGTGTTGTGTTATTATAATTATGGTATAAGAATTATTGACCCTCCCCTTTTCCATTAAGAAAAACAAAAAACATACATCGTATGTTATGTAGACTACCATCTCCATGATGCAGCTTGTTTCAATTTCTTTCACCACATTAAAATAATGGACATAATAAGGAATTAAATATATAATTATTATAATTATTAAATATTTTAAATTATAAAATGATAAATCACATTACTCATTTTTTATGTTCTCTATAAAACAAAATCATCTTCAATGCTTACCTGTGGACTACTTCCTCCAGGGAATGATCGATTTCCATTTTTCATTTCATCACCACCTTATAATGATAGTAATGAGAATGGGTTTAAATTATAAATATGATGTTTATGATATGAATAAGTTTATGGTAATAAAAAATGAATAACCTGTTAAGAATTTTATTGATAAACAATCCTTAAAATAGTAATTTTTTAAACTAGCAAACTAAGAAGAACAAAAAGAACAATTTATTCATATTAGGTAATATTTTCATAGAAATTAATTATTTTTTATTTTATTAAAATTATAATATATAATACTAATAAATAATAAATAAGATCTTTATGATTCTGTTATAATGATATTGCAACTAAATCATCTCATAATCATCCATTAATCCTAGTATATTCAAGTTTGGGTCGGTTTGACCAAATACGTGGACAATGCTAAAATACTATATCATGGATGAATATAAAAACATAATTAATTGTATAATAAGATATAAATATTTAAATAATGATTTGGTTTTGGTTTTGGAATGGATACTTCAATATTAAAATCAATAATTAAGAAATCACCTTTCATCGGTTAAAAAAATCATCGAAGTGTACTTATTATCGATATAATTGTTAGTGACACAGAATAAAATACTAATAAAATGAAATTGAAAATTCAAAAATCATTATAAATAATCTACTATAGTAACTTTAATGAAGTTTTAATGTTTAAATTTTTTAGAAAATGAATACTAAAACTTCTCATACGAAACTAATACAAACAATAAAAACTATAAACACCTAATATAAGAAAATATGTAAAAAATAACAAATACACATGTAGATAATGATTATAAAAAAATTACAAATATTATTATGTTTGAATAAGGTTATAAAATTATTTATTAATATAGATATGTTATTTATACTTGAGGGTAAAGGGATTCTGTGGATATCAACAGTAAAGGTAAGGGTTTTTTCTCAAATTTGAATCCCTTGAGACTAGTTTATGTTACACATAATATTTCCTTATAAATGGAGAATATAATAATCCATTGTCATTTTTATCCTGATATTATTTTATTTCATGACATTCAGTGTTCTATTTAATGTTATACCTCTCATGGGGTCTTCATTAAAGAGTTACCATGATTGTAAGGGCTTTTCATGGCTCAAATATTATCATTGGGTCCTAATCACTCTTATTTTACTATCATGTTTCAAGATTGATCTATTAAAACCTATTATGATGTTAATGTTTAATAAAACATTCTTTTTTCTAGGTAAATAATTTTTTAAAATTAAGTGTACCTCCTTAATGATTTTATTGTTTCTTTAATATTAAATTTTGTTAAGAGTAATTCCTATTTCTTTTAATAGATCACCCCCATATACTAGTTTTTAGATCCCACTAATCTTATTATTTAAATAGTGTAAACTAAATTTTTTTTTTATCTCTAATTATAATTTTATTATCCTTTATTCATTTGAAAAATAATTTCATCATCACCATTTTAACTATGTGGATTGTTGTTTTAAAATATCTGAAATTCCATTAAATAAATGATATTATATTCCCCCGTATACATTGAAATTTTGATATAAATTTTATTTCTTATCAAATTAAATTTATTTCAATTTGTTTTGAAGTAATGTTTTATAAATTTTTATCTTTATTTTAAAAAAAATTGTTTTTTTGTAACTAACTTTAAAACCACATCCTTTTAAGGTGACATTAAGAAACACTTTTGACGAAAAAATCCCTTTTTTGATTTATCATCCATTTTCAAATGATTATTCTCCTATTTAGTAACTGTTAATAATTCACCCTTCTGTTCACTTTTTTTAATACACATTTGTATGATGGTGTTTTTTTCTATCAAATGATCATGTTTTTATGTCATTTTTTTGAAAACAATTATGTAAATCATTTTCATTCCATGGGTAATTTATTAGAAGATGAATTATTTAGTTATAAGTGGAACTCAAAGACACACACACACACACACACACACATATATATATATATATATAATGATGAGTGGGGTACTATATTACCCTCCAATGCATTAGATTAACTGTATCTCTCCTGATATAAAATGTTATACAGTATTAGTTATCCTAAGGAAAACTATACATGTGAGGATTTATCCCATACTAAAGGTTACATGAGTGGATTTATCCCATGACAATGAGTACGTGGGAGGATTTATCCCATGAAAAATGGACACACATGTGGTCTTATTCCAAGCCCAAGGGTGCATGGGATTATTATCCCAATCGCAATAAGGTACAAATTTTTTAATCCCAAGTCTACTATGTGATGAATTCCTTGGTGGGTAGCCTCGATAGACAGTTTATATGATTATATTAATGCCAATATTATGTAATAATATCGTTTCTATGATTATTCTCTTTGAATCATATTTAATATATCGTGATTCCACACACTTCTTCCATGCTATATGTTTGTTATTTTGATATTAAATGTCCCTATACAATGAATTATGAAGAAATATTATTGTTACATGTTGTTTTTAATAATAAATTTCTCACCTACTCACGTTTTATCATATTCTTTTGATTTAAACCTTAATTAATTGTTGAAAATTTCTCAATTACGAATCATTTGATCTCACCCCATTCTTATGTTTTCTTTTCCCTAGGTTATGCAGATAATGATAAGATGTGGAAGGTATAATAGGGAGTTTAGATGAGTTCAATTATGGAGAAATGATTGCATACTAATATGTTAATGAATCTAGTATCTATGTCACTAAATCATTAGGTATATCATTTGTGATAATATTTGTTAGATGTATTAATTAATCCATTGTATCAAATGTGTTATTTAAATTACATTTATATTTGGTCATTATAGTTTGTATCATAGCTTGGTTTAGCTATTTTAGGGATTGGTTTCAAGAACATTAGTGAAAAAACTAAGGATATGTCTAAGTGACAAGTATATGTATTGGATAACCTATTGATGTTTTGGAAAATAAGGGATTATGTTTTTATTTTAGCAATTAAATCACTATCTAGGTACTAAAAGTGGATACATGCTCTAGAAAAGATGTAACTATGGGGTAATGACCACAAATGGTGGATTGGGTATTAAATCAATAATCACTTAATGAACAATAAAGAGTCCTAATCATATACCTAATTTGACACATTTGGGTTATATTCATTGGTTTGTTAAATGATCTTCATGGACCACTTATAAAGATTTATGTTCTAGTTAATTTGATGGATTAAATAAAGAATAATGAGGTAACTAAACTAAAATTAAATTAGGATTAATAAAGAATGATATAAGTTAAATATTCGGTAATATATGTTAAATAAAGAGTGATATTTTTTTTACTAAAATAATTGTTGGCTTAGTAGATGTAATGATATTTTATGATGAAATTTTATGTGGTTACTCATGGAAACCCTCTTATGGTATTGTTATTAAACACTTAGGATAATATTTTTGGTTTTAGTAATGGATAAATTTATAATCAATCAATCCAACATTTGAAAATATGGACAATTCAGTGATGGTCATGATGAGAAACCCAATGGCATTGAAGTCAGTGTGGAAAATATTGTGGTTATACAGACCCAACTAACACATGAGTTAATTAACAACCTAAATTAGGGTGGTATGTTCTCCCATATAGCTAAGGATCAATTAAATAATAGAAAAGATGGCGATATAGGAATGAAAGGGGATTGAGTTCTTACATTCAAATTAGATATACTTTTTCATTACACAGAAAATATGGAGTTAGAGGTTATGCATGTTAATGAATCAGATGAGGGAACTAATAAAATGTTTAAGGGGAATTTTATTTAATATCAATGTAGAGAAAACGACATGGGTCAATTCCCAGACCAAATCATTATTCATGGATTTAATAAACGAAATATTGACATGGAATAGTAGCTTAAGGATTGGTATGAAATTGAAATTTCCTTTAAATAAATTATTAAAGATGTACTAGAGAGGACACACTTTCCTTATAAATGGAGCTTAAAAATTAACATGGAAAAAATTTGTTTAAATTATTATGAAAACAATCAGTGATTCCCTGTGTAGTTTAACCTCCTTTGAATGGTTTTTTAAATGTTTGTATTCTTACTCAACACCTACAAGTGATTTTTAATTAAGAAAAATTTTAATTTCCAGTTAGTTAGAAAACCTAAACCATAAAAAAACCTAGACTCACCAATAAAGTGAAAGATGAAGTTTTGTAGAATATTAGAATATGATGATAATGAAGAAAATAATATTTAACTTCTTATATGTCAAAATATGTGGGAAGATTCACCCAAGGGAAAGAATCGAAAGAATAAGAAAGTGTTTAAAGTGTGGGAGGAATGTCCATTAAACATGTAACTATAAATTTAGGGTAAATAATCTGATTGAGTAAATAGAGGAGAAGAATTAACAATGATTTAGATATCATGAGACCATGCATTATCAAATTCATTTCCCTAACCTAAGGTCTGATAAGTATAATATAACTATTCAAACTCCTTGACCATAGGAAAAAGAGAATAAATATGAAATGACTATTAACTGGATTCAGATGAATATTTAATAGTAATATTCCACTATATATTTTTTATTGGACTCTATTATATTCACCATAATATATCATGATAGATTTCTATGTGCATTAAAACATTATTGAAACTATTTGAGAATAAAAGAAAACTTATTATTTTATGATTTTTATATCCAAAGATAGTGTTTATGGGAATGAAAATATTGTAATTATTACTTTAGAAAAACTTAAGGATATTTTTAGATAGGATTGTATATTACAGCAAAGTGTCTATATTCATTTTCAAAATTCTGAAATCACATCACAAATCTGGAATCAAATTATGATCATCCCACACGATAAGGATGACTATGAACTCAATAAATAAATTAATCACATAGTTTATTTATATCAAATTGTTTGAGAGAAATAAATATTTGGGTATAAAAATTAGTAAGGAATAATTGAGTTTCATAATCTCACACAAATTTATAGAGTTTATAAAACATTGGAAGTTTACCCTAGAGTCATATCTATCATATGAATACACTTACCTATATTCATTAGTAAGTTACAATTAAAACCGAGAGGTAAAATATTTTTTAATATCGGGGAGAATGTAATGTCCTGATGCTTCACTATATATTTTTATTAAATAAATACAATGTTTGAGGGCTTACTCCCCACAAAACACAATAAAAAAACGAAAATCAAAATATATACAGGTAAAATATAAATATTAAATATTATAGTTAAAAACTAGTAGTTGAATTAGCTTGCATAAATAGGTGTATCCAAAATATTAAACATATGTATAATGAAAATAGAGACTAATTTTAATACTCATTAAGTGAAATTTGTACAACTAAAACAACTTAGAAAATCAGTTCATGTTTTAAAAATATTTTTAATAAATTAGTGTTTTATTTCGTGAAATTAAGTATATTATGACTAAATTATATTAGAATATATAGAAAATGTGAATAATATATTATCAATATATTAATTAGTGATTGAAAGAAAATAATAAAAAAGAATAATTATTATTTTTAAAATCAACTTTCCAATTTTAATAGTGTTCTATTGTATTTAGGGACTTTAATTGAGTAATGAGTTTTGCAATTATAGAAATTTATTTTAAAAAAGGAATATAATTTCTTATTAATCAAAATAATATTTTCTTCATATGTAGTTTGTTGGGATATTTCTAAAATAATTTTTTTAGGAGTACAATGGAAAATACCTTTTTGCAAATACTATGGCTTTTACAACATCACCTTGATATAAACACAACCTAAAACTTAGGAAAAAACATTCATGATAAAATATATTTTATATAAGAAACATTATATATTTTAAAATATTATTTTGGAAGAAAAAATATCTATTTTTATTTTAAATCATAGGTAATAATTTCTCAATAATTTTTTTTAATATATTAACAGTGGTATTTTAATTTTAATTTTTTATAAATTTTATAAATTGAGAAAAATAAAATGTATTAATAATTAATAATAGTTGGTTAAAAACTATGTAATAATGGGAAATTTATTCTTAGGTAAAAATAATACGGTACATTATATTAAAAAAAGTTACCATGGTAAAATTCTAAATGATAAATGTAATAATTCAAGGGTTAAAGCGAATAAAACATATTAAAACATGTTTAAATTGAGTTTTAATGGTCTTTATAAACCTTATATTTTATAATATCCTTTATATCTCAATTTTATATCCACTTTCCAAGATATTTATTTCTCATTATTGAAACTGTTTTGGTATTTAAAAAAATTCTACACCTTTTCACTTATAAAATGAGAACTACTCTACTCATTTATCTTTACTATAAATCCCCTTTATTTGAGACCGAAATCTGATCAAACCTCTATTAAACACTCTAATAATCCTAAAGTATATTTATTTATAAAAAATTATCTTTCCTAAAGGGTTTAACCCCCTTCACAAAAAAGATAATTCAAGTATCACAGTATAGATTTCTAACTACCCCACCCTCTTTCATATTTATTTATATGATTTTATTCTTAATAAACTTTTCTTTGATCAGATAATAATAATAAAATCATAATAATTATTATAACATTATGTAATTATAATTTTTTTATTATCATTATTCACCATCCCTTTTTATAAATAAAATAAAAAATATAAATCATGTGTTGTACGAACTTCCACCTCAACGATGGAACATTTTTTGTTTTACTTCACCTCCATTTAAGTATGATCATAATGGGGAAATTAATATATAATTATAATATTTATGAAATATTTTTTCATCTTATGTAATAAACAATATTAATATTTCCACCCTTTTTATTAAAATTAAAATCTTCATCCATGCATACGTGTGCACTACCATCTCAATATAATGATCAATTTTCATGTTTCATTTAATCATCACCTTATATGGAATTTAATGAGGGGGTTTTTAAACAATTAATATTATTTTTATGATATAAATAAATTTTATATAATTCAATATGATTATCGTATTTATAATATTTGTGAAAAATAACTACTAAAAAACTAATCTTAAAAAAGAAAACCAAGAAGAAAAATAATATATTCATATTATATAATATTTAGGTATCTAATTATAATTCTTAAAAATATTTAGAATTTTGATATATCACATTTATTAAAAATAAATATGATATTTATTCTTTTTTTATAATGATATTGGAACTAAATCACCTCATAATCACAAATTAATCATGATATGTTCATGTCTGGGTCGGTTTCACCACCTATATGAACAATGAAAAATAATTATATCAATGAGGACTATAAAAACATAATTAATGGTATAATACTATAAAAATATTTATAAAAATATTTTTGTTTTATTTCTGGAATTAATATATCAATATTTAAAAAAATAATTAATAAAACACTTTTTATTAGTTAAGAAAACCACTAAAGTGTGTTTATTATCTATTTAATCTTTAAGGATAAAAAATAAAACACAAATTAAAGTAAATAGAAACATAAATAATCATTATTATTCATAAATTAATGTAAATTTAATGAAATTTTAATGCTGAAGGTTTGGAGAAAATTAATACCGACATCACTCCTATGAAACTAGTACAACCGGTCAAAAATATTAACTCATGATATGGGAAAACAAGAAAAAAATAACTAAAATATGTGTAGTTAATGAAATTAAAATGTTAAATTTTTTTATATATGAATATTATTTTTAAATTATTTATTAAAATATTTATATATATTCTATATGATATTAATGATCTTTCATGGAAATCAAGATTAAATATAAGAGTTCCGTTTTCCCTAATTTGAGTCCCTTAAGACAAATTGATGCTGTTAACCTTTTCCCATTAAATGGTGTAAATACTTCCCCATTTTCATTTTTTGTGATCATACTATTCTATTTCATGATATTCAATGTTATATTTAATGTTATTCCTCTCGTAGGGGTTTGATTCAAAATTTACGGAGGCTGTGAGGGTTCTCATGACTTAAATATTTTCCTTAGGTCAAAATCACTCCTCTGTGACTATTATCATTCATGATTTATCAATCATAAACAATGATGATTTTATGTAGTATTTACACCATATTTTATGAGGAAATATTATTTGACATTGAATTATTTTTCTATAATGATTTTATTAATTCTTGAAAAATTATTTTTTATGAGCAATTCCCATTTATTTTAATTGATTTTTATCCATATTCATGTTTTTAATTCCAACTAATATTATCTTTTACCTAGTGGAAAATAAGTTTTTTTTGTCCCATGATACTTTTATTATATTATATTTATTTTATAACCAATGTTTTATTATATTGTTAGTGATGTGGGATTTCAATAAAGATGTTTTAGAATATTTCAAAGCATTTTCTTTCCAAGATTTTATTTTTTACCATATGTATAAATTTTATATATATTTTGTACTTTTTATCATAGTATATTTATTAGAATTTGTTTTGAAATAATTTTATAAGGTTTTTTCTCTTAATTTGAATGATTTTTTTTCAAGAATATTATATGAAAATAATTTCTTTTAAGGGAAATTTGGAAAAAATTAAAGAAAAGAACCCTTTTTTATTTATATTCTATTTGGAAATGATTCTTATAAAATGATGTAATAGTTCATAAATCAACCGATATTCTCTCTTTTTTAATACAATTTTGGGTGATCATATTTCCAATATCAAATGATCGTAATTTTTATATGATACCACATGGAAAAGTTACAAAACCCATTTTATTTACATAGGTTATTAATGATAAGATCAATGATTTGATTTTAAATTGAACTCTTGTTTATGGATAATAAATGGTGGAGTCTTATATCACCCTCCAATTAATTTTTTTATGTTTATGTTTCTTGAGCTCAAATAGTACATGAGATTATTTATCAAGAGACAAAGGGAACATGAGAAGATTTATTATAATACAAAGGGAACATGAGGGGATTTATCCCAATAAAAATCATGCATAAGAGGATTTATCCAATTAAAAAGGGGTAAATAAGAGGTTTCATTCCTAGACCTAGGGCACACAAGAGTATTATACCAAGGCTAGGAAGGTACATGAGTGGTTTGAACAAGACTACTATTTGAATAATGTATTCATTGTATCCTTGTCATATTATTTATATTAAATTGTTTATACAACACTCTTATGTAATCAAATTATGAAAATGATTATGAATATTGGATTAGTATTAATGTAACATGATTTTGAAATCTTTTTAGGGTATATGTTTGATCATTTATGATTACATGTACTTATAACTTAACTTATTGAAAAATATAAGTGTCCTATGTTATTTTTAATAATAAATTTCTCCCATAACCATTTTTTCTCATATTCTTATGATCTAATCCATGATGGCATTTGTTAATTTTTCCATTACTGTGCATCTGAGCTCATCTCATTATTATATTTTTCTTTCCCTAGGTTATAACAAAAATTATAACTTCTGTAAAGTATATAATGGAGTCTCAAGTAATTTTATTATAGAGAATGTATTATAGATTAAGATGTATATGTACCAAATATCTAAAACAATAACCCTTGTGGTCATTGGGTTGTGTGACTATTTTTGAGTTATATTAATTAAAAAATGGTATCAATGATCTATTTTATTTATGTTTAACTTGGGTTATCATATTTTATATTTGAGTAGGTTTTAGTTATTTTGGTAATTATTTTTAAAATAATTAGTGAAAACCTTAAGTTTAATGGATATGTATAAGTATAACATAAAATCATGAAGTTTTGGTTAAGTAGATATTGTGTGGTTCTCTTAAAACTAAATACATTCAAGGATACTACATATGGATATAGGATCTAGAAGAGATGTACCTAGCAGTAATAGCCTCAAAAATGGATAGTTTTTTATTAACCTAATCATCACCTAGTGCATGAAAAAGGGGAAAAACCGCACACCTAGTTAGACACCTACATGGTATATTATTTGGATGATAATTTGAAAATTTTAAACTAATATAAAGTATTGATTTAATTGTTACCTTGAGGTATTATATTATGAATTATGAGAGAACTGAATGTAATGTAAACTATGTTTAATAAAAAATGATATAGGTTATACTGTGAATGGTATAGGTTAAACAAAGGGCAATAAAGTTTAAACTAAAATAATTATTTCATAAAAAGATGAAAATAAATTTAAATGTGGAATTTTCTATGGTTACTTATGATAATACCCTTAGGATGTTTTCATTAAACACTTACGATAACCCTTTTAGTTTTTTTGTCTAGATTTATAAAAAATATAGACAAAAAATGGAAATTAAGTACAACACAATGATGACACTAATGAGTAACTCAATGTGAATGAATTTAGTGTTAAAAATATTATAGATATGTACACCCAGCTGACATGACTCATGATTAACAACCCAAACCATAAAAAACTCCCAAACTCACCAATGGAGGGATGGATTTTGTTTCTAAGAAACTCAAGTGATGATGATTATAAAGGAAATAATATTCAACTTCTTATATGTAAAAAATTTGGGAAAATCATAAAAGGGAATGTGATAGGAGAATAATAAAGTGTTTCAAGTGTTGAAGGATTGACCATAATGCTCATAACTATCAACATTGGGTGAATAAACAAATTATTTTATTAGAAGAGAAGAATGCCCACTAATTTATATAAATGGAATTTAGAAATTATCCAAGTTGATTATGTTACCTAATGGACAAAAATTATTATAGACATTTTAAACCACCTAAATCATTGAAAAAAAATGACTATAAAAGAACTGTTAAATTAGATATTTATAATCAAGGAACAATTATCTTTCACACTATATTTTTGATTGGACTATATTATATCGACCATAATATATCAAGGAATTTTTATAATAGAAATTAATCACATCATAGATTATTCGAGAATCAAATAAAACATATTTTTAAATGATCATTGTATCCAAAGTTAATGTTTATGGGAATATGAATCTTATAATTGTCCCTTTAGATAAACATGATGATTTTTTAGAAAGGTTTGAATATAATCACATAGATTCTATTATTTTTTCAAATTGGGAAATCACATTTTAGATCTTAAATAAACCATTGATTATTTATCACTTCAATTATTTTTTTAAGGAGGTGGTGCCTCAGCCAAAGACCAAGGCCCAATTTATTATCAAAAAGAAAGGGAGTTACAAAAGTCTAAAAGTCAGAATCTTATGAAAATATTTGTTGAAATAAGGGAGCGATTTATCAAGAAAATCATCCAACCAGGTAACAACCTGATTGAATCCCTTATTGGTAAGACTATCGGCAACCATATTCACTTCACGGAAGACATGTGTGGCAATGTAGTTGAGATCCTTGAGCAAGTAAAGACATTTCATCCAACGAGAGGTAAGTGGACAAGCAAGGTGCACCACCCCCTTCCAGATAGCTTGGACAACAGTGGTTGAATCACATTCAATCCACAGCTTGTTCCAACCCTTTTGCTTTGCAAATTCCACTGCATGAATGACTCCCAACATTTCCGCTTCCAAAGCCGTGGTCGTACCACATTTTTAGAAACAATCCCGATTTTTGGATAATCCCCATAGGAAGGAATAAATTAGTTTTATAGTCTTAGTTGAATTTGTAAGGTTGATACTACATTGGATATTAACTATCGGGGAACATATATCTTATAGATATCCTTAACAATATTTTTTAGTATGTGATAATTATTATTCTGATGAAATTATTTTTTTACGATGGGATGTATATAACCAATATATCACTCCATATTTTCCTTAGATAAAACTTTTTTTTAAATATTTCTCCATACACAACATAAAAATAAAATGGAAGCCATGATATACATTGGTAAAATATGAATATAACATGTGAAGTTTAAAACCTAGCCATTTAATTAGAACGAATTAATAATACTAACCAAAATATATAATATGTGTATAAATAAAAAAATACTATCGTTAATACTAATGAAATTAAAATAATATATCTGAAACAACTAAGAAAATCATTTTATGTTTGAAAATAGTTTTTCCTAAAGTTTTTGTTTTATTTCATGATAATATGTATGTCTTGATTAAATAGTAACAACAAGAATATTTAGGATCTAAGAAAAATCGATCCATAAAATTTTTTAAATAGAAAAGAGGGATCAAATGATACCAGGGGTTTTAAATAGTTGGGAGTGAATAACTCCACAAATATCATCCTCTACCATTAGTTCATAGTATTATGGTCCTCTAAAAAACTACACCCTATTCATTTCCATTATCACTTTCTTCAATATGGAATCCAACACTTGATTAGCCTCTCTATAATAATGTGATAAACTTGTTTATGTTTCTTGACCTTGTCCATACATTTAATCCAATATGTTAAAAATATTCGAAGGAACATCTCTTGTTATTCCTTTTAAATATCTCATTGCATTTTCAAAATTATACTCCATCAATAATTGAATCCAATTATGTTGGAAAATGTGGCTAATATCTTGGACCATACCCCACAATTAAGCTTCAAATAGAGTTATAAGGACAATATAATGATGATGATAACCATTAAAAATGCCACGGTGGGTGTAGAAAACCCCTCCACATAATGAGGACCTTGACATACTAGAGTCCACACCATCAACATAGAATTTAATCTATGGAAACATAGGATAAATCCATCAAAATAACCTGAGCACAAGAGGCCTCATAGGACTTCCCAAAACACCCAGAGTTCTTAGTGTATTTAGATCATAAATGATGTTGTTCAAAGATAATGTTTTCACCCTTATATCTGTATAAATGTACTTATGGATCATCATTCTAGAATAATGCACTGATACTTCCTTGTAAATATTTTCAAAAAAATTCCAAAAATTTAATTATTAACTGAAATGAAATAAGAATAAAGAATAACCAATATTATAAAAACTTATTTTCCTATATGAATATTTTGAACTATATTTTAGGAATGTATCTAAATAAGTAAATCTCAATTTTTAGCAATATAATTTTAAAAAACTATTTTTTTGGATTAATGATATTAATATATGATTAAGAATATTTTTTAATATTTTATGAAATATTTTTTTAAGGTGACTAATGAAAAATATTATTTTTGAAAATATAGTGTATTTTATAACATCACTTGAATTTAAACATAGCATAAAACTTGTAAAACCATTTTCATGTCCAATTATATTTATTATAAGTAAAATTTTATATTTTTAAATATTAAATTTTAATTATAAAACAATATTTTATATTTTCTAACTTATAAAATTTGTCTCAAAAAATATTTCTAACACATTATACATTAATACTTCAAAATTATATTTTATCAATATTATTAATGAAATCAAATTAAACGGATTTAATGTTTAGAATTATCATATAAAAATTATTTTATAAGGTCCACTATATTTTAGGTACAAATATTATGTTACATTATATTAAATCTAGTTACCAATGTATAAATATAAATGGAAATGGTAATATTACAAGTTGTAAGGGAGATGTATAATGTTAAAAAAAAGTTTCAAATTTAGTGTGTTTGGTCTGGATAAACCTTATATATTATCCACTTAATTATTTATTTATTTTTGAGACACTTAAAAAAAATTTACTTACTATTATAGTTTTTTTTGTTTTGAAAAAATGCCATCCTTTTTCACTTATAAAAGGGGTACACATATCATTATTTTCACTCTTAAAAAACCCCCTTATGTTCATCCAAAAATCTGAAACAACCTCCCATAAAAACACATATACAAATGAAGTAGGTTATTTTATTCTCAAAATATCATCCCTTAATGTTTTAATCCTCTTCACATAGGAGATAATCCAAGTACTAAGGTATAGATTTCATAGGACTCCTCCATCTTTCCCATTTTAGTATATGGTTTTTTCTACCTAAAATTTATTTTCACCATATTATGATAATAAAATCAGTATTATTCTTATATTTTTATATTATTATAATTATGTAAAATTGTTAATGATCACACTACGATTCACTACATCATTTCACCCTTATACCGCTATTTTAAACTGGTTTTGTATTAAAATTTTCAAATTTAATAACAAATTTCACATCCCTTTTGATTCAATTTTTTTTAATTTTAATCACTCTAAAAAAGATAAATTATACTTGTTTTGGTGAATTTATTATAGTATGATGTGATTTGGAGGGATGAAGATGATGTAGAAGGAAAATGGGCCTACCTGCAGGGAATCCCAAGGACACCTGCCCACTGTTTTTCATATTTTGAGAGATATCTACATCCAAATGAGATGATATTTTAAAAGATGATCCAAAATTAAGTGGGAGAAAACTTATAACAAGAATCCCAATACCAAATATTCCATATGGTTGCCCATCCAAACTGATCTATCAATTTAACATAATCAACATGAATTCCAATGTTAGGTTTGTTATTTTAACAATATCTCTCTATATTTCTGTCCAATGTCTACCAAATATGACATAAGGATATTCAAGATTCTATAAAAAATCTATTATATTTTAACAATATCTCTCTAAAAGTGGCTACCCAAAACCACTCCCCATTTTGGCTATAAAAGGGTACCATGGGAACCTCATTTTAAAATTCCAACCAAGAGAAAAGATCTGAAATTTTTTAGAGCTGAAGTATTCCTCTCCTCATCCAAGAATTTATAGGTATCCTATCCTTATTGATGGGTTTATGAATGAAAGAGAAGTTCCTCCCGAGCCTCCTCCTCCTTCTGATGGGGAGCTAAAAGGTGGATGATCATTTCAAGAGAGATACACATACTTGAGAGAGCGTTACAACACTTTTTATTCTACTAGTTTTTCATAATTTTTATGTGAAACATTTCATAGATGTTTTATCTTAAAATACTTCTTCTTTGAATTCTTTTTTTTGTTTAATCAAGCGAGACACTTTTTACCTCAATACCGATTGGGTTGAGATTTCAAGGGGGGATATTGGGTTGTTTTAATTAGATAATACATGCATCATAATTTTCACACAAATACATGAGATATAAGTATTATTTAAAATCTATCACTCTATATTTGAGGTCCAAACCTAGAAAACATGATTTTTGTGTCGAGGGGTGGTTTGTTAAGAAATGTATTAAGAGGAAATATGGGAATCAATATCATGAAAACCCTAATCTGAATGATTCCATTAAAACATGTTTATTTTTAAGAATTATTAACTAAAAAATATGTTTAGTGAACTAGAATTTACATCCTTCTATAATAATTATAAAAACACAATCTTGCCTTGTTATAAATGAAACTATTTAGTTAAGTCATTTTATTTTTAAAATTGTTTTCAAAACCACCCCTATTTTAGTAAATTTTATTTAAAATAAACACTTTAATCCCCTAAAAATACTTTATAAATGACCTAGGGTCTTCCCTAGACAATAAATAAACTTTAGAAACATAATTAATTTTACATGTCATGGCAACATGGACAAATTTTGGTACCATTTCGAGGGATCATTTTGGTTTTTAGTTCATGTTTTTGACAATACTATTGTAAATTTTTTGAATATTTTTTTATATTTTATCATTAAATATATAATTTTTAAGATTTATTTATTCTGTTATTTCTATGAATGATGAATTATACTGTGAGATATTTACCACCTTTTGAATCTATACCAGAGAGGATCCTATATCAGTGACACTTAGACACACATGATAACCAATTAAAGGAGGAAAACCAAAACATTGATACTATTCTTGATCCTTATTATTATTCTACAAACCATGATAAAAATAAAATAAAATTATATAATATGGATAAAAATAATCATAAATTAAAAGAACTAACCTCTCTTGATGTATAGATTCATGCTGTGTATATTCAAATACAAGGGGAGACACCCAATTTGGAACTAAAATGTGATCTTATTCATTTATTACTAAGATTAAATGGAACTTATAGAGAATAAACACATAAAAACATAAAATAATTCCACATGGTGTGTTCTACATTAAAATTTGATAATATGGTTGAAGAAAAAGTAAAGATTATGTCATCTCATTTTTCATTAGAAGAAACTACAAAGGATTGGTTATATTTTGTTAATTCCACAATTAGAGGTCGGGCAGACATAAAACTAATTTCTATTGAAAAATATTTCCTATCCTCTCAAACTAAAAAAATAAGTAATGAAATTTGTGGAATAAGACAATCATAAGGGGAAACAATTCATGAAGACTGGGAGATATTTAAAAGGTTATGTTAATGCTTTACACACCACCAAATAAGTGTTAAACTTTTAATACAATATTTTTTTAAAGGTTTAATTAAAATTGATGGAAACTTGATTGATGCTACAGTAAGTTGTGCAGTAGTTGAAAAAAACAAAATTTCTATAAGGAAACTCTTTGACGACATGGAACAGAACACTCAAAAATTAGGTTCAAGGTCCGGCATACCCATTCGAGGTTTACATGAGATGAAAGGTTTTGAATTTTATAAGTAGGTGGAAATGATGTTTGAAGAGGTAAGTACCCTTGTTTTCCATCATTATATTTCCCAAGGGATATCCCAATCTCCACCTCCCATTAATTGTGGTATTTGTTCAACTAAAACCCATGATTCTGGAAAATTCCCTCAACTTAGAGAACCTTTCAGAGAGTTATGAGGAATTATTTCTTATCCTCCCCTATAACCAAAACATTAGGAAAGAAACATACTATCCATACATCCAAAGGTGTAAATAAAACCATGTTTATAAGAAATTTGGTATTCAAACTAACCTCATCAACCATGGAACCAATCGGGATAGAGTAGTCTTCCACCACCACCCAAAAATCTTCAACCACCAAAGAGGCCTTTCAAAAAACCCCCCTCCAAAACCCAATCCTAGACTAGAATACATGATGAAACAATTGGAATCAAATAATCTCCAATTCCAACAAACCACTCAACCATCTATATATGATGTAAAAACAAATTATGCTAACTTTCCATCTTAGTTGGAGAAATATAGAGTGATGGTTCATGTATACTGCCCTATTAACTAAAAGTCAACCCTAGGGATAAGGTAACTATTATTTAAATCACACATATAAGTGGACCATAACTTAAAATAAAAATAAACCCTCTATTAGAGTCATCCCCTCCTGAGTAAACCATTATCCCAACCACTAGAAATAGTTCCAATGGGGAAAAACCATGTCCTAAGAGTATCAATTCCAATGGGAAGAGAGTTTAATTTGATGAACCACCAATCCGAATCATTACTCTTAAATTCCCACAAGGGGAGTCCCAAACAAATAAACCAAAAGAAAATTATATTGATAAATAAATCTTGGAATCATTCAAAAAAGTGTAGGCTGAAATCCCCTTAATCATTACTGTGAAGCACATTCCATGATTCCAAAAGATTTCCAAAGAGATGTGTACACAACAAAGGAAAATTTAATGTGACAAAAAAGTGATATTGGGAAGGAATATATTATCATAGATAGATCTATCACTTCCATATATATTCCAATATATGGAAACATTCTTGATTTCATTCACCATAAGGGAGTATTTATTTTCTAATGCTGTGATTTATTTTGGTCTATCTATAAAAATGATGCCTCACTCAATTTCCTCTTCATTTCTGGTTGTGGAACTAAAGTATTCTATGATATTAATTCATATGGAAAACTAGAGTACTGCCCACCCAACTGGTTTGTTAGAGGATATTATTGTGAGGGTAGAAAATTTAATTTTCCCTACAAAATTTTATGTGATTAAAATAGAATATGATAGGATGAATGGATACGCCCCAATTATATTTAGGAGGACTTTCCTGAAAACCACCAAAAATTATTTAATATCCATAATGGTATATTATATATGGTGTTTAGTGGTGAAATTTTCCACTGAAAAATCCTTGATTCCATAAATCACCCCTATAAAGATAATTCCCCACTTTTATACTAATCTTATTGATGTACTTCTTCCTAATAAAGAAAATTATTTTCATTCCTCTAATCCAATTTATGAGTTTTCATCATTGATATAAATTCTTGGAAATTAATTATGCATTAAATGTTGTAGTCGTATTGAAAAATTTCATGCATTCTTGTTAATTGATGATTTATTAAACACTAAGGAACCCATGATCATCTATGATACTACTAAGCTTGTGAATAATCATTGCTCATCTGAGGATGTTATCATTGATTAGTTTGATAAAATTCGAAATATCTCACTTTCGCATTGACTCCCATAAATCCAAAATATCCTTGAATTGGAACATATACCTCTAACTAAAAATTTAAAATTTCCACATATTGAGAATGGAAACAGGATTACTATTATCATTTATAGTTTTCTCCCTCCAGAGAACGAATTGAGACTGTTTAAACATTTGAGGGAGTATAAAACATCATTATGATGGAAAATTACTGAAATTACTAGTATAATCTCATCAATTTTAACACATATTATATTTATAGATTATGTGGCTAGACCAATGAGGCATACACGATGTCAACTGAACCAAAACCTCATAGATGTTGTTTAAAAGGAAGTAAACAAATTATGGGATTATGGAATCATTTAACCCATATTTGATAGCCAATGGGTCAGTCCAATGTAGTTAGTTCCCAAGAAACATGGTCTTACAATAATTTAAAATGATAATATTGAATTGGTTCCAACCCATCTGCCTAATAGTTGGTGTGTCTGTACATACTATCATTGATTAAACCAACACACTTGGAAGGACAAGTTTCCATTTCCATTCATTGACCAAATGAAAGATAGTGTAGCATGGAAGTCCCACTATTGTTTCCTTGATAGGTATTATGTATATTTTAATATCCATATTTCCACTGAAGATTAGAAAAATAAAACTTTTACTTGCCCCTTTCACAAATTTACATAAAGAGGATACCATTTTCTTAGTGAAATTCTCTAGGTTCTTTTTAGCGATGCATGGTGAATATTTTTTCAGATTACTTGGAGAATTTCATAGAAGTCTTCATGGATGAATTAACTATTTATGACTGTTATTTTGATCAATGTTGGAGTATAATTGGTTGATTCCTACATTATTGTATTGGAAATAATCGTGTATTAAATTATGAGAAATGCCATTTTATGGTATGATAAGGTATAATACCTAGAAATTTCATTTTTTGGGGATGGTATCCAAGTAGTTAAATCAAAATTGGACACCATGGCTTCCCTACCTTTCCATAATAAATTATGAGATGTGTGGTCTTTCCTAATTAATATTTTATTTTATCATCATTTTATTCATCACTTTAGTAGGATTTCACTTCCCCCTCTCCCAATTACTCTAAAAATAAAAAGAAATTTGTTTTTGATAAATAATGTGAGTAATATTTTAACAAATTAAAATGGAGTCTCACATCACCATTGATAATCCAAATACCTCATTAGTATTTACCATTTGAGCTCATGTGCGATGCCTCAAACAATGCATTAGGGGAAGTATTATCACAATAGGTCAATCAAACAATACATGTCATAGCCAATTCCTCACATAAACTAGACCCTACCCAATTATACTACACCACAACTACAAATTAATTCCTTTCTGTTATGTTTTCCTTGTATAAATATAGGTCATACCTCTTAGGGTCGAAAGTCATTGTGTTCTCAGATCATATATCCCTCAAGTGATTACTTAAGAAACTGAAATACAAACTACATCACATTCACTGAATGCTCCTACTTTATGAATTTAATCTAGAAAATTGGGATACAAAAGAGAAGAAAATATATTAGATAACTATATCTTCATGATACACCCATCCTAAAACATTTAATCATCACCATATATTCCCATAAATTACAAGTTTCTTGACGTAAAATTATACCATGTGAAAAATTCCATTCATTGGTATGAAAAAAATGTAATTTATTTGTAATCATCTTGAATTCATTATGATTTCAAGAAAAAACAAGTGATCATCCAAAACATGAGTCATGTTGGTACATTTTGGATATCCCCTACCTTTGGTACACAAGTAGTGATCAAGTGCTCATGCGTTGTGTTCCTGATAATTAGTTTTAGTCTGTCCTTAGGTTCAGGCACATTTATTCTTGTGGGTACCACATTAGTCCCTAGTATAATACTTTCAAGGTCCTACATTCTGGTCTCTTTAATCCAAAACACTTTTAGGATGCCCATGATTTCAGTAAATATTTTCCTCGTTGTCCTAAAATAGGGACTGTGTCTAAAATAATTGAAATGCCACATAAACCTTTACTCTTCCATTACATTTTTGGT
Source organism: Viscum album (assembly GCA_963277665.1). NCBI lineage: Eukaryota > Viridiplantae > Streptophyta > Magnoliopsida > Santalales > Viscaceae > Viscum > Viscum album. Next base: position 1,106,561,639 of record OY728140.1, read on the forward strand.
GTTTGTGGCATTGAATTTATCGGTCCATTTCCCAATTACTTTGGGAACATGTACATTCCTTTTTAATTTGATTATGTTTCAAAATGGGAAGTTTTACGAGCCCCAAGGATTGATGATTCAAAGTTAGTTGTTTAATTTTTGAGAACATAAAATTTTAGTGCGTTTGGATAACATAGGTTCATCATCTGGGACTAGGGTTCTCATTTCTATAATAGAACAAAAAATTTCATCGGTATGGGGTCAGACATCAAGGGTCTACTACATATCACCTATAAACCAATGGTCAAGCCAAGGTGTTGAATAGAGAGGTAAAAACAATTCTTGAAAAAATGGTTCAACCCAATAGAAAATATTGGTGTATTAAACTCAACGATTCATTATGGGATTAATGTATAGATATTAAAACTCCCATTGATACGTCACCATATCATCTAGTTTTTGGAAGGATTTATCACATCCCTATTAAGATAGAGCACAGTGCCTACTAGGCCCTTAAATAATGAAATTATAACCTTTCTAGTTTAGGTTCTCAAATAAAGCTTGAGATTCGAGAGTTAGTGGAAATGTGTAGTGATTCATATAAGAACTCCTGGATTTATAAGAAGTGAACCAAGGATTCATATGATCATATCATCATTCATAATCAATTAAACATTTGGAATAGGTCTTACTTTACAATTCAAGGTTCAAGTTTCATCCTGGTGATCATTATTACCACTGGTTTGGTCCATACACTATTATTAATGTCAATATATTTGGTGTTGTTCAAGTTACAAATGGAGAAAAAAACAAACATTCAATATCAATGGGTAGTGGCTAAAGCACTTTCACAAGGCCCTTCTGAAGTTCACAATGGAGGAACTCCAATTTCAAGAAGAACATATGAATAACACCTGTCGATGTTTATCAATCCTTCCCATATTCTGTTTTATTATAGTGAGGACAGTACATACTCTAGGTGTGATGGGATGAGTACATTCCTGGGTTACTTAGAAATTTTCGTCATCTTTCTTATTTTATATTTTTCACTTTTTGTATTGAATTTTTACTTTTACCCACATTGTTGATTTTATTAGGATTTTTATCATATTTATTATTTATTCTCTTTTTAACTTTATGAGTAATATTTTTACCTTTCCTCGCCCCTCCATTTCCCCCCTCCCTTTTGTGCTGAAATATTCATTATTATGCCAACTTAATCATGGAACATATTAAAAATTAATGAGTAATTTTTTTATTTCATGTTGTTTTAACAATTTTTTTTAAAAAAATCACTGATGGAATGTGTGTTTTGGCATGAATTTAACATTACAGTGTGAATTTGTCTAGTAAATGGTTGTTTTTCAATTATTTAAATGGTTGTATCATTTTAAAACCTTCGATAAGATTGGTACCCTTTGTGTGAGTAATTGATGGTAAAAATATTTCACTTAATATATCTGCACATCTCTACACCCAACCATGTAGTGTGATTTTTTATTTCAAAATGGAAGGTAAATATAATTTACGTAAATGTTTATCATATTTCCAAATTTATTTTTCCATGCGTTCATTCCTTATTAATTTTTTACATTACCATACTTTATTGACCTATGTCTTTGTACATATTATATGACTATTTTACACCAACAAAAATTAAAAATAGAAAGAATAAAGTACAAAAAAACAACACACACTCAAAAATATGTGTTGTGTCTTGGGAAGATAAAGAACTCCTCATCCTTTGATATTGTTAAAACTTTTACAATTAGTGTTGTAAAAAAATAAAATAAGGGGTGAATGATGATTGTTTTGTTCCAAGTTAAATTAAAAAAAATAATAAAGGATTGGTTTAATGAAATGTACAAAATATGGAAATATCTAATTCAGGAGCTTAAGGTTTTACTTTTGTGAATTCTTAAGTGAGTGGGTCTTTAATTTTCTCAAATTGGTTTCATTAAGACCATCGAATTTCTTTCTGATACAATTTATGAGACATATTTTTCCATGATCATGATGAATAAATCCTTTGTTTTCTTTATGATTTAATCTAATTGGTATTAGGAATTAAATATTCAATGTTAAATATTCATGATTTAGGGAATATATTAATGCATCATTTTGGAAATATAACTTTTCCTAGGTGTACAATTGATTAGGTGTGGGGGTGTGATTAACCAACAATTGACTACTTTATTTCACCCTCACACCACTGTTTTAAAATTTCTTTGTACTCAAAATTAAAAACATAATAGCAACTGGAACATAAAAGTTTAGTCAATTATTTAATGTTAATCACTTTTATAATGTTAAATTCAACTTTTTCAGGTAATTTTATTATAAGAGGTGGTGATTTTGAGGGCTGAAGGAGATGTAGAAGGAAAATGGGAAAAACTACATGGAATCCCAAGGATGCCTTACCAATTTTTTAAAAAATTTAGAAGAAATATTTAGATCAAAATGGGATGATATTTTTTGTTATGATCAAAAATTAAATGGGATCAAACACATATCAAGACATTCAATAAGAATTCTTCCATATAGTGGCCCATCCAAATTTAACTGTTCAAGAAACTAAATCTTCATGGATTCAAATTTTAGGTCTGTTATAGTTAAAAAAATATACCATTCCAGATGTAAAATGGCCATAAAATTTTACATGGTGATATTGAAAGTTCTGAAAAAAAACTCTTCAATTTCATCAATATTTATACAATTCCATGTACCAACCCAAACCTGAGACACAACTGGTATCTTTAAAACTAAGTTCCCAAAATAACTTCTCATTTTATCTATAAAATGGAACCATGGGAACCTCATTTTAATGTTCAAACCAGGAGAAAATTTATATAAATTTGGAGATCCAAAGTACTCATATTCTTATATAATAAGTTTTGGATGCCCCTGTCCTCATAGGGGGGTCAAGGATGAAGGGTAAGTTCTATCCGAGCCTCCTCCTCCTCTTGACGACAACCTAAACAATGGATTATCATTTTGATAGAGGTACACATACATGTGAGTGAGTCCATAAATTTTTATTCAACTAGTTTTGTGTAATTTCTGTGTGATACATTTCATTGATGTTTTATCTTAACATGCTTCTTCTTTGAATGTTTTTTTAGTTTAATCAATTGTGGCACGTTTTATCTCAATACCAATTGGGTTGATATTTCATGTGGTAATATTAGGTTGTTCCAATTGTACAACATGATAAACCTATTTCTCACACACATACATGATATATTAGTATGATTTGGAATAACTCACTCTATTCTTCAGGTCCAAACCATTACAACATGATTGTTCTATCAAGTGGTGGTTCTCTAGGAATCATTTTAAGAGGTAAGAAGGGAATCAAGATCTTAACAACCCTCAATCAAAGGATTACATTAAACCATGTGTCTTTTTTTTAAATTATTAACCAACAAAAAAGTGCATTAAATTTCAAATTACATCCTTATATAATTATTCTATAAACAACAACTTCCCCTATTAACTATTTAACTCTTTAATTGAGTCATTTTATTTTGAAAATTATTTTCAAAACAACCACCTATTTTATTCTATTTTACTAAACATAAAAAAATAAAAAACCCCAATGATCCTTGATAGATGACCTATGTTATTCCCTAAAATATAAATCAACTTTAAAAATACAATCGATTTGACATGTCATGACAACATGTTCATTTATCCACCCTCCCATTTTCCATTTATAAAAAAATATGAATCGTGCTTTGTGTAGACTACCACCTACATGACTCAACATGTTTAATTTTACATCACCACCACACAAGGATGGTCCTAATAAAGAAATAACTATATAATATTAATAGTTATTAAATATTTTATACTATAAATTATAAACCATAATAATCATTTTCAACATTTTATGGAAAATGAGATCATCATCTATTTGTACGTGTAGACGACGACCTCCATGGAATGCTCAATTTCAGTTTTTCATTTCATAACATCCTTACAATAAAAGTCATGAGAATATATTTGAAGAATAAATAAAATATTTACAATATGAATAAGGACATGTTAATATAGAATTAATGACCAATTAATTATATAAAAAACAATCATCAAAAATTTAATCATTTTAAACATGAAAACTAAGAAGGAAAAAACAATTTATTCATATTATATTATATATTAATATCCGTTAAATATTATTATAGATTATTAAAATTAAAATATATTAAATTTATAATCAATAAATATTATATTTTTTTCTTTTGGTATAATGATTTTTCAACAAAGTTTCTTCGAAATCACTTATTAATCATAGTATGTTCATGTTTGGGTCGGTTTGACAACCTACTTAAACAATGCCACAAAATTATATCATAGATGATAAGGAAAACATACATAATGATAAAATATAATATAAATATTTATATGATTATTTTTTTGGTTTTTTAATAGATACATTATTTTCTAACTCAATAATTAAGGTAACAACTTTTATTGGTTAAGAAAATCATTGAAGTATCTGTATTGTTGATTTCATCTTCAGTGATAAATAAGGAGAAAAATCATGAATGGAAATGGAAACCTTAGATATAATAATTATTAATATATTAAAATAACTTGTATTAACATTTAATTTTAAATTTTGGGAGAAAAAAATACTAACACTCACTTGAAATTAGTACAAAGAGCCAAAAATATAAACACCAGATGTTGTAAAATTAGTAATAATACTATTATACATATAAATAATTATATTATATGAAATTAATAAAGTGTTAGCTATTTATATGTTTCAAATTTTTTTATTTTTATAGTTCCATTTTTTATAAAGGAGGTTAAATCACGTCTATAGAAATGATGAGTATATGTAAGAGTATTTTTGGCTTAAATCTGAATCCCTAAAGACATGTTTCTTCTACAAACCATGTTTTATTTTTAATGGTTTAAATACCACAACATGGAAATTTTATATCATGATCATATTATATTTCATGATATTCCCTGTTTTATTTAAACTTATAAATCTCATAGGGTTTAGATTCAAAAGTTTCAAAGGATATAATGGGTTTTCATGAATCAAATGTTTCTCTTAGGTAATAATAACTTCCTTTTGACTGTTATCTTTGTTTATTCATAGAATATAGTCAATAATGATGTTATTTTTTATTTAAACCCTATTTTATATGGATATAATTTTTCACGCTAAATTATTCATCCTTGAGATTTTATAGTATTGAGAAAATTTATTTTCTTAAGAGTAATTCCTATTTCTTTTAATGGATTTTCTGCCAAGGGATTTATTTTTTATTTCCAAAAAATGTTATTATATTCATTATGGAAACTGATTTATATATATATAATTATAATTATATACTTAACTACTCATTTGAAAACAATTTTTTCATTATACTTTTAATGATGTGGGTTATAGATAAAGGTGTTTTAAAATATTTTAAAGCCTTTAATATCAATGATCATACATTCTTACATTTTGCATTAAATTTTTTACATATGTTTTATTTCTTATAAATGTATCTTTATTATAATTTTTTTACATGATAATTTAAAAAAATTTCCCTTCATTTTTAATTTTATTGAATGTGATTGAAAATTATGTCTTTCAATGGTGATATTAAGAAACACCTTTTAAGAAAAATCATTTTTTTATTTTTAATTAATTTTCAATGATTTCTAATCTAATGATGTTATGGCAAAATAACCCAATATATTATTTTTTCTTCATAATACTTTGGGTGATCATTTTTTTGGTATCAAATAATCATATTTTTTATTTGATACAATTTGGAAAAGTTATGAAACCAATTCCCTTTCAATATCTTATTTACGAGATTTTAAGAAATTTTGTTTTAAGTGGAACTCATATGTATGGATGATGATGAGTAGGTTCCTATATCTATGCCTAATGATTTATTTTAAGTTTATGTTTAATGATATCCATGTGTATTTGAGAGTATGTTTCTAGAACAAAATTGTACACATGGAGTTTATCCAAAGATAAAGGGTACCCAAAAGGATTTTTCCCAAGCCAAGGGGTACACATGTGAAATTATCCCATGAAAAAGAGGCACAAAAGTGTTTTTATTATATTCCTAAGGAATTATAGAAGGATTATCCTAACACTAATATGGTATATAGGTGGTTATCCCAAGAATACTATGTTATGAATATCTTGGTGGGATGTCTTGACACATAATTTGTATTGTTATATTAAATCCACTCATTTGTTATAATATTGTAACTATTATTATTATGTCTCACTCCATGTTTCATGCCTCATGATTACATACACATTTTACATGGTATATGAATGTTAATATCAGAATACATGACCCATTATCATGATCTAGGGACAAATATTATTGCTCCATTATATTTTTAGTAATAAATTTATCCTATACCATTATTTTATACGTTTTTTTAATCTTACCCTTGAATAATTTTTGACATGTTTTCCCTTACTAAGCATTTGAGCCCACTCCTTTATTATTTTTTTCATTACCCAGGTAATGAAGATAAGAATAACTTGTGGAATGCGTATAAAGGATTAGAGAGTAGTATGATAATGGGGAAATGATTATAGATTAAAATGATTATGTAGATAATCACTATGACACTAAAACAATAGTTTCTTAGGTTGTTAAACTATTTGTTAGATACATAAATTAAACCATGGAATCAGTGTAATATTTATGTTATATTTAGATTGGGTTGTTAATGTTGGCATCAGATCAAGGTATAGTTATTTTTTGTATTATTTTAGCAGAAATTAGTTTAAACCCTTAGGATAAGTCTAAGGGATAAGAATAAGTGTAGGATAACATTCCAAATTTTTAGTAAAGTATAGATTGTGTTATTATCCTTGAAATCACATCCCTATCAGGATACTACATGTGGATAAATGCTCTGGCTTAAATGTAAATTGCGGGTAATAACGCCAAAGGTGTGTATTGGGTATTTACTTAATCATGACATAGACTAAGAGGCCTAACTGCACACCATGTTTGACAATACCAGGGGATATGATTTAGTTGATCATATGATCATAATAAACAACGTTGAAAGATTTATTTTCAAATAAAATTGAGGTATTAGGTTGGTAATCATTTGAAAAATAAAGTTAAAGTAACCTAGATTTAATCCAAAATTATATATGGTAAAAAATGAATGTTATAGGTTAAAAAGTGTGTGATATAGTTTGATCTAAAATATTTATTGGATGAAAATATCCTAATAGATTTTTTGGTGAAATATTCTATATTAAATTATGGAAATAAATTTATAATTTTTTTATTAAAAACTTATGATAGTCCTTTCAGTTTTAGTAATGATAAGATATAGAAGGAATCAGTTAAAAAATAAACAAGATGGAAAATATATTTATGCTTATAATGTGTAATAACCTATTACCTTTATGTTAGGTATGTTCTAATCTTTTATTTTTGGTTTTCTTTTTCATTGGGTTATTTTTTAAAACCATGAATTGAGAGGATACTTGTAATGGTGTATTTATGGATATGTTGTAATTTTCAACATAAAAACCTATAGTTTTTTATGTTTACATGGCAGTTACACAATGTGTAATAGGATTACACGTTGTATAAAGGTTGTTAGATAGATCCCATGAACCCAATACACCACATAATAATTTTAAACATCGTGAAAGGGTCACATATAATGTAATGTGAAATTCTTTTTATTAAAAACATGAAACATTTTTCAGAGTAACATAATGTGTAATAATTTAATGAAGTGTAATGCATTAGAGATTGTGTAATTCACTAATTTGCTGCTTTTGGGGTGACTTACTGGTGTTTAATAATTCATTATCCTTTTAAATCTACTCCTCTCTACTATATAGTTTACCCTATGTGATTTTGGGAGACTCCTTTCCCTCTGGATCATTCTGTTTAGTGGTTGATAAAATGTTCTAGGAAATTCATCACATCTAGTAAGTGTTCTTTTCCATTTTCCCTTATTTCTAGTTTGCATTACCTTTTTATTTAGGGATTTGTAATTGGGTCTTGTTTTATACCAATCCTTTATAGTATATTATCATGCCTTGTCTTTCGACGGTAGATCTTGTGGTCTCCAATCCCCATTATCCAAGGTGGTTTGGTTTTCTACATCTTTGAGGATGGTGTATCTATTCAAGCATTCCAATTTCTTGAATTTATACTGTTTTTATTGATTTTATATGATTTGGAATGGAATTTCAGGTGTTGAAATTTAAAAGGTATTGGGTTTTTGTTTTAAATGGGTGTTCTATTTGAAAAAAAATAATTTCCTTGCTTTGGAAAGAAATGAATTTTCAATCCTGGAACCAGATTGGATTTTCATTAAAATGGTTTTATTAAAATTTGAGAAATGTTTTTAAACAGGAAATTGAAAAACATTTCACATTGAGAACCTTGGGTTCATAAAGAAAGAGACCCAGATAGCCTTAGTGCATGTGACACCACTAGGAGGTAACTGCTTGTATATCGGTGTACTATAGTAGGAATGAATACTAGTTGGATCCAAACTTATTCCTTTTTGGATTTCGAGTGTCTAATACATATTTTCCCTAAGTATAGATCCTGATTGGAAGGTTCATTTTTATTCCTAGTTGTTTATGGAATGATAAATTATTTTATTGATCTTGGATCACATGTATATTTATATTTTGGTATGATTAATTATTTGTTTATGATGTGCATGTTTCTAGGTTTGGTAAACCTGATATATAATTTGTGGAAATCCCTAAGACTATTTGAGAAATGTTTTAATATTGTTTTATTTATAAAAACAGTTGTGAAACTATTTTTTAAGCCATAACTTTTGAATTTTTGATATTATAACCTTTATATATTCCTAGGTGGTTTCTTACTAGGATATATTCCTAACACAGTACTTCTACCTTTGGGAAATTTTAGACCTTGTTTTTCCCGACACATGTAAAGGTAATGGAATTTTGTAATATATTAGATTCTCTTTATGTTGTTGTTTTTTTTGGGGAATCTTTTTATAAGTGATGGTGGGTCACATGAAGGATTTTTTGTTTATGATTTTCATACTTCTTGGTTTACACCATTTGTATTAGTTGTAGATCTTATTTATTCGACTTTTTTACTTTGGTTTTATTTATTCTTTTCCTTATATTCAAGACTTGTTTTGTTACCGTTGTTATAACTCACCCTGTAATGGGATAGATTGGGTGATGGGTTTGGTTCACCTGGGTTGGTCTATTAAAATTTGGTATCAGAGGAGTTCCTCAGCATGAAGTGTGTAAAAACTGAACGAGTTAGTTATATTTCTTAGATAGATAGGAGTCTGATCATTGAAATTAAGATCGAAGGTGTGGAAAAAGATCCTAACCATCTCACTCCCATGACAAAATACATGTTTTCTTTGGGGGCTAGAAAACTATTTTCTATAACTGAGACCTTTTATTTAGGATCATTTGAATGAATTAATCTAAATCAATTTAAATTGAAATATCTACTATTTTTGAGATTTTTGTGTCTGTACAGGCGTCTAAATAAACTATGCGGTGAGTTTATTTAGATAAACCAATTAATTTCAATGTGTGTTTCTTTTTGTGGAATAATTAATGACTTCTTTAAAATTTTATTATTTTAAATAATTTTTTAGGATTTTAGAAGTTGGTTCAATGGTTTTGTATTTTGATTAGGACTAATTGGTCATTGTATTATGTTTAATAGATAATTTTTCCAACAAGATGTGTTTTATATATGAGTTGGGAATCCATGAGATAGGTTCCACAAGTGAATCCACTAGCTCTCCCTTATTTGGTGGAAGCAGTTGTCCACACCATTTAGGCTCTAGGTTCAGTTCATACCATGAACTTGGGACGAGTAGTTGAATATGGATTATAATTTACCATGTAGCATCTAACTATATTACATGGTGGCAAAGGGACCCAAGAATTAGAGGTGTGTAATGAACAAATTGAGAGGTTCTTCAAATTTTTGAAGACTGTTAATGCTTACCATGTGGGATTTTACACATATATGATTGAGGGACCATTAAGAAGATAGAGAGGCTCTATAGTGAAAGATATGTATCATGGTGGTCTTACCTAGATTTAATTGAATAAAATATTTAATCATCTTTTTTATACTAATATCATACATGAGGAAAAGTACCAACAGTTTCTATACTTAGAGAAAGGGGGTCGTGCCATTCTGGAGTACTCCACACATTTGGTTGAGTTGGTAAATTTGGCACCAGAGATGTTCAGTAGTGATTAACTGAAGTCTTGGAGGTTCAAAATGGATTTGAGGTATGAAATTCAGTCGTTACTATTTTTTGGCTTCCAATCTTTGTGGAGTTAGTGGATAAAGATGATTTGAATGAGGTAGACAAAGTTGGATGGACATGTTTGGGTGGTGCTTCAGTTGGTAAAGAAGTTATCTAGGATACTTATTCTAGTCATAAAAAGTAGATAAGGAGTGATAAGTTTTCAACATGACTATTTCTGATGGATTATATAGAGAAGAGATAGCTTATTTTCTACCAGTGTAGGAGGTATAGTTATAACAGGCCTCATTATATAGAGGTTTCTAGGACTTTTCATTTTTGCGGGTGATCTAGCTATCCAAAATGTTTCTATGATAGGATGTACCAAGGTAGTAAGTTAGGATCCACTTTCACCAAGGAATTATAGGTTCATGTCAATGCCCCCAAGGGTGTTAGGTGTCATTCTTAGGACAAAGGGGATGTCCAGAAATCTAATTTTAGAAGGATTCATGTGGAAGAGTGTGTAATATAGGAATATAAATTAAGGGAAACAACTGTTGGAGGTGCATTGATTCTGTTATCATCTATGAATATATATTTTTTTATATAGGTTCCAATCATTATTTTATATCTCCAAAATTGGTTAACATGTTGGGTTTCTAGTATGGATCTTATGCCGTTCTTATTGGATATTTCCAAGCCTCTAGGGAAGAGGTCCAAAAGCATTTTATTTTCCCGACGTGTCAGGTGGAAACAACAGACATTGAAGTGGTTCTAGACTTCATTGTAATTGATTATGTAATATGTTACTTGATTATTATCATGGATTAGATTATATATTTAATGTCCTATATAGATTATTTTATGTTTCAGATATAGTTCTTATCTGCCGATGGGGCTACTTATGTTTTCATGGGTGAGTGTGACTCTAGATTAGGAATGGTGGGGCTTATCATTCTTTATAGTGGCATAGTCTCATGAAAGTTTTTAGAAATGTTTTTTTACATATTTAAAAAATTATTGGGTGGTTTTCTACCTACTATATTCTTCGAATACCATGAATTCTTTCTATAAGATCTTTATGGTTTCCTACATAGAGAGATACTGAGTTTTCTATTGACTAGATACCTGAAATGATTCTCATTTCTATTACATCCTATCAAATAGAACCTACTAAGTTGGTAGTACATAAGTTCCAGGTTAAGGATATAGATGATAAGGGATTCATTAATTATATTGTGACACTATGGCCTTCTCCTATACTTATTTATATGAAAGTCGATAGATTTATCAGGCTTTGTATTGATTATCAAAAGTTGAATCAGGTGACAATTAAGAAAAATAACTTTTTCCAAGAATTGATGATCTCTTTGATCAGTTTATATGAAATAATTGGGTTTCTAAGATTGAACCATGGTCTGGGTACCATCAGTTGAGAGTCTGAGAGGTGTATTTACCCAATATGTCATTTCAAATTCTATATGAGAATTTATATTTTATGGTTATTCCATTCCGATTCACTAACACTATTATGGTTTTTATGGATTCCATGAACAAGATCTTTCATTCATTCTTGGAGTCATTTTTTGTGTTCATAGATCATATATTGGTGTAATATGAGTCTGAGGAGGAATATGTGGAACATTTTTATGTCATTATTTCTACCATGAAAGAACATGATCTAAATTAAACATTACAATTGTGATTTTTAGATACAGTAGGTAAATTTTCTAGGGAATTTGATATCTGATAGGGGCATATCAGTGGATCTTGAAAAGGTATAGGTAGTTATGTAGTGGAAAATCCAATAAATTTTTTTGATATCTAAAGATTCTTGGGGTTTAAAGGTTATTAATGATGGTTTTTTCAAGACGTATCCAAGGATACATCTCCAATTATAGATTTGATCTATAAGGGGGTCATTTTTAAGTGGGATTAAAATGTTATAGATATTTGGAGAACCTAACAATGATGTTGACTTCAACACCAGTGTCGATTCTCATAGAACCAGGTTCAGGTTCTAATTTTTTCAGTGACTCATCAGGAATTGGTTTGAGTTGTGTCTTGATTTATGGGAAACATTTGGTTGATTATGGCTCATAAATGTTACTCCCTTAGTAAATTTCTATTCTGTTGGACTATCCCTCCATGATGGACTCTCCCTTCCGATGACGATGGCGGCCTCTGCACCGGCTCCTCCCCCCTTAGTGGGGAAGGGGGAATCGTCATCTCATGGGAGAGATAAGTTATTTCGGCCCTTCTCAAACCCATAGTTTCTTCCCCCATTTCCGAAAACATCGTTAAACCGTAATGTTCCGGAATTAATTGATAGTTTTATGAACCTTCAACTTTCCTCTTCTGAGTTTTCGGAAGCATCAGCCTTGTTAAACCTCACCTTGGTGGATTGGTTCAAGCGTAGGAGGCCTTCAGTTGATTATTTTGACCGATTGGTCTTCGGATCTTGGGATCTTCATGAAAAAGCGTGGTAGGATTATTGGACTGCAAGAAAATCATGATTAGTTTTGATTCAGAGGCAGACCTCTTTCGAGCTTGGTCGAGGGGTCCTCGCAGCTTCAATGGATCTCATTTTCTACTTTTGCATTGGTCTTTTGATCTTCATATGAACCGTGACTTGCCTTCCATTGCAATTTTGGTAAGTTTCCCCACCCTTCATTTTCCATTTCAAAAATCTTCAATTATACGCATGTTAGGCAATCTGATTGGTAGATACTTCTGCTCTGATAGTCGTACCGAGGCGGTTTGCCATCCGGTGAACCCCGGGTGTGTGTTTAAATGGATTCATCTCACATCCTTTTTGATTTTGTTTGGATCACAATCGGCAAGGAATACGAATGCAAATAGAAATTAGTTTATGAAAATTGGACTGAGTTTGTGGCTCTTGCAAGAAATTGGGCCATTCGTTTGAGGTTTTTCAAAGTGGATGTCCTTCATGGTTCATAAAGGATCGATGTAATGTGCATTCTGCTTCTGTGATCACTGAGGATGGTGCCAGAAGTGGCGTTAAGGTGGGCCTGGTTTAGAGAACTGCGGAACCGGTTGAAGAATGAAGGGGTCCCCATTAGTCTGGTGATTCTGGGGATGTCAATCCATCGAGATCTTGTAAGGTGTATTTTGAGGAAGACCCAGTCCCTGAAGCTTTTGGTGTTATGGCGAACCAATATAATCCGATGGTGTCTGAGATTTTCAAAAGGTTAAGGCGGGACTTGGCATTACCTACTACTTCCATGGCTATTCTGGGTTCAGAACAGAGTGGGGAAGGAATAGAAATCAGTACTGCAGAGGAAATCACAATTTCCAGTGATATGGTTTCTAAAAGCCTTGATTCTCTGGATAAACCATTAATTTATTTTAGTATTGGGTTTGAAGGTCTTTATGAAGACTTTTTGGCCATGGGTCTGGAGGAGGTTGTTGGTGTAGGAGGTGATGATGGTGCGGAGACCTTGGAAGACAAGCTGGCTGAACGTAGGGTGCATGAACCAAGTTTAGTTGGCGAGGATGCCAGGGAGGATCAACAGGTTGAATGTTTAGGGCATGAAGTAGGTACAATGATTGTGGAAAACAATCACAACGTGGAAAGTCTCTACCCTTTTGTGGAGAGTACGGACCATTGGCTGGGGGATAATATCTAATCCTTTGTGGAAAATGATACTACTGAGGATAGACTTCTTCCTTTGATGGAGTATAAAACTCTAGTCCAGAGGCTAGGGAACAACTCTAAGTTTGCTGATGCTGTGTTGAGGGAGGAACCAGGTATTAGAAGGGAGAATTTTGGGGGAGGTAAATAGAATGTGATCAGTCCAGTTGGCCATTCATTCAGTGATATTATTAAATGTGGGAATCAGATGATGGATACAACTGACGTGCCTTTTTATGCTACACCAAGAAGAAGACCAAGGAAGGACTAATCATTTCTTCCAAGACTGATGTGGACTAGATCTACATCAAAGCGGAATAATGAGGTAAAATTGGCCTTTAAAAATGGTTGCATGGTCCAGAAGGCATACCCATTTCATTATGTTCTAGATCAGCTTAGGAGTCGGGTTCAAAGTGGAAGCTTTTGGGGGCATCCAGAATGGGAATCAGCTACTGGAGTAGGGGACTCCTTCTTGGGATGCAGAGATGAATCTGGTTATTATAATGTGTAAGTCTATATTGTTATGCATTTTCTGTATTTTTTATGGTTGTTAGTTGGGGTATCGGGAACCCATAAACCAACTTCTTAAAATGGGAGAAAAATGATTTGCAGGCATGCGCCTTTATAAATAAAAAATGTTACTCCATTGTAAGAATAACTACCCTATCCATGATCTTGAGTTGGCAATGGTTACACATACACTCACTCAAGACATGGCATCAATATCTTTTTGGGCAGTGATTTACAATATATTTTGATCACAACATTCTAAAGTATGTTTTCTCTCAGAGGTATCTGAACTTGTCACAGTGATGTTGGGTTTAGTATCTTAAATCATTTTATTTTGATATTGTATATATGTATGTGATGAAAAATGTGGTTTTCAATGCACTGAGAAGAAGAGAATCAATCTAATAAGTGAAGGAATCAATTGAAGAGTGTCCTCAGATGAGTTTAATTATTGAGATGAGATTTGGAGTGAAGAAGGTTAGTGGACTTCTATTATTGTCTTCTTTAAAGTTTGACTCATCTTTTGATGAGTGAGTTAACCTTGATTAGATGACAGACACTGAGATCCAATGCATAGGAAAAATATTAAATAGTGTGGTGACCTCAGGCCAGTTGTCTTAGTATCACAGTTGAGAGTTGTGCTTTTTTAGTAGGATGGTTATTCCCTTTTTCCCCAAAGATAGTAGTTGTTAGATAGTGGACATTGATCATGTTGGTAATTGTACCTTATAGATACAATGATATACCATGATTTTAGATGTTATAATTGATGGTTGAGGATGAGGTTTTCAGTTGAAGATTTTGTATCATGGTGTCTCACTTTTAAAAGAGTTAAGGATGAACACTAAAGAACTACGTGTTTTTTGCAGCCTTTACCCATACCTGTATGAAAGTGGGATGAAATTTCCAAGGATTTTATCATTCTTTTACCTTGTACTCATAGTGGGAAGGATGATATTTGGATGATAATTGACCGAATCACTAAATAAATGCATATCTTACCAATAAAGAAAAATATTAAAGTGGAACAGATTAAGGAATCATATGTATGAGATAATTAGATAATTCATAGTGTTGTCTCTATGGTTGTTTCTAAAAGGGACTCAAGTTTCATATCTTAATTTTGGAAGGGTTTGTTAGAGGCAATGGGTTAATAGTTGAAATTGATAACATATTATCATTCACATTGGGATGGAAATAAAGAGAGGGCTATATAGGCTCTTTAGGATATTCTCTAGGATTTTGTTCTTGATTTCAGTGGATCCTTGAATTATTATTTTCTTTTGGACGAGTTTTTGTATAATAATAATTATCAGAAATTGATCAAAATTTTAAGGAACCAACCATAAACATACTTATTCTAGGGATTTTAAACATGAATTTACAATATTACCACCCTAAGAATCATTTAGGTTTAATTTTTCAGATAATTAGGACTAATACATAGTAAAACCACACATTATAAGTGGATACTTATACTCAGTATCAATTTATTTATAAAAATCCTTAAAATAAAAATATGTGTTTTATGATAAATCTTAGAAAAATTTCAAATTGAATTCCTAATTTATATTAACCATCCTTATACCATGTGAAAAAATTTTAAACATAAAATGAGAATGAAAAGATCAGTAAGGTACATAAAGAAATAAAATCATTAGTCTAAGGAAAGCATGGAAAACCGTTAATTTGTTTTTATTAAAAACAAATTATAAATCATAGAAAAATCATTTGGGTGTATTGGGACATAATTATAATATAAATATTTTTTCACACTTACAAATATTATAACCAAACAGATGACTAAAATCTCTAGAGTACCCAATTTCATGGAGATATAGAATGGGGACCACCCGTCATATATTAGCTAAAATGGGGATTAACCCATTATATCTTGAGATATCATGGGGATAAAACCATAATATATCATGATATTTTTAAAGGGTTTTATTCATATTTATAATACTTTTTATGAACTTTTCATAATATATAACAACACATTCATTAATAATTTTATTTATTTTCATTGTTTTCAGGTGCTTTTGTTTCATGGTTTTATGTTCGGTTCACTTGTGTAATATTATGGATGTTATTGTAATATGGGATTAATAATCTAGAAGAGAAATGAAATAGTATTGAAGAATTTACATAAGTATTAATGGTCCCATATATCATTTTTATTTCATATATGAGAATGATTCAATTGATAAAATATTATTGATAAATGGTTAGTTTATTTGTGTGGGTTTTCTAAACACTATGAACTAATTTAATATTACATAATATGATGCGTATATATTAGTTAGAGAACTTGAAAAATGTTATAATATACCTATTTAAATCTTATTTAACCATAATGATCTGTTTATCACCATCCATGATGGTGGTAATGGAAAATGAAAAATAATTATCCTCGGAGATGGTTTACCGCCATAATTTGGACAATGGTTTTGATTATTTGAATAAGAGGAGGTAATAAAAATAAATAAGCTAATATATTAAATAATAAATATAAAAAAAATATTTACATGATTAAATAGTAATAATATCTTTCTAGATGAAGAAGCTGAGAAAACAATAGAAGAAGAAAAGGAAATAAGAGAGGTTATTAAAGAAACTTACCTCTTAAATATCACCTTCTTGAAGGACACCTTGAAGATAATTGATTTGGTATTTTGGTGAGAGAAGAACTAATTAGACATGGGGAGATTAAATAGGAGAGCTTTTGGAAGATATTTTAGAAGCATCAAGGCCTGTGAGGAAAAATGAGGTGGTATTTATACTAAAGGAGGTGTGGTTTTATGTGATTAAGTAATGATTATTTTATATTTAAAGCCATCCACATTGAGGTGGACTAGATTTACGAGATTTTAAATAATAATTAATATATAAAATAGAGGTTATGATCGATACAGAAAATCGAAAACCCCTTTAATTTCATAATTTTTTTGTATTTTAATCCATTATCTTTTATATTTAACCTATTTAACTATTTTAAATAACCGTGACAAAACATTTTTAACCATGGTAAATTTTTTAATCAATAAATGAAAATTAACATAAAAAAATTACCTTTTTATTCCTAATATAGAATCCATTCTAACAATATCAATTCAAATAATTGGAAACATTGGATTTAAAACTAATTATATAGACACAATGAAAAAGCAGGTTTTTGAAGAGAAAACGTTCAAAGATATATAAAACTTTTATATCCATTTTCAATTTGAAATTAAATTGATGAAAAAAATTGGATTGATTGATGTATAATTGAAATAATTATATTTAAATAACAAATTAATAATTAACCTATCAATAAAAAAATTTACCTATAATGAAATTTTTAATTAAAATTTAGTATTTTCCAATATTCATAAAAAATGATACTTCTCTGAAAAAAGAAAACAATTGACCCTAAGAAAATTTGTATATTCCTATTTCAAAAATTAATTTCTCTTTTTTTAAAAAAAAATTTAAAATTTTCCCAATTTTTATTTAAAACAATTGTGTCGTCAAAATGTGGAAAAATTTCCTTTTAAAAAAATATAGCCCTTTATGATTAAAACGATATTTATTTATATGTTTAGCCTATAAAAAATATTTGATGAATTAGAAAACCAAAATTTTAATATATAAAATATAAATTTATTTTAGATATTTCACTAACAGTGTTTAATTTTGTTTAATAATACTATAATATTTAAAAACAAATTATTTTATCGGTACCTGGTTGTTATATTCTCCCTCAATTCCAAAAATTACATCCTCAAAATTATATTCAATTAATAAAAAAGTAGGGATAAATCTACCTCATGTATTTTTATATTACCATATTTTTTATTTATCTATATGTTTTCTTCACAAATGATTAACATGAAGAATTACCAAGTTTGATAAAACTTTCTCTATATCGTCAAGAATATGATCATGATGTTACTCATATAAAAGGTTATCTTCCAACTAAATTGCTTAAGGGATCAAAAAATTGGATGAATTTAGAACATACTTTCTTAACATCAAAATATGAAAAAAAAATTGTACCTTGGATAAAATAAAAGGAAAATACACTATGTATACAACTGATCCAACTGTATCCAGAATTTCAGATGGACCAATGAATCATGGAATTAAATTTATCTTATTACCCAAATGAATAACAATTTTCCATGGAGATATTTTAGGAAAGACATGATCAAATACCTCAAATGAAATATCATTCCTTCTATTATCTTTATACATATTATTCTTGTTCTGATCCTTTTTCATTTGTTGCTGAATTATGTTTACCTTCTCAACCATTTTCTATTCCAATTCAATCCACAATAGCTTCCATTCTCATAATTCATCCCAAAAAAGCTATAATTTAACACCGCTTTCCATATAATGTGTGAAATGGTTCCATCTATATAATAGAATATAAAATGTTATTATAATAAAACTCAACCAATGAAATTTTTTGATTCTAACTTCCCTGGTAATCCATCGAACAAGCTCGAAGAATATACTCCATTGTATGAAATATTCTATAGGACTTTAATTCAAATTGAGGATGAAAATAAGTGATTAAATTTAATTAAATTCCAAAAGAGTTTTTTATTCCTTTCCATAAATTAGAGGTGAATCTGGGATCATGATCAGATACTATGGAGTGAAGTACACAATGTAACCTGACAATATCCTAGACATACTCTCAAGAAATATGATTTAAATACATAAAATATTTGATATGAATGAAATGTGCATATTTAGTCAGTCGAAAAACAATAAACCAAATAAAATTGTTACCTCAATAAGTATTTGGTATTACCACTTGAAAGTCCATGGATATATTTTCCCATTTCCACTATGATACTGAAAAAGGATGAAGCATACCATTTTATAACTATCGTGTTTCTTTTACATATAAAGAATTCCAACATTTCACGATAAACTATGCAATACCTCTTTTTATTCCATCCCAATAGTAATACTTCTAAAAGACTATATAAGTTTTATTACTGCTCAGATAAATAGAAAATATTGAACTTTGAGCTTCATTTAACAACTCTTTCCTGAAATAATAATCACAAGAAACACATAAAATTTTTCCAAACCAAATATACAATTTTCATCAATATTAAAATATGGAAACTTACGATTCTTAAAGGATTATAAATTTTCCTGCAAATATTGATCCTTATCTTATGTTTTCTTAATTGTTTCTAACAAATTTGAAAACACTAAAACCTAAAACAAAATAATATTTTTCCCTACATCCACAACTTATAGGCTGAAATTCATCTAATCATTAACCAAAGGTTCATTTTCAAAACATGAAATGGTTAGCATAACATTATTTTTTGACTCAAAGAATCGATTACCTTGTTTTCATTTCTAGGATGATAATGAATTGTGAAATCATAACCCTGGATTAGTTATAACCATATTCTTTTTCTATAGTTCAATTATTTTAAGGTGAATATATACATCAAAATTTAGTGTTCAGAATATATTTCACACCATACTCTATACAAATTATGCCTAAACTTTTTTAATGAAGAAACAATAGTATCTAGTTCCAAACAATGTGTAGGATAATATTTCTCAAGAAATATTTATATTCCTGAAGAAAAAAAAATTACCTGATCATTCTTCATAAGAATACAACAAATTCCCTTTATTAAATCAGCGATGTAGAAAACATAATCCACATTTATTGAGAGTAGGTCCAAAACTAGAGAATTTACCAATCTTTTTTTAATTCATGAAAAAAATAATCACATTCCTTTTTTCAAATGAATTTAAATCCATATCATGTTAACATAGTTTTTGGGTAAGATAACTATGAAAATATTTAAAAATCCCACCAGTAATATCCTACTAATAGAATAAAACATTGAATCTCAATAAAATTTGAAAGTCTTGGCTATTCATCAACAAATATTTTTGGTGGGATCAACTATAATTCCAAATTCTCATATAACATGGCCATGAAAATAATTCTGTTTCAATAAATAATCACAATTTATAAATTTTTCGTATAACTTATTTTTTAAATTTTTTTAGAAAAAAACTTAGTTATTTTCATGATCCTTGTAACATTTTTAATAAACCAATATATAATTCTTAAAAGAAATAAAAAAATTATCCAAATATTGATGGAAACCTCAATTCACAAGATCCATATATACATTATGAGGAGTTTTCAATAGAATAGACATAACTATGAAATCATAATTCTGATATCTAGTTTTAAACAAATTCTTCAAAATATCTACTTCATTCACTTTCAATTGATGGAATCTTAACCTAAGATCAATCATTGAATAGTATTGTTCTCCCTGGAGCTGATCAAATAAATCATCAATATGAGTAAAATGGTACATTTTTAATTGATGTGTTATTCAAAGCTCTATAATCAATACAAAGTATCATGGAACTATATTTATTTTTAAGAAATAAAATATGGTAATTCCATGTTGAGGTTCTAGGTTGAATAAAACCCTTATATATAAACTCCTTTAACTAATTTTTCAATTCTAGATGTTCCAAAAGAGAAATTAGAGAAGGTTGTTTTGAAATTATCATAGCATTGGGGACTATGTTAGTAGAAAATTTAACTTCTCAATTAGGTATAATACAGGTAAACTCATCAAGAAATATATATAGGTACTCATTTACCACTATTAAATCATAATTTGAATAGTTCCCATGCTTTCAACAATATAAGAAAAAAAATTCATTTCAATATTTCAATTGTTTCTTGGATTTTTTATATTTTATTAATGATTTGAGTTATTTAATATAAACATTCATAAACACTTCCAAAAAAGAAACTTATTTAGCTCTACAATCTATCTTAACATGAAAAAAAATCAATTCAAGTCCAAAATAAGATCAAACTATACTAGTGTAAAAAACATGGTTTCATGATAAATTATTTATATAAAAAATTATAGAAATATTCTTATCACTTATTTTTTTATTTATATTTACCCTATAAATATTTATAATATGTTATGGGTTCATTTCTTGAGGTGTAATTTCCAATTTACAAGAAAATTTATTAGAAATGAATAAATGTGTAGACCCTGAATCAACTAACACATTATAATAATCATTATAAACAAGAAATACACTCAATAACACTATGTTTAATTTCCCAACAAATGATGATGTATTTGTAACGTATTTTCAACACCCTTCTATTTCTAATCTTATTGATTTTCCAATGATTGAATATGTTTTGGAACACATTAACAAAATGACTCAACTCATTATAGTTAAATAATTTTACCATCAAATTCTCATTTTTTTTGTTACCATTTTCATGGAACTCACAAGTCATATGTCAGTATCTCATTGTAGAATTAAAAATACAATCCACATGATGATTTTTACCACACTTTTTCACAATAATGTAATTTGATTTTATTTCCTCCAAATATCTTTGATGGATTATTCCCCATTCCCTACCAAGATGACTTATTCTTATTGTTGTTATCATAAGGCCTATACATGTAAGAAAACACCATCCCATCCTTTTTAGCATAATGAATAAGTATCTCGTAGCTTTTAAACTCTCATGAATACAAATCACTTTGTAAATTTGGTTTTAAATTAAAGTGTAATATATTAATTTTAATATCAATGTCCTGAAAAAAATGTGGTATGTACCTTGCTAGTCTCTTAAAATTAGATCCATATATAGTCACATAATCATAATATTTATATCTTAGATCAAGGAATTGTTTCTCCATTCTTAGTCAATCAACTTTAAGAAATTTTCATTCTAGAAATATTCTCTTAAAATCATCTCATACCAGAGTATCAAGATCATATTTATCTCCAGTATTATTAATAACATACCACCATCGATCTACTTCACCTTCAAAATGATAAAAGTCTAGGGTTACCGTTTTTCATTTTTAACATCCTATGAATTTAAATATCTTTTGCAAAACGTTGATCCATCATTCGGCTACCATTTGATTTGTGGTTCCACTAAACGCTAGAGGATGTTTCCTCATAAAATCCTACAATTAAATTATATTCCTTTGTGTTTTATTCTACTATTACCTTTAATATATACAACCACAATTTATATATTGTTTCAACTAATCTATCACTCAACAAACTATTTTATTTGTATTCCAACTATCTCTGGTTTCTGATTCAGATAAATATTTTCCTCTTGATGCCTTCCCACCATAGTTTCTCCGTTTACTCTATGGAAAACCATTCTAAATTGAAATATCATAGAAAAATAAACATGTAAATCTTTAAATTATAGTTTATTTTAGCTTAAACATGATGTAAAAATAATTTACGAATATTCAATTATAATTATCCTAACCCCTAAATTTATCTAAACCATTCTCTGATGCCAACCGTAAAGACCTGACCATAAAAATTAATTATTCAAGTGATTTTATACAATAATTTAGAGAATTAAAATATCTAGAACATATAGGAATAGTGTTTCAATGAATTGGAACATATTCATAAATACTAATCCCAAATAATATAAGTGGATACTTATACTTAGTTTCCATTTCTTTCATAAAACAAAAATCTTAAAATAAAAACATGGTTTCTTTTCATGATAAATCTTCACAATTTATTAAATTCACTTTATAAGTTATATTACCCATTCATAAACTCGATGAAAAACATTTTAAATATTATAGTGATCACAAAAAGATCAGTAAGGGATAAATAAAATAGAGTTGTTAGTTTAATGAAAACATGAAAACCCATTAAAAACATTTCCTTAAAAACTTATTAGAAATCATATAAAATAATTTATGTTCCTTGTGACATCATTAAAATATTGATCTTACATCAAACAATAAAAATTTAAAAAAAATTGTACAATTGCATACCCAGAGTCCCTGATTCATTAGAGAGATATAATGGGTCTCACCTATTATATCTTGAGCTATAATGGGGATCAATCTGTCATATCTTGAGATATAATGGGTCTCAACCCATAATATAATGAGATATAATAGGATCAACACGTAATAAATAATATAAAATAACTATATCTTGAATAAAACCTATTATAACTCTTTTAAAAACATTTTCAAAACACTTTTGGATATTAAAATATAGCATTATTTTAAAAATAACTTTTAAAATCTATAAACCGAACACATAATAATGAAACCAAATAATTTTAAAATAAATGTATAAAATTATAAAAGAGTCATAAAATAATTAAATAATAATGAAGGTATTAGGATCCTATCATTCCATATAATAAATAAAATCTTTTTTGAATTTTTTAGAAGAGTTGAAAAAAAACTTTAAAATAGGGGTTTTAAAAGAAAGTCCCTTACAAATATCATAGTAATAAATTGTGCATTCATATACTGAATTCATGAAGTGTATTAAATATAAATACCAATTAAATTGGAAATAAAATATTATATATTGAAAAGTGATTTCATATATAACATTATCACGATATAATCATGAAGTATAGGATTAACCTATAGAATGGAAATTGGGTTAAAAATTCCATTACCTCAAGTTAGAATTCTTTCAAATGTGTTCAAATATCCTGTATAATGGTATAAATAATTTTATTATTTTATTAAAAATTAAATTCATATTTATAATACCTTATATTTCTTTTTAATAACATATTAACATCCATTCATTAATAGTATTTCATTATTTTATCTTTTTTTCAAGTGCTTTCGTTTCAAAGTTTCTTGGTTTGTTCAGTTGTGTAATATTAAAGATGTTTTTATAAGATGGTATTAAAACTAAATAAGTGAAATAATATATTTCTAATTAACTTCCATAAGTTTAAATTTTCCCATATATCATTTTTATTTCTTTTATGAGGATGATATATTTGATAAAATTTCAATGATAAATTCTTAGTTTATTTTGGGAGCTATTGTGAACACCACGAAATAGTTTCATATTTATTAATATTATATCTATTTATTAGTTATAGAACATGAAATATGTCATAATATATAACTATTTAAATCTCATTTAACTATAATGAAACTTTTATGACCATCCATGAAGGCGGTAATGGAAAATTAAAAATCATTATCCCTATAGACGGTTAACTACCACAATTTAGACAATGATATCATTTATTTGAATAAGAGGAGGTAATAAAAAGGATTATTAAAATAATTTAATTAATAAACAATAAAATATTTTATATAAATTATTCTGGAGTTATCATGACTTTATGGATGATATAGGCAAGGATAAAATCGATTATGAAAAAAAATAAGAGAGTTGCATTGAGAAAATTACCTCTTGGATTTCAACTCAATGAAGGAACACATGAGGACCTTGGAATTAGTTTTCTTGTGAGACCATAAGTAATTAGAAATGGTGAATGCGATGAGTATAGGTTTTGGAATATAGTTTTGGATCTCTATAGATTTTTTGGTGAAATGGGGTGGTTAGTGGTTGTATTTATACTTGAGGAAGGGTGGTTTTGTGATTAAATAATGATTATTTTATATTTATATCCATCCACAATGAGGTGGAATTAAATTACACGAATTTGGATGATAATTAATGTTTTAAATTCTGGTTGGGGTATAGAAATATAAGAAAATACCTTTTAATTTCTTAATTTTTATTTAATTTAGGCCTTTACCTTTAAACATTAACCCGTTTCATGGTATTACCTATACTACAGGAAATATTTTTTTTACCACACAAATATTTTTGTGAATAAATAGTATAATGAACATACAACATAATTTGGAAATTTTTATTTGAAATATGTAATCCATTTTACTAAATTCAATTTACATAATTTCCAAAATTAG
The DNA here is from genome assembly GCA_963277665.1 of Viscum album. Taxonomy (NCBI): domain Eukaryota; kingdom Viridiplantae; phylum Streptophyta; class Magnoliopsida; order Santalales; family Viscaceae; genus Viscum; species Viscum album. Next base: position 1,106,586,821 of record OY728140.1, read on the forward strand.
TTTTAAAACTAAACACGTAGACACAACGAAAAAGCGGTTTTTTAAGAAAAGAAGTTCAAATTTATTTAATGTCTTTTATCAAATTTCAATGTGAAATTAATTAAAGTGAACTAAAGTAGATTTATTTATGTATTATTTAACTTATTATATTTTAATAACAAATGAAAATTTAATATAAATATATAAATAAATTATATGAAAATTCAGTTTTCAACTAAAATTCTGTATTTTTCACCATTCATCATAAAATGAAACTCTTCCAAAAAAATTTAAAAATATCACCCTAAAATAATTTTTATATTAAAATCTAAAAAATATATTTAAATTTTCCAAATAAATTTATTAAATTTTCAAAATTTATATTTAAAACAAGTCTACCATTAAAAGGTGAAAAACATTCCTTCTAGAAAAATAATGATTTTTATGCATAAAATTGTATTTATTCATATTTTAATCATATAAAACATATTTGATGAATTTAAAAACATAATATTAAATATATAATAGAATAATTTCACAAATATATTTAACTAATTGAGATTTTTTTAATTTAATAATACTAATACATTTTATTACAAATTATTCTATTTTTTACTTTGGCTGTTATAAGGACAGTTCCATTTGAGGCTTTATATTGGAGGCCATGTGTAGCTCCCTTTTATAGAAATTACTAGGAGATATTTCCTTGGTTGTGCCAAGTCAATTTTAAGAGATTATAATTATGGTGAAATTGATACAAAGACAATTGATCATATCATAGATTCATCATAAATCTTATACAGACTGTCATTATTAGCATCTAGATTTTGTGGTTTGTGATCCGGGTTCTCTCAGTGTTTCACCTCAAATGAGACATCATCAGTTTGGAAATAAGGGTAAGTTCACTGAGGTTTTTGTGACCCTTTGATATCATTGAGTTACTGGGTAGGGTGTACTACCGATTGGACTTTCCATTTGGTTTGAATTCTATCCAGGACATGATTCATGCTTCCCAGTTGAGGAGGTTTAAACCAGATCCTTCCCATGTGACTAGATGTGAGGATGTTGATATTGATTTTGATACCACCTATCTTGAGAATCCATTTTAGATTATGGATCTTTAGGATATGGTAGTACATGGTAAAACAATCACCCTGTTCTGAGTACTATGGTAGTGAAGACATAATATCCATGAGATGTCGTAGTGGGAGATGTTGATGAGGCAGCGATGGCCTTCTATTATTGTGGATACAGTGTCATTAGCACTTTTGGGGGACAAAATTTTTTTATAGTGGGGAGATTTTAACACCATATTAACTTGTTGTCAGGTATGTTTTATTATTATTCTTTTGGTTTCCTTTTTGTAGGTTCATTTTTCCTAACCATGAATTGAGAGGATACCTATAATGGTGAAGTAAGATATTTTTTGAAATTTTCTACATAAAAGCCTATAGTTTATACATTTCACTAGGTGGTTACAAGGAATGTAATAGTATTACATAGTGCCTAATGGCTTCTATATAGATCCCATAAACAAAATACACAATTTTAGAATTCTACATGTCGTCCAAGGGTTACACATCATGTAATGTGAAAAATCGATATTTAAATAAAATGGTGTCACATTTTTCAATGTAAAATAACTTGAAATAATTTCATTATTTTTAAAGTATCACACATCATGTAATTACATAATATTTTTATTTTCATGATCCATACTAGTGTTTGATGCTTTAATCTATTTTGTATCCTCCAGATCTAAGATAAATCTCTTACCCTAGGTGATTTTGGCAGGCTTCTTTCCCTGCAAATTATTTTGTTTAGAAGTTGATAAAAAGTGAGATGTTTTGTATCTCTCTAGGTAATAGTTTCTTTCATTTTCTTCCTAGTTTCATATTTTACAAAAACATTTTTTGGTAGGGATTTTTAAACAGATTTTTTCTTCTATAAATCTTATATATCAAACCATTGTGCCTTCTCTTCTGAAGGAAGATCTTATGGTTTCAAATCCTAATTATCAAAGGAAGTTAGGAAGTACATATTTGAGGTAGGTGGATCTATTTATTCATTTTAATTTCTTGTATTACAAGTATTCTTATTTATTACATTATATTTGAAATGGAATTTCATGTGTTTAAATTTTAAGCCTCTTAGGTATATGTTTTAATGGGTTTTCCTTGAAAATAGAATTGACTTGATTTTGAAAGAAATATATTTTCAAATCCCGAATCAGACTAGATTTTCATTGAAATGGATTTATAAAAATTTGAGCATTATTTTAAAATGGAAACTGAATAAAATTGCATAGTAAGAACATTAGGTGCATTAAGAAAGAGTCATGGGTAGCCTTACTGTGTGTGAAACTACTAGGAGGTGACCTCATGTATATTGATGGATTGTGGTAGGATTCAATATTATTTTGATCTAAACTTATGCCTTTTTTATTGTAAGTGTCTAGTATGTATTGTCCCATAGGATGGATCCTGACAATAAGGTTCATTGTTTTTTTGTTATTATTTATAGTATGATAGATTATATCATGGATGTTGGATCAGATGTATTTTTTTATTTTAGTATGTTTACCAATTTTTTTTATCACTAGTGTGTTTATAGCTTTGGAAAACATGATATGAAATTTGAGGAAAACCCCATAGACTCTTTGAGAAATGTTTTTAAATTTTATTATTTCTAAAAATGCTTGAAAAACTATTATTTAAATATAAAACTTGTGCATTATTGATATTAGTGCTTGTATAGATTCCTTTGCGGATTCCAACATGGATCTTTTTCTCACAACCTCTTTATGACCTCGAAAAGCTAGACACCTTGTTATAAAGGACAAAGGTAAGGGGAATGGAATTCTGTAGCATCTTGTATTAGATTATTGTTGTTGCTTCATTTTGGGAATGTTTTGGAGGTGACTATTGGTAACGTGGAGACTTGTTTGTCTTGAATTGTCATACTTCCTAGTTTATCTCATTTATATTAGTTATATCTCTCCTTTTTTCTACATTTCACTCTTGTTGTATGTATTTTTCTTTCTTATATTCCAGACCTATTTTATTATATTTTTAATACCTCACCCGGTAATGGGATGACTTGGGTGACTGGCCTAGTTAACCTGAGTTGGTCTGTAACATAATGAGTAACCCAATGGGATATAAACAAACATTGATAAGGTTATAGTATTCCTCACACAACTAACATGAATCAGAATTAACAACTTGGTTGATTAAAAAATAATAGATACTCCAATGAATATATGGATTATCATTTGTAGAATCTTAAGAGATGATTATGATAAATTAATGAAAAATAAACAAGCTATATGATGAAAATGTGTGAATAATTCACCAAGGAATTCCTCAAAGGAATAAAAAAGTGCATCAAGTGTGAAAGGATTTTCAATAAATCTCATAGCTACCAATTTGACGCTAATAACTCAATCATTTCAATAGGGGATAAGAATGTCTAATGCTTCATATTCAACTTGGTTGAGAATTATCCAATTCGATACCATAAACCAAGGGCTGACAAGGTTAATAGAACACTTCAACCACCTTGACTAAGTGAAAAAGATAATTCCTAATAAATGACTACTAAATTGATTCCTTTTATTTAAGGAATAATTATATCTAACTCTAGAGTTAGGATTAGGATATATTATATCTACTATAATATATCTAAGAAGTTTTATAACAAAATTAAATCACAGCCTTTATTACTTAAGAATGAAAGGAAAAATCATGTTATATTATTGTTTTATATTAAGTTGATGTTTATATGACTGGGAATCTTTTGGTTATCCATTTTGAATATCTTAACGAGATTTTTAGAAAGTATTTTCTATTCCCATATAAAGAATATACAGATTTTTGAAACATGGATAACACATTTTATATCTCAAATCAACCTTTAATCATCTATCACTTCATGTATGAGTATGAATTGCCTAGTGAAATTAAAAAATTTGAGATGTTATCTCAAATTGAAATAATGAAACTGAATATTTAGATATGCCTCTTAGGATAGAATATATGAGTTTTATCATCTTACTTGAATTTGTAAGGATAATACAAATTTGGATGTTAATCTAGAGTCATATATATTATAGATACCATTAAATATTTTCATTAGTAAGTTATAATTAAATATTAATGGTTTAAATTTATTTAAGGGAGTAGAATTGAATAAACCAAGATTTCACTATATATTTTCTTTAAATAAATACCATATTTGATAGCATTCTCTTCAAGAATAACCAAAATAAAATGAAAACTACAATATATATCAGTAAAATATAATTACTAAATATGACCACTAAAACATATCTATTGAATAATAAGGCATGAATGTTAGTGAATTATGGAAAAAATTATAAATAAAAAATGACTAATAATATAATTTTATTCTTAAAAATACTTTTTTTCTAAATCTAGTGTTTTATTTTATCAAACCAAAATTATTTCAATAAAATAAAAATAAAATATCTTTATAATATGAATAATATATAACTAATAAATTATGTAGTAATTTATAATAAATAATAGTTATCATTTTGAAAACCGATTTTCCAATATGAACAGTTTTTCACTATATTTTGGGATTTTAATTAAATATTGAATTATAAAAATATTATAAATTTAATTGTATAAAATTGATATCATTTTTGGAGAATCTATAATAATATAAAATTGTGATTCTTTTTTGGAATTCTTCTAAAATAATTTATTTTTAGGGGAATAATGAAAAATACTATTTTTTAAAATACCATAGATTTTATGTAATCACGAGTATATAAGCATAAAATTAAATTTATGAAACCATTTTCTTGACCAAATATATTTATGAAATGTAATATTATATATTTTAACATTTTTCTTAATTAAAACCCTATATATGATGTTTATGATTGTAAGTTATATTTTCTAAAAAAATTATTTTAGTACATTATATATTAGTATATTAAAATAAATGTTGATCAATTTTATAAATTGAATAAAATGAAATGGATTATTATTATTATTGAATATGTTGGTAAAAATATAAAATAAGGCTCATTTTATTTTTATACATTATGATTATTTAAACTTATGTAAATTTAATTACTACGGTAAATGATTAAATGTAAAAGGTAATAATTCAGGGAAAAAAGCTTCAAACTTGTTAAAAAGAAGTTTATAATTGAGTGGATGAGGTGTGGATAAACACTATATCTTATAATATCCATTATTTATATATTTTTAGCCACTTCCCTAATAATGACTTCCCATTAATGAATTGTTTTTTAAATTTAAAAAATTTTCATCCCTTTTCATTATAAAAGGGGCACTCCTATCCTCATTTCTCCCAACAAAAAACCCATTAATAATTGACAAAAATATAATCAATCTTATAATAAACGATCATATACACCTTAAGGATCTTAATTTATTCTCAAAATTCCACCTCTAAAGGGTTTAATCCCCATTTTATATAAGTCAAACCAAGTAGTAAGGTATTGATTTACCATCGCTCCACCATATTTTCTATTTCATTATGTTTCTTTTTTTATCCTAAAATTTCATTATAAAATATTATAATTATAAAATTAGATTAATTATTATTTTTATGTTATTATAATTATGGTAGATGAATTAACATCACTTCCTTTTTATATTAATAAAAATGAAAACATGAATTGTGTATTGCGCGTTTTGCGGACTACCCCTCTATGATGCAATGTGCTTTGTCTTCCTTCACAACCTTATTAAGGATAGTCATTGTAGTAAATTTAATATATAATTATGATATTTATTACATTTTTTTGAATATAAAATGATAAATAATATTTATAATTTCCCATATTATATGGGAAATGAAATCATAACACGTGCATATGGTGAACTACAACCTCTATGGAATGATCAATTTATGATAATAATTTAATTGGTGCCATACATGGATGGTCAGGCGAATGGTTTTAAAGGAGAAATATAATTTTTATGATATGGATAAGTTTATTTAATTTAAAATTTAATAAATGATTAATAATATTAAATAAAAAAATAATTACAAAAGAAACAGTCTTAAACATGAAATATTTTAAGAAAAAAATAATTATTTCATCTTTTGTATTATTTTAATATTCATAAATTATTTTTATAATTTCTTCCAATTTTTGTATATCACACTAAGAAAAAATAAATATGATCTTTATTCATCTAGTATAGTGACATTGCAACTAAATCCACTCATAATCACTTACTAATCATAGTATGATCATGTTTGGTTCGATTTGACAACCTACATGAACAATGCCACAAAATTATATCATGGATTGCTTTGAAATCATAATTAATGTTATAATATGAAATAAATATTTAAATAAATACTTTTTGTTTTTATATTGTTTAAATTAATATTTAACTCAATAATTATGAAAAAACCATTAATTGGTTAATAAAATCACTGAAGTATACTTATTGTTGATTTCATCTTTAAGGATAAAGAATAAAAAAATCATAAAAGGAAATTGATACCACATAAATAAATATATTTAATTTATTAAAGTAACTTTTATGAACCTAGAATGATGAAATTTGGGAGAAGAATATTTTTTGGTATAAATTTATTTCTTAAATTATTTATTAAGATAGGCATGTATTTTATATAGAAGGTAAAATAACTTTTGTGGAAATCGTGAGTAAAGGTAAGGGTTTCTTTATCTCAAATTTTAATCCCTTGAGACATGTTTATGACATAAATCTTGTTTCCATTTAAATTTTATAAATTTTTACCCATTTTAATTATGTATCATTATCCTATTATAATTAATTACAAAAAAGTTTATATTTAAATTTATACATCTGGTGGTTTTTTAATTCCCATGTTTTGAAGACTATAAGAGGTTTTCACAGCTCAAATCCTTTTATTGGGTCTTCATCACTTATCTTTTACTATTATCATTTCATATTGATTTATTATAACTTATTATAAATTTATTTTATATTTCCACAATATTTTCAATGTAAATAATTTTTACCGCCAATTTCTTCATCATAGATGACTCTATTGTTTCCGGAAAATGCATTTTTATTAAGAGTAATTCCTTTTATTTTAAAATATTTTCCCTCTATATCTATGTTTTTTACTTTCCAAAAAAGTTCTAATATCCCTAGTTGAATCTTAAGAGGTTTTTATATCAAATAATCCTTTTATTATACTTTATTCATTTAAACATATGTTTTGTTATAATTTTATGGCATGGGTTTTCTTTAAAGTAAATTAAAAATATTGAAAAGGATTTTATACCCATGATAATTTATTATTACCATTTTCATTTCATGTTTGACATATGTTTTATTTGTAATAAATTTATATTAATTGGAATTAGTTTTTAAGTAAATTTTTAATAAGTTTTCTCCTAATTTATTTTTGATAATAATTTTTTGAAAGGTGAATCGAAAATCAGATATTTTTTTACATGATATTAAGAAATAATTTTCCAAAAATAGTTTTTTTATTTATATTCAATTTTAAATTACTTTCTCAATAATGAATAAATTATTAATAAATAACTCGATATGTACTCTTTTATATAATCATATGGGTGATATTATTTTTCAACATAAAATGATCATTTTTATGTGAATCCATTTGAAAATGATATGAAAACATTTTATTTCCAAGGGTTATTTAAGATAAGATGAATGATATTATTTTCAGTGGAACTCGTATGTATGGATGATGATGGGTGGGGTCCTATATTTCCGTCCGGTTCATTGGTTTATATTTATTTCTAATGATATCCAAGGGTACACAGCAGGATTTATCCCAAGAAAAAAGGTAACATGAGATGTTTTGTCCCATTACAATGGGACATGAGAGGATTTATCCTAATATAAAGGGTATATGAGAGGATTTATTAGAAGATAAATAAATACATATGAGGTCTTTTTCAATTCCCAAGAGAACATTGATGGATTATCCCCCACCTAATAAGGTACATCGATGGTTAGACTAATCCTACTATGTGATGAAGGACTTGGAGGGTACTCTTAACATTTGGATTCTTTGCTTATATTTTATATAAAAAATTATAAATAATATTGTTCCTATTTTTATGATATTTTAATGATGTTTAATGTATTTTTTAAGCAATGTTTGTAACGACCCGAACTTTTGAATAATATTTGTTTCATAATTTTTTGTATTATTTTATTCTATACTCTACAAATCTACATCCTTAAATTAATGAAGTGAGTATAATTAAAATAATACCATTGGTTTTTGACTATTATATGACCGTTGGTCAATATGACCATTGGAAACTAAATTCTTAAAATTATGATTATGGTTTATAAATACCAGTGATCATGATTAATTAATACATAAAGAACAGTTGATGTCCTCATGAAATAGACTCAAGCCATACAAATCCCATTTGTTAAAGCTTGGGAAGGTGGTTGCATCACTACGCTATTCTCTAGACCAATCCCAAGCCAAACTCCGACATGTGAAGCTTGAATGGAATCACCTATGGGAGAAGTTCAAGCTGGTAAAAATCACTAATCGGGTAATGTTTTCTGATCCTCTCAATGATTCTATCACCCTATCACATCATACACATAGATCTTATGTAGGTGTTATAAGGGGATATATAATGAGACCTTTGTTACGTTGTGAAATCCTTTTGTATAAATTAAATTGTTATTTCTTATTATGTTAAATTTGTGAAATTCAAATTTCTGGATAAATTTAGGATAAAGTTTCATATTATTGATGAATTTTGGAAAAAGGGTAACTTAAAATATTATTTGTATGCTTTAAATAATTAATAATGTAAAATTATTTTCAAAAAATGTTATTCTACAGTTCTAACCAGTATGAAATTTAGAGTCTAATAAGATTAACTGATTTTTTTGTGAATAGTAATTTATGAATAGTAATATCACCATTATGAATTTTAATGTGTCCAATGGAATAGTAACCTCACTTAAGAAATTATAAACATTATTTAGGCTTCTTTAATGGGGAAGTGATATAATTGCATAAGTAAATAACTATTTTAGAGATTATTAGTTATGAATTAGTATTTTTTGGGTAAATAGTGCTTTAAAATAAATATTAAATACCACATAATTAAAAAATTATTTTCTTAAAATGGATTTTCATTTTTATTTCAGAGAATAAATTATAGGTTAGGGTGAATTTATGATATTTTTATAAAATGTCTTGTTTTTCGGTGAATTGTAAAAATACAGTTTTGAGATTCAATGTGATTAATGATATCATTAATGATGAAATAATGATGTAATAATTCTCATATACTTTTGAATAGTAATTTATGTTATGAGGTGTCCCATTTGGCCAATACCATGGGCAAATACCATGGGAATGCCCATGGTTTTTCCAATACCACCTATGAGGTGCCCCATGGAAATTAATTAAATATTCCATCACTTTTTCTATAAATACCAAGAAATTACCTCATTCCATTCATTAAAAAATCATCCTCAATGAGGCTCTAGTATTTTTACATCCCAAGGAGTCCTCGCAAAGATCCCTTAAGTCCCCCATTATCCCAACCTTCGATCTTTTGAATCCATTCTTCAAGGTATGAGAACCTTTCACCCTCCTATTTAAAGTCATGACTTCATTAATGTTATGTCTTCTAGTTTCCATTTAATTTTATAGTTGCATGTTATTCTATATCATTACTACTGTAAATTTTATGTTCAAATTATTAGATACCATTTCCGATCTCATCAACCGATTTTCTAGATTTTTAAGTGACGACGTTAGACTGCGAAATTTTTCATAAAAGAAATCACACATTCTCTTTTCTTTCAAGGTTCCTTTTCATGTGTTATGTCATTAAAATATCCACCCCATGAAATTATTTCTATTTTATGATGTCCCTATACTATAAAATGATTCATTTATGTATTGGAGACCCTTTTCCCCTCTTTTTTAATAACATGTTATGTAGTTGTTATGCTACAGAATGTTCATCTCAAAATCACCATGTATTTCTCAAGAAATTATCTTCTTTTACGTGAATACCCAAATATATTTTTATATATAGGGTTATTTATAAATACATAAAATAAATCTATTTTATTCTAGAATTTACATTTATATAACCATCACTCCCTTTCCATGGGTTATAATGACATAATGATCTTATTTTTAAGCACTTTTTAAAACATCATGATTTTGATATGAAACCCATTTCTTAAATTCTCTTGGGTTATTTTTGAAATGTTTGATTTTGACCTATATGGTGCACAAGAAAATAAAGAAATATTAAGGGTGTGCCCTGATAGATCCCAAATGAATTGGGTAAGGAATTAAATCTTTTGAGATGACACGTTTTACGATACCTTGGTGAATAACCTTGGTAATTTTTATGACACCTTTGGGATGAACCTTGGTGATATGTTCATAAATGTATAAATTAAATGATGTAGCCACATATTAAAGTTATGTTTCAATATATTTTCATTATGATATGATCTACTCCCATTTCTCATATTCTTTACATCAAGTTCTTATTTATATCACAGGTAAACCGATTCCCTTTCTTTCATTACTCGCCCTTCTGCTCACCCTTTTCATTGATGTATGTCTCTAGGTTATGAGATGAAGTAGTTGTATACAGGATGAACTTTTCAAGAGGATTTTCAAGGGGAATTAAAAGTGTGTTTTATGTTTTTATGTATTTTTTTCTTGATTTCAATGACACTAGAATTTATAGGTCCTCTTTTTGTAAAATGTAATGAAAAGTTATGTAATAAAAAGGTGGGAATACATGGTTGGTATCAAAGGATAGTTTAGATATTTATGGAAATTAGGCTATGAAAACTTTAGGAAGAACCCTATTGTAAAGTTTAAACATAAGAACACATCCTGGTATTTTGGTGAAATATTAAGTAAGTGGTTTCTGATCAAATAAATCATTGTCTTGATATGAACTGGTGGATGCGGCTGTGGAACAGATGTACATAAGAGTAAAAAAACTGAAAAGGAGTTTCCAGATTGACCTAGGGTATCATGGTACACAACAAAGGGACTTTCTGCACTCCTGGTTTGACACTCCTGAGGGATATCTTTGGTCAATCACATACTTTTTATGAATCATTATGAAGTATTTATAGAGAAATGTAATTGTTAACCATGAATATTTAAGACATAAAATATTTTATATTTAAAAGATTAATAAATAAAATAAGTTTTTAACTAAGGTTTTATTCTTTTAGAAAATGGAGGGAAGTAGGAGGAACTGTGTAAATGGTGACCATAATAGACCGTCTGCTGAGAGCCCTCCAATAGAAGCTGGAATGGAAAATTTTAGGAGAATAATGAACAAACTGACTCATGTTATAGGAAATAACTTGATTCAAGATGTGAGACAGATCTCATTGCAAAGGGAACAACATTATGTTGAGTAATTTATGCTTCAACTACCACCAACCTTCCGTGGATCTACCAACCCATTTATTTCTAAACAATGGATCAGCACTATCGAGAAAATCTTGTTTGTGCTCCACTGTTCGGAATAAGATAAGGCCACCCTGGCTATTTATAGCTTAGAGGGAGAAGTTGGTCAGTGGTGGAAGTAGATAAGAAACACAAGGTCAAGAGTGGGGGTTGAATATATGGAGTGGAAAAAGTTCAGAGGGATCTTCTTTAGTAAGTATTTCCCTCGGTCCATGTATAAAATAATGGAGATGGAGTTTCGTGAGCTAAAGTAGAAGGAGAATGATTCAGTGGGAATATACGAGATGAACTTCACAATGCTTTAATGTTATGCCTCTAGAATTAGCATGGATCTAAAATATAAGGTTGATAGATTTTTTGGTGGATTGAGACTTCATCTGCTGAGGAATCTAGCCCACCGAGACTGTGATAGCTATGAAGATATCATATAGAGTGAGATGAAAGTAAAACTGGATTTTGGTGACACTCAATGGTCTCATAAGTTAAATGACACGAAAAGATTTAGGGAGCTAACCTTAGGGTGGTATTTTGACCAGGGAAGAGGAGAAAAGCAAGTGCAACATCCCATTTGTAATAAATGTTGGAAGAAGAATTCAGGGAAATGCATGCTCGGCAGTGATAGGTGATACAAGTGTGGAAAAGAACTCCATATCACACGAAACTATCATAGTGAGGTGAAGCCTCAACTCCCAAACACTAATGAGAATGGGAAGATGGTGCAGGCCCTACCAGATGTCCAATTCTATATGTGTGTACAACTTGGGAACTTTTTCAATCACTATCAAAATCTAAGGGCAGTATAGTGGAATCACCATCAGTCTCGACATCTTACAAGGGAAAACGAATGTATTTTTTCAATCACTACAGCTGAGGTTGAAGTGAGAAATGATGTTGTGGCAGGCAACCATGTTGTTCTCTCAAAGCTAGGATGTACTGTATTTGATTCTGGTTCTATGCATTCCATTATTTCCTCCATGTTTGCAAAGAATATAGAATCAACCCCTGAATTTCTAAGAGTAGAGTTATTAGTCAAGACTCTTGGTAAGATTACCTAAGCATCATCCATGTTTAGAAACCCCAGTATTTAATTTAATGAGCACAATCTTATCAAAAATTTAGTAGTCATTCCAATGATGGAATTTTACATTATACTAGGGACTTATTGGCTCTAAATGTATAATGATAATATAAAATGTAGAAGTAAGTAAATCTCAGTAGTCTTGAAAGGAAAAACAATTGTTATCTTCCAAGGAGATATATATCAACCTAATATTTTTCTAGAAGAACCACCTATATCTATATTTATGGAGTTGATCAGTAAAGAAGAAGGAAATGAGAGTTTAAGGATATAAAATTTCCCAATCATCCAAGAATACGATGATGTATTTCCTGACGTGTTACCCGGACCTCCCCCAGAAAGAGAGGTAGAGTTTTCAATTGAACTCATACATGGATCTCATCTAATATCAAAGACCCTAAATAAGATGAAATATGTGGAGATAGGGTAATTAAAGAAGAAACACCAAGATCTTTTGGAGAAGGGTTTTATCCATCCAAGTCTGTCTCCATGGGGATCACCTATTCTCTTTGGGAAGAGGAAGGATGGACCAATGTGGTAATGCATTGATTATGGAGAACTAAATAGGATCACAGTGAAGAAAAAATACCCCCTCCCAAGAATTGATGACTTATTTGACCAACTTTTGGGGATCAATTCTTCTCTAATATTGATCTTCGATCTAGTTATCATCAATTGTGGGTGAAGAAAGAAGATATTCCAAAAACTACCTTTCTGATCAAGATATGGGCATTATGAGTTCGTTTTCATGCCCTTAGGACTGTCTAATTCACCTTTTATTTTTATGGATTTGATGAATAGAGTCTTTAAGGACTACCTTGATAACATTGTTATAGTTTTTATTGATGATATTCTGATATATTTGCAAGTGTCTCAAGGATCATGAGGATCATATAAGGATTATTTGCAAACTCCCTAAAAGGAGAAGATTTTTTAAAAGTTCAGGAAATGTGAATTTGGTTTACAACAAGTTTCTTTCTTAGGGAACGTTTTTAACAATGAAGGAATCATAGTTGACCTTGAAAAGACAAAATTTGTTGAGTAGTGGCCTCTGCCTACAATAATAACAGATTTTCAAAGTTTCCTTAGTTTAGTGGGATATTATAAGAGGTTTGTGAAAAAAAATCATGACTTTCTAATCCCTTAATCATGTTAACTAACAAAGGGTTCTAGTTCATCTGGACAATGTAGTGTGACAAATGTTTCCAAGAGCTGAATAAGAGATTGGTTACTGCACCCATTCTTACTTTACTATCATGTGGATAAGGATTCGTTATTTTTAGTCATGCATCTCAAAAAGGTAATGGGTGCGTCCCCATGCCAAATTAAAATTTCATTGCCTATGCATCTCGATAGTTGAAGAATCAAGAGCAGAACTATCCTATGCATGATCTGGAGATGGTTGTGGCCATTTTTTCTCTAAAGATATGGAGGGACTGTATTTATTTGTGGAAATGTGATATATACATAGGTCATCAATGTTTGAAGTATATTTTTACACAAATGGAATTAAACATGAGACAATGGAGAGGGTTAGAACATCATAAAGAATATGATTATTCAATTAATTATCATCTTACCAGAGAAAATAAATCCATTGATGCATTAAGAAAGAAATACCCAGTTGTTCTTTCCATGATGAGGATTCAAAGAGATCCTTTGATCAATGACCTAGTAAGCTGGACATAGGAATTATAATGTAAGGGACATCATCAACCCTATCCCAAATTAATTATCTACTGTCATTACTAGAGAAGATCAAGAATGCTCAGAAAGAAGATCCTTTGTTACCAAAGAAGTTTGAGTATGTGTAGGATGGAAAGTTTCAAGAGTTCAATATTGATCAAGAGGGTGTACTGAAATTTTGTACAAGCCTATGTGTTCCATCTATTCTAGAGATAATGAAGGAGCTGATGGATAGTGCTCATATATCTACTTTCTCTATACATCCAGTGTGAAAACAAATGTATAGAGAACTTCATGATCATTATTGGTGGGAAAAATGAAAAGGGAGATTGCTGCATACACTTCAAGGTTCCTAGTATGTGAGAAAGTGAAGGCAAAGCGACAACTTACATAATGGGTATTGAAACCACTACCCCTACCCACATGGAAGTGGGACAATATCACAATCAACTTTGTCACTCCTCTCCTGATAACATCCAAAAGAAACAATGTGATAAGGTTTATTGTGGAATGTCTCACCAAGACTCCCCATTTTATCTTCATTTGGAAATATTTCTCTCTTGATCAACTTTCTAGGATTTAACTAAAGGAAGTGGTAAGGAAGCATGGAGTTACAATTTCTATCGTATCTGATCATGATCCAAGGATCACATCAAAATTATAGAGATTCTTCAACATGCTCTGAGCACTGAATCGAATTTCAGTACAACCTATCACCCCCAAATTGATGGCCAATATGAAAGGACTATTCAAACACTCAAGGATATGCTGATAACATGCTTAACAGAATTTAATGGTGGATGGGATCAACATATCCCTTTGGTTGAGTTCTCTTACAAAAATAGCTTCCACATGAGAATTCATATGGAACCCTATGAAGCTCAATATGGTAAGAGATGTAGAACTCATAGTTTTTGGCCTGAAGCTAGTGAGAGAACTCTTCTAGGGCTGATCTTTTTCAAGATATGACAGAAAAAGTCCATTCCATCTAGCAACACATTAATGTTGCTCAGACTCGGCAAAAGACCTATGTCAAAAACCATCTAAGGGACTTGGAGTTTGAGGTTGCTGACAAAGTCTTTCTTCGAATTTCACCTTCAAATAGAGTCACAAGGTTTGGGAAGAAAGGGAAGCTTAGCCTTCGGTACATTGTCCCCCATGAAATCCTTGATCACGTAGGATAAGTGGCATATCATCTTGCACATCATCCAAATCTAGAACATGTTCATGATGTCTTCCACATATGCATGTTGAGAAAGTACATACCTGACCCTTCACATGTACTAAATATAGAGGTGGTATAAATAAAACATGACCTATCTTATGAGGAGTAGTTGGTGGAGATCTTGGATTGTGGAGACAAGGTTCTACGTAACAAGACTACCCACCTTGATGGGGTGTTGTGGAGGAACCATAAATATGAAGAATCCACTTGGGAACCAGAGAACTCTATGAGGCAAAAGTACCCACACATTTTTTCTTCTATGGGTACAATATAAAATTTTACAGGTGAAATTTTTAATGGGGGAAGAATGTAAGGACCCAATCTTTTGAATAATATTTGATTTATAATTTTGTGTATTATTTAATTTTATACTAAAAAACTATATCCTTTAATTAATGATGTGAGTATAATTAAAATAATACTAATTGGTTTTCACAGTTGGTCAATATGGCCATTGGAAAATAATTTCTTAATGTTATCATTATTGCTTAAAAATAAAAGTGATAGTGGTCAATTAATATAGAAAGAAGAGTCGATGGCCTCATCCAGTAGACTCGGGCCATACGAAGCCCATCTGTCAGAGCTTGGGAAGGAGGTTGCATCAATGGCCTTTGCTCTAGACCAAGCCAAATATGAACTCCAACATATGAATATTGAATGGAATCGCATATGGGAGAAGTTCAAGTTGATAAAAATAACCACTTGGGAAATGTTGTCTGTGCCACCCCAAGATTCTATAACCACAAAACATCTTACACTTTGTTCCTATGCAGGTTTTATAAGGGGACATGTATCAAGTCCTTAGTTATGTTTTATAATCCTTTTGTATAAATAAAATTGTTATTTCTTATTATGTTAAATTTCTGAATTTCAAATGTCTGGATAAATGTTGGATGAAGTTCCATATTATTAATGAATTTTGGAAAAAGGGTATTTTAAAATACTTTTTGTATAATTTAAATAATTAATAATGTAAAATGATTTTAAAAAAATGGTCTTCTACAGTTGTGACAAAAAATAATTTTAGATTCTAATAAGATCAACTAAATTTTTGGTGAATAGTAATGTATGAATAGTAATATTACCCTCATGAATAGTAATGTGACTTATGGAATAGTAACCTCACCTAACAAAGTATAAATATGATTTAATCATCTTGAATGGTTAAGTGATATAATCGTATAAGTAAATAACTATTTTAGAAATTATTAGTTAGGTATTAGTATTTTTTATGTAAATAGTGTTTGTAAATTAAAAATTCAATATCCCATAATTAAAAAATTATTTTCATAAAATGGAGTCCATTTTTGAATTTAGAGCATCGATTTTATGTTAGGGTGAATTTTTGAAATTTTTATAAAATGTTTTGTTTTTCAGGGAATAGTAAAAATACAGTTTTGAGTTTTGGTGTGATTAAAGACATCATTAATGATGTAATAATGATGTAATAATTCTGGTCTAATTGTGAGTAGGAAAATATTTTATGAGGTATCCCAAGTGGCCAATACCATGGGAAAGACCATGGTTTTTCAAATACCACCTACGAGATGTCCCTTCAGAATTAATTAAATATTCCCTCACTCTTTCTATAAATACCAAGCCATTACCTCAATACATTAATTCCAAAATTCTCCTTAATAAATAACTGGTATTTTTACCTCCCATGGAGTCCTCCAAATGTTCCATCATGCTCCCCAAGGTCCCATCCTTCGAGATTTTGAAGTCACTCCTCATGGTAAGGGATCGTTTCACCCTCCTCTTTTAAGTCATGACATCCTTTATGTTTTGACTTTTTGTTTCCATTTTATTATTTGGGGTTATTATCCTCTATGTCATTCTTTATGTCCATTTTATTTCCAAATTATGAGAGACCCTTTCAGCTCTCATCAATTTATTTTCTAGTTTTTTAATTGATGTCTTTAGGATGAAAAATATTTCGTAAAAGAAATCACATTTTCTCTTTTATTTCAAGTTTCCTTTTCATGTAGCGTGTCCTTAAAATATAAACAAAATGATATTATTTATATTTTATTATGTCCCTCTACTATAAATAGATTCATTTATGGATGGAAGACAATTTTACACTATTTGTTTTAAAAAAAATTACGTAACCATTACGCTGTAGAATTTTCGTCTCAAAATATCTCTCTTTTTTGCAAGAAATTCTCTTGTTTTTTATGTGAATACCCAAATAAATTTTAATTTATAGGTGTATTCATCAAGATATAAAATTTATCTATTTTATTCTATAATTTACATACATATTACCCTTACTCCCATTATATGGGTTATAAATGACATAATGATCTTATTTTTAAGGACCTTTTAAAACATCATGGTTTTGATACGAAACCCATTTATTTAATTTTCTTTGGGTTATTTATGAAATGTTTGAGTATGATATTTGTGGGTCGCATGAAAATAAAGACATATTAAGGGTGCACTTTGATAGAACTCCAATTCATTGGACAAATAATTTAATATCTACAGATGATATGTTTCACGATACCTTAGTAATTTTTATGACACCATGGGGATGGACATTGGTTATATGTTAATGAATTTCTAAATAAAATGTTGTAGCCACATACTAAAGTAATTTTTCAAGTTATTTTCATTATGATATGACTGTAATCCCATTTTCATATGTTTTTCATCAAGTTCTTATGGATATCACAAGTAAACTAATTCCCTTGCTTTCCTTACTAGGCCTTCTGCTCACCCTTTTCTTTGATGTATGTATCCAGGTAATGAGATGAAGTAGTTGTAGATAAGATGAAATTTTCAAGAGGATTTTCTTCATTATTTAAAAGTGTTTTTAATGTTTTAATGTATTTTGTTCTAGATTTCCAGGACACTAGACATTAAAGGTTCTCTTTTTGTAAAGTGTAATGAAAAGTTATGTAATAAAAAGGCGGGATGCCATAATGTTTTTGAAGGATAAATTGTTTTTAATTTTAGACTACACTTCCTTCTGTAATGAATTCTGAAAAACACTTGTTGTTATAAGTTATTTTTAATAATAAATATATCCCCTATAAATGTTTTCTCATATAATTATGATATAGACTGTGATGAATTGTTGATATGTTTTCTATTAATGAGTTTTGGAGATCGCACATTTATCTTATTTTCCCTTCCTTAGGTTATAAGGATTATTATAAGTTTTTTAAATTATAAAATATATGGCATAAGAGTTTGATTATGGGGAAATGATTATAGATTAAGATGTTTAGTTAAATAATATAAAAGACTCTAAACCATTAGGTCCTTAGGATATACAATTATTTGTGAGATTTATTAATTAAACCATGATATCAATATATTATTTAATTTATGTTTAACTTGGGTCTTCATAGTCTATAGTTAAAGAGTAAAGAGATAAAGTATTCAAAAAATTACTCCAAGAGAATATGAAAGAAAAGATTAAATGAATTTAATACATGGAGTAGTAATAAATGAGATACTAATTCAACAGTTCATCAAAATATTATGATTCCCATAGAAATATTATTTGTATTTATACTAATTCCCCAAATATAGAAAAACATTTAATGGGAAAAATCACTACTACTGAACAAGCCTTTAACAACATTGGAATTTATTAGTACATGAAAAAAGTGTTGATAAAGGTGTTGTACCTCTCGTTCCCCTCGTTGTTTGATTTTCATGATCAAAATCACCTTATTATTTGTCTAATTTTGTTTGAAGTGTTTTTGAATGATAGGCACAAGGTTGCCAAGAAGTTGGCCCAAGAATGGACAAGAAGTGGACTGAAATTCAGTCCACCGGCCAACCAGTGTGATAGCACCGGCCAGCCGGTGGACCTGGCAGAGGCATTGCCCACTGCCAGGTTCCACCGGTCAGCCGGTGGCAACCTGATTCAACAGTGATGGCTACTGCCTCACCACCGTCCAGCCGGTGGCTCTGTCACCGGTCAGCCGGTGCTGCCTGGGCAGAAGGCCTTCTCAACGTCCAAGGCACCGGCCAGCCGGTGGCCCCGCACCGGCCATCCGGTAGCCCAGTCAAACTAGCCGTTGGCTTTGACCAGTCAACTCCCATTTGGCCTCCAACGGCTCCGAGGCCCTTTACAACAGCTCCGAAGACTCCCCAAGGGTTCCATGTCTATAAATAAAGGCCATGGAAGCCCCGGACACTAACCCGGATCATATACGAAGCCAACAGACATATTTTGTATCAATTGGCCAACCTCCGGCGACTTCCTTCAAAGGAACCTCAAGTGCTCCAACAACTTCCACATCCAAGGAGCTCCACCAAAGAAGCTTGGAAGCGGCCTTCAACATCTCCAATCATTCAAAGGCGACCAAGGCTTCTTCTCATATACGGTTTTTATTGTATATTTATTTTGAGCTTTAAATTTGGGTTTGTGCCTACAAACCCCAACACCTTTTCTCATCCCTCTTTCTTTTGGGTTTCACATCACCACTAAGGTGTGAAGAGGTTTCTTCAAGCCTTTCCTTTTAAAAGGCTTGTGTCATAGGTGAGCTAGCCTTCACCTGTAAGAAGGCTAGTGGGTTCTTGCTTAACCACCAAAAGCAAGCTGTAATAGGTTCTAGTGCTACCTCAAAGCCTAGTGGGTTTCTTGCTAAAACCATTGAAAAGCAAGCGGTAGAATCTCTCAACGGTTTAGTTGGGAGCAGAGACGTAGGCCGGGTTTTGGCCGAACTCCGTTAACAATTTCTTGTGTGATTGCCTCTTTTATTATCCGCTGCACATACTTTGATTTCACTTTGATTTTAAATTGTTTTTTTATTTTTTAAAAGGCAATTCACCCCCCCTCTTGCCATCACTCCCTTCTTTCTCCGCCAAACAATTGGTATCAGAGGGAAATTTGAGTAATACCCTAACCGGTTTCAAATTCAAGATCTTTTGTGATGGCCTCAACTTCTTTCGCCCCCGAAGGATATTCTTTGGGTCGTGCTCCATTTTTTGATGGGACCGACTATAATTATTGGAAAACCCGCATGACCACTTTTTTAAGAAGCATAGGATATCCTATTTACAAAATTGTCATGCAAGGTTATTCTTTTTCTTCCCACGACGAATCCAAATGGACCCCCGCCGATATTAAGAATTTTGAGCTTGATGGCAAAGCCATGAATGCTCTTCATTGCGGGTTAGATAGAAATGAATTTAATCGTGTTTCTACTTGCTCTTCTTCACATGAAATTTGGAAGCTTTTAGAAGTGACCCATGAAGGCACTAATAAAGTCAAAGATACTAGATTAGATATGTATAGACAAGACTTTGAATCTTTTTCAATGCATCCAAATGAGTCTATTTCTGAAATGTTTACACGCTTCACTGACGTTTGCAATGGCAGAAAATCTCTTGGTGATGATGTTTCAGCTGAAGCAATGGTCAAGAAGATTCTATGGGTCCTTCCGAGCTCATGGGCACCTAAAGTGACGGCAATCCAAGAAGCTAAGGATGTCAAAAACATGCCGGTCGAGGAGCTCATTGGATCCCTAATGACCTACGAGATCACGTTGAGGAGGCAAGCTCAAAAGGAGGGCACACCAATCAAGACACCAAAGAACATTGCCCTCAAGGTACAAAAAGAAGTAAGCTCCTCCTCATCATCCTCATCTTCCTCATCTTCTTCATCTTCAAGCGGTGACTCGGAAATGGAGAATCTCGCCCGCCAAATGCACAAGTTTATGAAGAAGCACAAGAAGAAGAAATCTCGCAAGCATCGAAAGCAAGAACCCGACAAAAGATCGGAGCCCAAGGTAAAATGCTACGGGTGCGGCGAAAAGGGCCATTACAAGCCCGATTGCCCACTCAACAAGAAACGGACTAAGGAAAAAGGAAAGAAAAAGGTCCTCAAGGCGACATGGAGTGACACCTCCTCATCATCCTCCTCCTCCTCCTCCTCGAGCGACCAAGGTACAAAATGCCTAATGGCATTTCACGAGGTAACTTCTTCCGATTCCTCATCCTCGTCCTCATCTTCAAATTCTTTTAATCATTTATCATATGAAGAACTTCAACATGTGCGAGACCAATTAGAAAATGGTTTTCATGAGCTTTCTTCAAAATTCGTTGCTTTGAAAAAGAATTTCAAAAAACTCTCTTCCGAAAAGGAACAACTTCTCAAAGAGAAGGAGGAGTTGTCCCTCAAATTACAAAACATTCCCAATGTTGATTCTTTGGAATCAACAATCAAATATCTAAGGGAATCTCTTGCTAAATTCACCAACGGAGAACAAAACCTTTCAAAACTCCTTGGTTCTCAACGTATTTCTAGAACCACACATGGACTTGGCTACACCAACCAAGCTTCCTCCTCCCATGCTCCAACTGTTTTTGTAAGGGGGAGCTCTAGTTTTAAATTTTGTAATTATTGTAAGAAACCCGGGCACCTCATTTATGAGTGTGATTGCAAAAATGCCCGGTACGGTCAACCCAAATCTATTTTTTATTCGGACGAGTTTTATAGGAGAAGACCCGCCATGAAACAAATTTGGATTGAAAAATCCCTTTTGGCGAGTCTCTCCGGGCCAAAAATAGTTTCGTTTCCCCGATGATCTTTTGTTTTATTTAGGGGGAGAAATTTTCTTAAATTCAAAAATCTCTTTCGATTCTTTTTTCAATTTAAATTCTTTTTTGATTCAAAACTCTCAATTTCAAAAATTTCATTTGGTTTCAAATTTCAAATTTCAATTGGCTTTTGATTCAAAACTTTCAATTCAAACTGTTATTCAAATTTTCATTTCAATTTCAAAAATCTCTATTGATTTTTCAATTCTCATATCTAGTTTTTCAAACCCTTTCCCTCAATCAAGTTTTATGCCCCGTGCTATTTTGATAATCACAAAGGGGGAGAAATTCTTGATTGATTGGGGGAGAATCCTTTTGATCATGCTTAGCATTTACTTTCTTTATCCTTTAAGCATGTCTTTCTTTTATGTATTTTACATTTATTGTTTTGGTGATTGTGATCATCAAAATAGGGGGAGATTTTTGTACCTCTCGTTCCCCTCGTTGTTTGATTTTCATGATCACAATCACCTTATTATTTGTCTAATTTTGTTTGAAGTGTTTTTGAATGATAGGCACAAGGTTTCCAAGAAGTTGGCCCAAGAATGGACAAGAAGTGGACTGAAATTCAGTCCACCGGCCAACCGGTGTGATAGCACCGGCCAGCCGGTGGACCTGGCAGAGGCATTGCCCACTGCCAGGTTCCACCGGTCAGCCGGTGGATCTGTCACCGGCCAGCCGGTGGCAACCTGATTCAACAGTGATGGCTACTGCCTCACCACCGGCCAGCCGGTGGCTCTGTCACCGGTCAGCTGGTGCTGCCTGGGCAGAAGGCCTTCTCAACGTCCAAGGCACCAGCCAGTCGGTGGCCCTGCACCGGCCAGCCGGTAGCCCAGTCAAACTTGCCGTTGGCTTTGACCAGTCAACTCCCATTTGGCCTCCAACGGCTCCGAGGCCCTTTAAAACGGCTCCGAAGACTCCCCAAGGTTTCCATGTCTATAAATAAAGGCCATGGAAGCCCCGGACACTAACCCGGATCATATACGAAGCCAACAGACATATTTTGTATCAATTGGCCAACCTCCGGCGACTTCCTTCAAAGGAACCTCAAGTGCTCCAACAACTTCCACATCCAAGGAGCTCCACAAAAGAAGCTTGGAAGCGGCCTTCAACATCTCCAATCATTCAAAGGCGCCCAAGGCTTCTTCTCATATACGGTTTTTATTGTATATTTATTTTGAGCTTTAAATTTGGGTTTGTTCCTACAAACCCCAACACCTTTTCTCATCCCTATTTCTTTTGGGTTTCACATCACCACTAAGGTGTGAAGAGGTTTCTTCAAGCCTTTCCTTTTAAAAGGCTTGTGTCATAGGTGAGCTAGCCTTCACCTGTAAGAAGGCTAGTGGGTTCTTGCTTAACCACCAAAAGCAAGCTGTAATAGGTTCTAGTGCTACCTCAAAGCCTAGTGGGTTTCTTGCTAAAACTATTGAAAAGAAAGCGGTAGAATCTCTCAACTGTTTAGTTGGGAGCGGAGACGTAGGCCGGGTTTTGGCCGAACTCCGTTAACAATTTCTTGTGTGATTGCCTCTTTTATTTTCCGCTGCACATACTTTGATTTCACTTTGATTTTAAATTGTTTTTTTATTTTTTAAAAGGCAATTCACCCCCCCTCTTGCCATCACTCCCTTCTTTCTCCACCAAACAAAAGGTGCCTTTTAGAAGCTCTAGAACTCGCATTTATAAAGGGTACCTTTTATCAGTTTGTTTTTCTAGTGTTGATAAAATGAACCCTTTATCAGCACATTTTTTAGCAGAAATAAAAGGCAACTATTATCAGCGCAATTTTTTAGCATTGATAAAGGGTTTCTTTTGTCTATGCATTATGTTTAGCGGTGATCAAGGAAACCCTTTATCAATACTTTATTTTTAGTGCCCATAAAATAATACTTTATCAACACTTTTTAGTGTTGATAAAAGTTCATATAAAATGAAATAATTATATAAATTAAAAATAAAAATGATTTTATTAAAATAATATTAATTTTTCTATTAATTAAATAATTATTCATAAAAATAAATAAATTGAATATAGTATATAGAAATTATAAATAGTATATATTAAAAATATATACATATATGTGTAATAGTAATAAAGCAAATAAAAATTAAAAATATGTAAATTGAGAAAAATATTAAACATTTTATTAATTAAATAATTATTGATAATGTTAATAAATAGTATATATTAAATATATAGATATATATGATTGTATATAAATATGATTTATATAGTAAAAAATATTATTTATGATTTACATTAAATATTAATATATTTAGTGAATAATGGTTTATAGTTAAAAATTAATCTGAATTAAAATACTTACTAATTGCATCGAGAAATGGATATAATTGATTTTTTTTGTTTTTAAATTTAACATAGATCAAACTCATTATATTTAATTCACATATATGCAACTAATACATTTTTATATAAATATTAACAAACACAAATATTTTTTGGGAATTTAATAAATTTATAATATTTATTTTATATATACTTATTTACTAGGTTTTAATATATTTAATATGTATTCAACTTTATTTCAATATATATCCATTTTTTAACGATTTATAATATTCAAAATTATCCAAATTTTTAATATTGTACACACTTTTAATTAATCAATGTTACTCATTTTTAACATACATTCACTTGATATTAAATATTCATTAATAATATTAAAAATACATTTGAAAAAAAAATATTTATAAATGAATATATTTATAAATGTATATTTTTAA
This sequence comes from Viscum album, assembly GCA_963277665.1. Taxonomy (NCBI): domain Eukaryota; kingdom Viridiplantae; phylum Streptophyta; class Magnoliopsida; order Santalales; family Viscaceae; genus Viscum; species Viscum album. The sequence continues at coordinate 1,106,611,579 of OY728140.1, forward strand.
TTTTTTTTACATTTACAAATATAAATATATAAATAATATTTCTTAAAAAGTTTATATATAATTATAAATAAATAATTACAAAATGATAATAAATTTATTTAAACAATGAATATATTTACTGTATATATATAACTATAGAAATATATAGAATGGTATAAATATTTTTTTTAAAAATTATATAATTATAAATAAATAATTATATATTTAAAGAATTATAAAATTATTATTTCATAAAAGTATTATTATTAGTATTATATTTATATATAATAATAGAACATTTTTAAAAATTATTATAAGTATTTATAAACTCTTTTATGGCACTGATAAAAATAAGTATTTATCAGTGTTAAAAAATTGCAGTTAAAATGAATCTTTATTAGTGAAAAAACATTAGAGATGATAAAGATTGATTTTATCAATGATTATTCACATAGTGCTGATAAAAGATATATTTTTAGTTATTTTTTTGATGAACTGATAAAAATGTCCTGATCTATTTTAAGAAACCTAACCATCGCGAACTACTTCGTGATATCTGAGGATCTCCACAGATGTAACCTACTACTGATACTCCTCCTTGTTGAATGCAAGATCAAATATAGATAATAATCAAGGTTCCAACTATTGAAAGGCACGAGTCCATGGAATGAGTGATTCAAGGGTGGATGAAAACCAAGGCTCAAATGAAATCCAAGCTTTTTTATATTTTTAACTTCCCTCAGTTCTCCACAAAACCATCTATTCCCACACATGTTTAAACCAAAAAGTCCAGTTGCACTATCCTATAATAAAACAACCAAAAATTCATTTTTTTAGAAATATTAAAGTATCATCATCCCCGATAGCATGTGGCTCTTATTGGGACTTCATTGGTTCTGTGAAACCTAAAATATATCAAACCCATTATTGGGTCATGTTTTATTGAGGTATAATATGCTCCCAATTCCTATATTCCATGACATCTACCTCTTTACAACCATAATCTTTTGAGAAAATCATCCATATAACGGTTGATGGTGTCATTTTTTGGGATTATTCCATTAAAAATCACTTAAGAACCTATTTTTCATATTTTGATTGAGAAATTAGTGTGCTATTTTTTATTTGATTCACTTATAAACCAATGAAAATGTCTCACTAATCAAATAAATCTCAATATCATACCTCATATGATCTACAAAAAAATTGCATTGTGGTTTTTCCAATCCTAAAATATTATGCCATTGACATATGAGTACCAACATACATTGATAATTCTCTTTATTAATGTAGAGGGTCTGATCAACTCTACCATTCTAAATACAAATACTTATTAGGCATTGATCCAACCTCAAATAACAGGCTCTCAGTGATTTCTTTATCTTATAACAATAATTATTTAACTAACACACATTTCTTTCATTTTCCTCTATAATAAACCCATTCGGGTTTTCAATGTATACCCCCCTTAAGAACTCCATTGAAGAACATATATTTAACATTCATTTGGAATACTTTTAATTACATTTTCACAAAAATAGCAAAAAAAAATCAAATATTTTACTATCGGGATTTGGAATTAAATTTACCATAAATATAAATTCCTTTGATCTAGGAGTTCCCCTTGAACACTATTCATTCTTTATTTTGATCCACTTTCCCAAACCAATGAATTTATTACTGAACACCCACATAGGATTTGATAAATTTTTTGTCTTCAAGCCTGGGAACAATTTCCCATTTCCCATTGTTCTTATTTATATAAAGCTCTTAATGCATAGATTTGATCGAATTATCATATTTTTCATCCTATAAAAATGATTTAGGCTCTACTGGTGAAAAATGAGGTATTTTGTAGAGTCTTACTTCTTCTAGTTTTCACCAAACATTTCTGATAACCAATGAAATTTTATTCATTGATTTTGGCCATCCTTGTATTTCTCACAGTTATTAAAAATATCACCATCTTTTAATGATAACCCACTGATTCATATTTTTTAAAAATAAATTCATTTTTTTCAACACACATATAATAAACAGTATGTATGTTTTATGTTAATCCATCTAAAAACAAATCATTCATTAATATTGCATTCTGGTTCCTCCCTTAGTAATCTTTGACTACAATCCATGTAATTCTAAAAAATGGGAGGCATTACCCATTTTAGATAACATAATTGAGTAAAAATGGCATCCTCATCAGTTTCATCAACAAAACAATTATTATTACAATTTGTTGCTAGGGACTCAATCCCATATCATTTATGTTTCTTATATTACTTTGAGTAGTATTCATAATATTTATGGATACTGAATTGAGTATTTCATGCAACATAGGAAAATTTTAACAAGATATAGTGGATGAGTTCCAAACAATGAAATTCAATGATAATCGTTCAAAAGATTAGCTGTTGAGAATGAAAATATTGTTGAACGTCCACCTTTGGATGAATTCAGAGGATCACACCTACCATAATGAAGAAAATATTTTCTTAAATTAAATTACCCATTTTCATTAAAGAATTTTTTTTTGAAACAAAAAAATGTTGCGTTTAACTTATTAGAATTATCTATAAAAATTTCCTTAGATAATATATATATTATGTGTATTTATTTATTTATTATATAAAATTAATATTTTATAAACCCAATAGGATATATTTAATTTCTATTGTATGATTGAAAGATTCAATATAATGTATCATATTTTCTCCTCATCCTCCTCACTATTCGATTGATTATTTGGTAATATTTGTTTTTATTTTTTATCATCATTTTTTTGTTACCATCAGCATATCCCAGTGGTAAAAAATGTTTGCGTAGTAAAATAATTATCCATAGAATTAATATATTATTTAAAATCTATGTTTAATGTATTTATTTTTAGTATTCCTCATATATTAATTATTATTTGTACAAGTGGATTATTTTGTTCTATTTGGGGTGTTTTGGTCGAAGCTCTGCGAAGCTCCTCATTCTGGTGAATTTTGTGACATAATGGGAAAATGATCTTCCTGTGATCGTATGACTTTCAATAATGAGAATAGTTCTTGAGTTAAGAACCTCGAGTCAATATTTAGTGTTTGGTGTTCAACATATAAATACAATGTAAACACGAATACATTTTTTGTTAGAATTTTTTTGAGACTTTGTATGTGAAGGAATAAATTTCACCTCAATTTGACACATGGTATGACCTATATGAATTAGAATTCTTCTTTTTATTTAATATTGTCATTAACATTAGTAAAAATGAAAACTAACAAACTCAAAACTAAGAAGACATATTAAAATTATTTTGACACTTTTGGAAAACAATAAATGAGTTATTTGGGATGTGTAGGAATCACCCATACCTCAATTCGACTCATGGTGTGACTGATATGATTGAATGTGTTATTTATTAGTTCAAATTCGATAGTTTAGTTCAAAAAATTCCATTCATTGAAAAAAATATAAAGTTCTTGTTTTTTCATAATAATTTAGGAAATTTATTCATATTTTATTTGTGACATGTAGGAATCATTCTCATGTCAAACTGATACACGATGTGATCAGTATAGGTCAAAGTGTGTGTTTTTAGTTTCAAATGAAATTTTAGTAAAAAATAAATTGACATACTCAAATATATGAAAAATCATTCAGATTATTAAGATACATTAGGAAAAATATCCATAAAACATTTGTGATTTGTATGAATCAGTTGTACCTCAATTCAATTCACAACCTGATTGGTATGACACCAATTGCATCATTTTATTTAAAATTGACATCAATTTTAGTAAAAATGACAACTGACCTACTAAAAACTGATTAAACTCATCCAAATTGTTTTATTAATTTATAAAAATATCCATAAGTCATTTTTGACGTGTAGGATTCATCCACACCTCTATCATATGCACAGTGTGACCGATATGACTTAAATTGTGTATTTTCTTTAAAAAAAATTGAGATAAATTTCTGTAAAAATGACAAATGACCTATTCAAAACTTAATATATATTCATATTTTTTTACACATATGGAAAACAATTCATATGTCAATTTTTATGTGTAGGAATCCCACTCACCTCAATTAGATACCTGATGTGCCCAGTATGACTCAATGTATCTGTTACCATTTTAAAATTGATAGTGTAGTTCAGAAAATGGAACTCACTAAAAATTGAGTAAAACACACACAATTTTATTGATTATTTAGAACATTGATTCAAATGTAATTTGTGATTTGTAAGAATAAGTCTCACATCAAAATGATATATGTTGTGACTGGTATGAGTCAAAGTGTGTGGTCCTAGTTTAAAATGACAATTTAGTAAAAATACATGTGACATTCTCAAACAAGAAGTAAATAAATTAAAATGGGTTGTATTATTTATTAAAATTATCCATAACTTTTTTGGACTTGTATGAATGATCCACACCTCAATCTGATCCATGGTTTGACTGATATGACTCGAATTGTATCATTTTATTTAAAATTGACATCAATTTTAGTAAAATGGAAAACTAAACTACTCAAATCTGTATAAATAAATTCATATAGTTTTGATACATTAATAAAATGATCTATAAGTAATTTGTGATGGGTAGGAATTAGCTTCACATTAATCTGATACATGATGTTTCCAGTATGACTCAATGATTCTGTTATCAGTTTAAAATTATCATTTAGTTCAAAAAGTGTCACTGACTAAAAACAATGAAAACATGATCATATTGTCTTTTTCATATACAAAAACTATTTATAAGTCATTTTTGATGTGTATGAATCATTATCAAATCAAACTGACACACAATGTGACTAATATAAGTCAAAGTGTGTGTTTCTAGTTTAAAATGACATTCTAGTAAAAAAACAAGAAACATACTCAAAACTGAGCAAACACGTATTGATTGTTTTGATACTTTAGGAAAATGATCCACAAGTCATTAGTGACATGTAATAATCATACACACCTCAATTTGACACAAAATGTGACTATTATGACTCCATGTTTGTATTTTCAATATATTAGTGTCATTTTAGTTAGAAACATGCATCACATTTCCAAAACCAAGAAAACAATCCTTGAGTGTTTTCATTTAATATTATCTGTTATTAATTAATCAATTTCCTCTTCCTTTTTTTCTTATAGTTATTTATTTTATTTTTAAGGTGATAATGCATGAATATGAACAAGAAAGGGGCTGACAAGCACGAATCAACCACAACTCAATTCGATATACAAAGTTCATTGTATTAATCGACATTTAGATTAAAATCAACACTTTATATTAATTTATTTATTTATATTATTACTAAAATAATATTTTTTTATATAGGTGATTTGTTTATCGAGCAGGGGTTAGGATCAAAAGACAAAAAAATACTACTATTTTCGAATGTATGTAATAATTTGTATTTACGTAATTGTATAAACCAATGTTTGGAAAATAAATAATATATATTTTTCTTATATTTATGTTGTAAATTTTATTTAATTTAAATTTAGTATACATACTATATTTTTCTCATTTCGTAGTGTTTTTAGTGGTGCGGTGTGCTGTTACAACATACTTTATTGGTGTAGCAGTGTGTTGTTATAGAATACCATAGTATTCCCCTTTATCAGTGCCTCTATAATCCATGATAAAGAAAACATCATTTAGTTCTTATATAATCAATTATAAAATATCTGGGCTATTAATATTTCTCCAGTAGTCAGTGCTTCTCCAGTAATGATAATGTCCATTTTAGCACTGTTAAAGGCCTATTTTGTATTAGTGAATGACTATTGAAGAACATAACAATATTAATCCTGATTCAAAATGATTATTTTATTAAATATGTGATGAAAGTGAGAGTGAATATGATTTCGATGCCCTGGTAGTTAAATAAATGGTTTTGTATGTAAGTAGTATATAAAAAAGAGAATGAAGAGTAAATGATGAATGTGATAAAATTAAGGCTATCTTTTCTAATATTATTAAAAATGTAAATTGAACATAAATATGATTCCATTTAATATAAGGAAGTATTTTTAAAAAATTATATTATCATTATAAATCAAATATTTTTAATAAAAATCTGAATTTTTATTTGTAAGACTTAAAGAATAAGTTTTCTAATGTTAATTTTGATAGGAATGCAAAAAGTGTTATTAAATAATCAGAAGACCTTCTTAAGAATGATGATCATATTTTGAAGAATTCTTTGATAAAATTAAAACATTCTAATGATAAAAAATCACATATTAATTAATATTATATAAATAAATCCTTAAAAATTATTAACACGTTTTACTAATGGAATAAAATATTTTGAGAATATGTATAATCATCTGAGTCCCAAAAGTTATATATATATAATTAGAAGTAAGTCCATTGGATGCAATAATAATCAATCAACCTATTTATTACCAATTCAAGGACCTTTTTTCAATACATATTAGAGAGGAGAATAGTGGATGTATAAGTCTTCATTAAATAATGTTTGATCATTTGGATAACCACAAGATTTTATTTATAGGGAATTGTCTACATAGGAGCACTAATGATATAAGAAAATATGGGTTCAAAATTCCTATTTTGATAATACATTCATATACAAATTTGTTATATCCTTTAAAGACTTTTTAAAGAAATAAATCTCATATTCACCATTATCTAAATACCAATATCTGATGCCTAGTATTTTTTTTAGTTTTACCGAAATTTATATTAATTTTTTGTGATTTGTTTTCTCTTCAATAATATAAAATTCTTTTTATGTTATGAATATTATATTTCTTTAATTGATTTTAATTATTAGGAGTTATAGATTTATACTGTTTTTTAGATTACTTCTTAAAAAATAAAATTTTTATTAAAGGGGTATTTTATTTTTATATCAATCTATCTATAATTATCTTCTCAAGAGAACGATCATACTGATTTACATAAAGATAAATTTCAGAATATTTTTCTATAACTATGGATCTTTATAAGTGTAACTATTTGATCTTTAATTGATTTTATTTTAATGGAATTTGATTATTTTTAAATTAATACTTTTGAAAGTTGAAATTTTAAATATTTTAAATAATTAATTGAATCGTATGTTATGGTGTATTTTTTTGATTTCCCAATCTTGGATGATCAATAGATGTTCTAAGCTGTGTTTTAATTCCAATATAAATGTCTGGACTGAAAGTTGTTTTGATGAATTAAATTTAGAGATACCATTATACATCTTAAAAAATTTTAAATTACTATTCATTTTCCACTAAAAATGACTTTGTCTGAAGAAATATAATGAATATATATTTTTTATGAACGGATAGTAGACTGAGAGGTGTTTCTAAAGCATTATTTTATTTTAACGTGTCTTTTTAAATTCCAGTTATATGAAGATATTATTTTGTTTAAGGGATATTATGAACTGAATTATTATTCAATCATTCATGAGTTTTATATAACTATAAGATTCATAGAACTAGAAAATGGAAAATGAGAATCATTTACTATTTTCATGAAACCAATGAATATAACCTTAGATAGGATTTCTAAAATAATGGTACCATCGTTTGAAGGTGAATCAATATTTTTTTCACAAAATATTTTATATGTTTCTGAATCTTTGGAAAATAGAAATGACAAATATAATATTTTTTGGTTAATAATAATGCTCATAAAATAAATCACACGTCACCAATGTTTTAGATTGTATTTCAAAATTTTCAATCATTTTTATTTCCTAAGAATAGTGACAAAGATACATTTTGAATTCATGATTCATATATGATATAATTTCTTTTCAAAATTAGGATGTACCCTATTGAAAAATATATAGAGTTTTTGAAAGAGTATTCTAAAAATCAAAGTCACCAAGATGTTTTTAAATTACTGAAATATATTATTTAGGGAACCATTGAATTTGGCACTAAATACCTATATAACGTGGATATGTTTTTTCTCCTAGAATCCCATTTTAGTGGGAACCATATGGGAAAATGAATTTATCAATGAGATGTTTTCCTAGTTACCATTATAGAGTTGGAGTAGGATCACTTTTCCGTATTACATAGTTGTATGTAGTTACACTATATGGTAAAACTCAGAAATAAATAGATAGGGGTTTGAATCCATCAAGGGATGAAATATAGATATCAAATATTGATAATAAATAGTTTATTTTATGGTATTGACACCATATTTTTGTGTGGTTATCTGAAAATTAGAATTTAATTTTAGAATAACATCAATGGAAATCTTGAGGACCAATATTGCAAGTGTTATCTTACTGTGGATATATAATTATATAATATACATTCCATATAGAGAAACTTGATGAGTGTAGTATAATGAAAAATAATAGAGTAACTCTTACGGAAGAATATGTACATGAATTTGGTACTATGGAAAACAATACAATTTTTGTGAATATGCCATAATTTTTTATCATTGAGAAAATATGGGAGTTGCTTCATTTAAAATTTTAAGTGATTAATTTTCGATGAAAATGGGTTGAAAATAAGAGTGAAGATAAAGAAAATGTATTGGTATTGGTGAAAGTATATTTTCATTAGAAAGATTACAAGGATTAAGTGATCATAGTTTCATCCTATGCAGCAAAAGTATTTTATACCATATATCTTCAAAAAGATTTTTTTTATTGTTATGTTTTCATATAAAAAATGTTTAGGGACAAATAAAGTTTTTACTGAGGAAGAATCTTTTAGTGGTATGTCATAATCATTTCATAGTGGTCCCTAATGTTCATTAGGATCATACAAACCACTAAGAGGGGGGGGGGGTCAAATCTGTAGTGATGTTTTTATAGTTCCTTTTCTATTAAATTAACCCCTTTAGCTATTATATTTTTTAACCTTATCAATTTTTTAATAATATAACAATAATTAAACAATAAGAACATAATGACAGAAATAAAATATTCACCAAGGGTATCAAACACTTCAATATCTAAATGGGAGTAAAGCAATCCAAATCATCATAAATATAATCAATATAAAATTATAACATAATTTTTTTTCATAAAATCAAAATATCCCTATAACAATTCATCATGTTGTTTTTCAAGGTAAGAGGGTACTCTTGGGAGTGTCAATATGGTAGGACTGAGATAATAAACATCTTCAAGCCTCTCTTTGAATGAAACCATCAAATTTATGGTGTCTTCTAAGGAAAGTAATAAGATGTCATCAACTGGTTATATCTTTTCAAAAATCAAAAAATAATCAGACAATTGGTGGAATAATAAATCATTAAATAAAGTAATATAAATAAGATGATCTTCTAAATTGGTTATATATTCCACCAATTATTCTTGTCCCTCCTATTGCTGGATCTTAATACAATCCCCAAAATGTAAATCTTGTATATCCATCCTGGAATATAGGGGCGTATCTATTGGAGTTGGTTCCCTAGAACTAACTTCTTTGTACTTTATGATAACATTATTCATAGTTTTAAATATTAATATACTCCTTATCACATCATGATTGTTATTATATGTGACATATTAGATAGTAATTTCCTAAGAGTAGATATCATTTTAAAAGGTCATAGTATTTCCTTGCTTTGATGAGAACCAGAAGTGTTGAAAACAATTATTAAATATATGATCTATAGAAAAAATAGATCATTTGAGGGACAAAAATGATACATTCTATCATAGGTGGAGACTGAGAATTCTTTTAATAACATTCTCATGGTGTATACACTTGGTAATATCCAATGTGGGATATTATGAGAATGAGACCTGCTAGTAGGGAATCCACATATATATATCATTGGAAGTTCATATCTAAGTTCATGTGTATTGATCATTAGACTTTAATAATTTTATTTATGAGTATAATAAGTCATGTACTAAGATGTATTTATGAAAACAGGGATGATATATGTTCATAGTGGGTTTAGATACATTGGGTGTGCCTTGAATAATATTTCTTTAATGAATATCGTGAGAAGGAATTTTTCCATTCTATTTTATAAAAAAAACATGAAATATCAAGCCCTTTGATTGAAATAATATAGCATAAATAAATATAAGGACATGGTGTTTATAGAAATGTTCATTAACCAAAAATTCAAAGAAAGATACATCAAACACATTGGTTGATGGCAACAGTGTGAAACCCGCTTGATTAGATATATCATGATAAAGGGATTATATTACACAATAATCATAAGTATGAGGTATTGTGTCATTTACAAATTAAATATGTTCCCTATGGGTGCCTTGGCATGTTGCTAAATGCTAGCCTTGGGATTTAGGCACTTTCACTTAATTCCAGCAAGACAGTGTCCTAGAGGGTCACTCACTAAGTGTATCCAGAATCTCAAATAAATAATATATAATTTATTACTTAAAAAGATAAATAAATAATATTCACTCATGTAGTTTAATAATTATTCAAGTTTCTTTGATCACATATATTCAATCACTAGTTATTCGAGATCATATATTTTGAGTATAATAATTAATAAATATTTATTTTCTATTTAATTAATATAATATTAATATATTAATTGGAAAATAAGGAAGTGATATTCTTTTAAATAAATAGTCATTATTCAAGGAATGATAAATATTATAGAGGAATGTTGGATTGACTATAATGGGCGAGTGAGAAATAAAATATATTGATTATTATTTAAATAAATAAAATTTATTTTTAATTCACAAGTTAAGCACATATCAAAAAACATTAATAATATTATTATTATAAACATGGTGTACAACAAGGGTTTAACTAAATAATAAGGAGAACATGTGAATTTATTTATTTCTAACCCTAGTGACATATAAACTCAATTATATTATTTTATTATAGATACAATTCATTTTTTTAGTTAAGAACAATGAATTTAGAGAATACTCTGAAGCCATTGGGATCTCCCTTCTCAAAGAATTATCCCAATAATAGAGGCTGATATTCCTCCACCTCCCACTGTAAGCTATAGAGAGACCGTGGAGAATGATTTGGATGTGATTATCATGGAAATAAAAGTAATACAATGCAAGCAATATGACCTACTGTGCTAAGACCAAGAGATTCCTATGACGAAATTTTAAGATTTGAGGAACACATGTGGATCATCTCTAGAGGGAATCTTCTCTTAATTCCTGCAACGTAATGATGGTACAATGAAAATCTATTTTCAGATCCATCAATGAAGAAATAATTTCAATAAGGAAATTATTTAATTAATTAAAATGGCTATATATAATATGTGATGATCTTCTCTATAGTTCCAACATTTTATCCATTTTTTATTTTCTTTGATTCTATTACATTCATCAACATTACCATTTTTATTCAAAGAAACAAGAATACAACAAAAACAAGGAGATCCAAGGCTTAGGGAGGCCAGAAATAATGAAGACCTAGGGAATCCCCCCAGATCATGTTCACCCCCTCAAGTTTAAGATGAGAAACATGGGAAATACATTATAACAGGGTACCTAGGGTCACCGTAGAAGCCAAGTGTTCCGCCACCTTATTCCCCTCCCTCTACACGTGAATGAATCGAGTATTACTGTCTAGTAGGGCTATGCATTTTCGGATTTTGTAAATAATGTACCAGGGTATTATACCATTTCCACAAAAGGATTCACATATTAACATTGAGTTTGTCTCCACATGTGAGATGTGAAGCTCCTGTTGCCTGCATAAGGAGATTCCTGAAGGAACAGCTTGTGCCTCCACCTGTAGAGAGTTACCTTCACCATAATGCGCTATGAATGTGACATACGCATTGCCTTTAAAATCTCGGACCACTCCTCTGCCGTGCATATCATCCAAAATACAGGACCCGTCTATATTCAGCATGAGGCCAAAACCAGGAGGATTCCATCTCACCCATGTACCCTACTGTCGAATACCCACCTGCTGGGCAGGATTATGAAGCGCATACATACTGCGAAGTGAAGGCGAGTCCGAACATAAATCCTCAATCCCGTACAAATCAAGCAGGGAGCATCTCGTAGTGGTGATGATACTGCTACCCGAGGTGGGTAAACCCTCATACCAGGCCCGGTTCCGCACATTCCATAGCCCCCAACACCCCGCACTAAAAATACAAGTGCGCGCCGAACTCTCCTTCACAGTCCCAGTCGCCCCCTGAAACCAGCCCTCCAGGAAGGCCCTGATACTAGCCGCCCTGGGAACGTGACCAGTGAAGAGCCCAGAGAAATCCTATACCTGCATGGCCTACTCCCCTTCGAAGAAAATATGATCGATTCCCTCCTCCCTTTTGCTCTCATAGAAATGGCAGCCAGAAGCCATACTAATCCCGATCCTTTTGACATTATCATTAGTTGGAAGGTCCCGATGTTGAATATGCCATGTTAAGAAGTTATACTTAGTCAGAATCTTCTTGCACCACACCTGCTCGAACCATCCCCATTGCTTCCCCTGAGTAGGGATGAGGCTGTGAAAATCTTTCGCATTAAAATGGCTCGGGGTGGAGGGAGTGAACACACATCAATCCGAGACCAAGCTCAAGGTGATGGAGTCATATTGCTCCCATAGGTTCACATCTAGAATTTCTCTGAAGAACTGGGGAAAATGACTCGCCTCCCTGAAAGAGATAATAGGGGCTGGACAGCCAGAATAACCAAGGACTCTTCCCGTCCAATCGTGATGACAAAAAAGGAAATTTCCCTCCCCGATGATCCACTTCGAGGAATTAAATAAGCTCATAATATTGTTACACACTGAAGACCAAAGCGGGGACTCCCTCCCAGAAGAAATTTGGGCATTGCCCCATAACGAAGATCCATCATCTTTCCCCACAAAGATCGCTCTTCAATCACCTCCCAAGCCAGCTTCGCATGCATGTACATGATAATGCTCCCAAGACTTTTGACATTGATTCCGCCCTCCGCGATGGGATGAACAATTTTCCCTCAGGATACCCAATGCTGCTTCCCCTCAGAGGATGCATCCCATATGAACCAGGCCAAGAGTTTATCAATGGCTCAAATGAGTCCCTTCGGCACATTGGTAGGCGAAAGAGCATGCACGAGAATGGCTGAAAGAATGCTATTCATGAGAGTAATCTGACCACCAAATGATAAAAAGTGATTCTTCCAATTAAGAATACAGCCCATAATCTTACTCACCACATTATCAAAATCTCTAATTCACATTTGTCTCAGAGACATATAAATACCCATATATTCCATCGGAAACGAACCACGACACATACCCAAGCTACAACCCAAATTAGCCACCCCACTCGGATTACATGTGTCTGCCACATATAATCCACTATTTTCTTTGTTAATTTGTTGACCACTCTAGTGGCAGTATTCCTCAAGGATCATGATCATGCCCTGTATGGAATGCTTTCTCACATTAATGAATATAATGGTATCATCCGCAAACATCAAATAAGAAATGGGAGGGAGCCTTGGCCTCCTCCGGCAAAGAAGAACATCCCCTCTTACAAGCCCGCTATCAGTCAACTTGTTCAAGGTGTCCTGTATGAGGATAAAATGCTCGGTGATAACGGATCACCATGCATGAGACCTCTAACCATCTTGAAGAAACCATGGTTATGACCCATAAAAGACACTGCCATCAAAACTGATCTGAAGCACCCGAACTTGATATCACAAGGCCAACTAGAGAAGCCCATTTTCTGAAAGACCCTGTGGATGAAACCCCATTCGATCCTAATATATACCTTGTTCATATCAAGATTGATGGCCAGATTGTAGCCCCAGGATTTGAAGGAAAGGTCCCTTAACATCTCCTGGGCCATCGCTATGGCTCCCTGGATGGATCGATCCCTCATGAAACTGTGTTGTTCCTTGGATATCCATATATCTAGATTCCCAGCAAACCTCATGTTGATAATACTTTCCAGAATTTTGTAAGTAAAATTACATATACTCACCGGCCAGTAATGAAGAAGGGATGATGGTTCCTTGGTCTTCGGTAACAGGACTACAGTCATGGCCGAGGCAATTCTCGGGAGACTACCCCCTCTGAAGAAGTCCTGTATGGCATTGATGATATCCCCTTTCACCACCTCCCAGGAATGACTGTAGAAAGATCTAGGGAATCCTTCGGGGCCTGCAACTTTCTCATGATTAAAGTTTTGCATTGCAGCTTTGATCTCCTCCTCCTCCGGGACTCCCTCCATCAACTCATTATCTTGAGGAGAAACAAGAAGAGGAATCCTATCCTAGAAATATTCACCCCACAGGGTAACCTTGAGGCCTATTCGGATTAGGACCCACTAGAATCTCTTTGAAAAATGAGAAAGATATGCCCCAGACCACATCCCTGTCATTGGTGAAGGAACCATCCTCAAGGGAAAGATTTGGTTTGACTGTATGTCACCTCTCCCTAATGCATGCATGGAAAAAATCCGCATTCTTGTCACCCTCTTTTATCCATTTAATCATTGAAAATTCCCTTGCCCTACTCTCCTACGAGAGTATAAAAGCCTCCAGAGACATCTTCTTTGCCGAGAGCTCGCCAAAGACATCATTATCCCAAACTTCCTCGAGGCTTGAATCATGACGATAAACTTCGTTTTTGATCTCATCCAGCTCCTGGTCCAAGGGAGGGATACCCCTGGCCAAGGACTGCAGAGCCTGCTTGAGCCTCCTCAACATCCCATGTAGAGAAACCCACAAATGCACCTGGATCGGAGCCTCCTAGCTTTCTCTCACTAATTGGTGAAATCCTGGAACATCGGTACAGTGAATCATATAACAGAAACCCAACTGCAATGCCCCACCCCTTTTTAGGGACAACAAGAAGGGGGAGTGGTTAGATAGGCTATGAGTCAAGTGGACAACCCTCATCTTAGGGAACATAGAAACCTCATGAACATTAGCCGAAAATCAGTCAAGCCTACCCCAACAACCACCATTTCCCCATCGATTGTTACACTAGGTGAACGGATCCCCTAAATACCCCAATTTGAAGAGCCCTTTCCCTGCCATAAATTTCCTGAACACCCTGTTAGCCCACCTTGGGAAGTCTCATCTCCCCTTCCTCTCCACTTGGTCCGCTACAACATTAATGTTGCCACCCAAAATCCAAGGTTGATCACCTGGGTCAAACCTGTTCATGTCACTCCAAAGGGACTCCCTCATATGTGCATCGCAGCTGTCATAAATGAAAGTGACAAAAAGGGAGGATCTGTCATAGGACACCCTCGTCATGATATACTGGTCCCCATCTTGAATCAAATCCATTGAATCCTCTCTACGCCATAAAATCCATATATACCTATTTACTGGCTCCACCTGAATTAACACATGCATCTTAACCTTGCTAGAGAATTCGTTGATTTTAGCAGAGTTTTGCGGTGTTCTATTATTGAAACTACTTTGATTTTATGTTTCCTCACTTCTGAGGTAATGAATTCTGATTTGATCCTCGCCCCAAACCCTCAGGCATTCCAGATAAGGAAAGGATTGATGGTAACTGAGGCTGCCCGGATTTGACCCCAGGAAACTTGGTCACTTTTGAGAAGGAAACACCACAATCTCTAGCCTGCAGCTTTTTCAAGGAATATCTCGAGCTAACTCGCAAAACATTTTCTGCAGGAGTGGTAGGGAGGGGGATAGATGAAGAGGGAACTTGGAAACCTTCCCATGCACCGCCTGACTGGGCGAACAGACCTTAGAAACCTCTTGTATAGGAACCTTACCATACGGAGAAAGGGAACCAACAGCACTGCCCAATAGCCTTTCCTCCAAGGGGACCTAAACTTCCCGAGGCGCATCTGCATCGCTGACCCTGCAACTGAGGCCCTGAACCCTAGACCCAGGAAAAAAATCCCTCCCCTACAAGCCAATCTCCAGACCCAACACCTCCTTGGACTTCATACCTTCACTCGGGCAGGTACCAAACTGGACAAGCGAAGAACCCCGAGACAAAAAGCATTGCAACTCTGGGACTGCCTTCATCAGAGAGACCAACCCTTCACCTGACAGAAACACTCGGGAGAAAGGACATGGCCAGGACGATGAGAGCAAGGGAACCTCACTGACGCCGCGCGGAACATGTTGAACTAGACCCAACACTGAGGAGCTTGCATCATAAGGAGGAGCCAGCCCATCGCCACCATGAACCACCGGGGGGTAAGCAGCCACCATAGGAACCACTCGCAACTATAGAATCCAGACGCACAGGCACAGGTCTGCTCACCACATCCGTAGAAAGATATGAGCCCCCAAGCTTGAGACAGTCACCTGGAGGCCGCACCCCAAAATTCTTCTCCCTACAGCGCTGCCCCGAATGCCCCTGTAACGAACATGCCACACAGAAGCGAGGGTATACCGGGAACCCAATATCCTGAAGCCAAGCAACCTCATCCTGCACCTTCAGGGACAAACTCTTCGGGAGAGGAAGGGACTGATCCAGAACGATGCAGATGCAAGGGACCATCATCTCCACTCCTCTACGAGTGCGCTCATCTGCGCATAGAAAGCCTCCCAGCCCATCTCTAATAGCCTTGAGAAAAGACAGGTTCTGAAAGGGGAGCGGTAGACCAGGAATGCTTACCTACACTGCCGCCCTAGAGTCCTCACTCCCCTGATGCGCCTCCAACGACCATCGAGTCAAATTGTAGCGCCACCTCCCGAAGGCCCGAGGCGCATTTCACCAAGCCTTAATGAAGTCCACCTCAGAAGCCAACCCAATGAATAAGGAACATCTGTGAATCACCGAAACCCGAGCCTCCACCTGCTACCCCCAAGATCCCACGAAACTCTTGAAAATAGAAAGCGGTGGTTTCACGTCCCCAAAACTTGCTACCAGGGACCATTTGAGCCCTATAACTGCTTGGTCAAATGTTGACGAAGGAGCCGACAAGACAAACCACGACCCATCCCGGGCCATTGTGAGGGAAAACGAATCGATTCAAGGAAGAACAAATCTGATTCCCCAGATCTCGATCCGCACAACATATCCTTGAAAGACCTCACCGGACGACGCTGGGGGGGAGAAGGAGGAGGCAACCCCCAAAGAGGAGAGCAGCCTGATGCCGGAGATTCCATGCATGGGTCAAACACCAATGAGGACGAAAGCACTTCCGGGGAACAAGTCGCCGGAGGGAGATCGGGCGGGCATATTTGAAATCCAGAGGGCGCATGCAGCGCTTTCTCCTTGAATGAGACCGAATCCATTGTAATTGCCCTAAAAAAATTTCAATTCCATTGATCGTGATGTCTATCATCGTGTAGATATTGGATTGATCATTTATCATGAAAAAAATAAAAGATGTGCATAAACTATCTCACTCTTCCGCTGCGCCCATAACTGGTTAGTGGTATAAAATATGTCACATAATTATTTATAATTATTTTAATATCATGGATTGATTTACTCATTTATCATTTAGTTTTCAATTAATGTATAATTTTAATTTTAATCCAAATTTTTAGATTTTATTCTTCCTCTTTTTTTCATAGATATAACCAGAATTATTAATTTTATAAGTTAAATAAAATCAAAGAACTCATCTGGAGGTTCTGAGTATTCTAGATAGATTACACATGAGTACACACTATGAAACTAGAGTTACACTCAATTTACCTGTCTTCAATGTACCATGAATTAATTCAATATAAATTCAAACAATGTACGTTGATTACATGTGGTGCATTAAATTTATTACATCACGTGATGACCGGGACATCTTAGTGCACAGTCAGTTGAAGTACAAATCATATAGTCCGTGTACACAATGTGTAGTCCTTTTATGTCAAATAAGGACCATGTATTTTCATGCACATCCTACGTAACCCGTGACCATGTTACTCAAAGACCACATGACATGTAATTCTATATTTATGTCATGTACTCCACATTTTTGAGGAATGATTTATACTCTGAGTCTCTAGGCGTGTGTCTTGGATAGAACTTGATATACGTACATATAATGTAATTCACTTGTACACACAGTTTATTTAATGAAAATTGAACAGAATTAAATTTTATTTATTATACCACGTAAACCTTACCAACTTGTTCTTGTATGAGCTCATTATGTTGATTGGAAAATCCTTGTGATGGTTTTTAATATATATATATATATATATATACACACACAAAATTTTTTAATTAACATATGTGTAATGATCCCATATTCATATCATGTATGATTTATATTACAATTATTATCTACATGGATTGAATCATGACATGATATTAAAATATCATGTAAATAATGTATTAATTAACATGACCGTCCATGTAATGAAAGTATGTAATAATTTGTCTATACCATTTGTCACAAGAGTAAAAATTATACATGAATAATACATTTTGGGTAGATTAATATGGGTATTAACTATGTTGCATCCATGGAAAATTTTTGTACATGGTTAATTTTAAATAAATTTATTTGATTAGTTAAAAATTTTAATGGATGAGAATCTCAAAGAAATTCATATGAGAATTAAGATAAAATAATTGAGTAATTTAAGAAGGTAATTAATTGATTCCATCATGATTTTTCATAAAAACAATGATTAAGAATTTAATGCTAGTTTTATTAATTATGTAATTCGTTGCATGATTTTGGATGATCATGAGATCAAAAGAGACCTTTGTATGCTATTGGTCTAATTTAATTTATTATTAAATTAAATTTGTGTAATGCATTTCATCTCACATCTCATTATGTACGGGACTATGTTCCCATGATTTCTTTTATGTAAACCACATGGTTTATATTATCTACATGTGGGTAAAATCATATGTATTGGATGGAGGTCCCAAGATTATGGAGGTGGATAATGTTTGGAGTCGATAAGAAACCAATCCTTGAATGGTACATAGGTGGATAGGTGTAAATCGGTGACACAAACCTTAATTGGTTCAAGGTGTTTTCCCCTACATTAATGATTAATTATTCAACATTTAGATAAAATAAACATTATTAAAAAATCATGATCACACCAATTTATTATTTTATTTCCTTCAAGTGGAATTGTTATTTCCTTAATTATTTTTTGTCACAATCACATGAATTAAGGAAATTAACAAGAAATAAAGATATAAATAATAAATTTATTTATGTAAAAAATATTATCCAATACATGGTTAATCACTAATGTGAATCCACATGATTTTAAAAATCACTTTATAAAGACAAAATAGAACCATAGTTCAAAGGTCATGACTTGCTAATGTTGGGGTGATTCAAATTATCAAGGAATTATAAGTTGATGTTTTGAGTTTACATAACTTTTTGAACACCAACTGTTGACTACAAAAGTAAGAACTAGTGTAACTGGGAGGAAACAGTTGAGGAAATCCAATTTAAGGATTTTTGGATTTGGGAATCCACTCAACATATCATGAATGTATGATTTAATGTAGTTGGAATTTTGAATGCCTTCCTAAAACCTTTCAAGTTTCTTGAAAAAACAAATTTGGGGTAATGATAAGGAGAATATGGTTCCTTGCAACTAAAATGTCCAAGTAATAATTAATTCTAAATCCAATGGATAGGGATATTTGTTTTTGGTCAAATTATGGGATATTAATTAATATAATATCTATTAATTTGTCAGAATTTTTTCAGATAAAGTAATAAATATATCCTCATCATACTTGTAGAAAAACAATAAAATTGACCTCAAACATATCACTACAATCCATTCTTGAGAAGGATAACCTTCTTACCAGCACATATGTCAAAGAGTTACAAAGGTGCTTACACATTATCCTACACCATTAAAAGAAATTATATGTAATGGAAGAACCAATTACTAATGTTTCTTGTAATGAGGAATGTGATGTTAAGTTATCACTCTATGATAATCATTTGAACGATTCCATAGATGTTCAGTGTTTCATGCAGTCATCCATGACCAATGATCTTTTGAAGAAATATGAAGTCATGGATGCTTATAACATGATGTCACTCCTTCAAGATCTTTATAAAGAGAAGGAAATTCAATAGAGATACAATATTTTCAAATATTTTTTTACAGAAAATATTATAAAGTCTATTCTATATGGGCCTCATGTAGTCAAGATTATTGGTTACATTGAATTATTAGAAATTATAGGGAATAAATCCACAGATGAGTTGTGTACAGATATCATACTTTCCTCACTGAGCAAGAACTTCTCCTATTTTATTATTAAATATAATATGATAAATAATGGGAATAGTCTTGATGAACTTGGTTCTTTGATTCACCAAGTGGATAAGGACATTGGGTGTGATAACACCGGGATCATTATGGTGAATTATAAAAGGAAGAACAAGGTGTAGGGGGATAAGATTCATAAAAGTTATAAAGACCTCAAGCACCAACCTTATAAGAAGAGGAAGATCCATAGGTTGGGTAAGGAAAAAGAGGCAGTATGTTTTTCTTGTGGAAATCCCAACTAATAGAAGAGGAACTATGACTAGAAGCTAGGGGAAGAAAAAGGTTCATTCATTATCAAGTGTAATCTTTCAATATCTACACATTGGGTATTAGAAAATGGTTTCAGTGATCACATCTCTATCCAAATACAGGAACCTAGTAGATATAAAGATATTTCTAGAGGAGATTTGGATTTGAGAGCTGCAAATAGTGTTATACTGGATACCCTATCCAATAATAACTATAACCATTCATTACCAACAATTATGATTCTTGATTAAAAAGATTGTTATTATGTACCAATAGTAACCAATAACATAATTTATTTAACATGATTAGTTGCAGATTTGTTTATTTTAAAATTTTGAAATAAACATTGTTTCTTTTAAAAAGACAACATATGTTTGGATATTAAAAATTTAAATAATGTTCCGTATGTGTTAAATTATGAAAACCAAGTACTGGAAAATGATAACGAATCATGTTCACATGACTCATATAACACCTAAATATGGAATCACCGTCTTGTTCATGTAAATGAGAAGCATTTTAAATATATCTATCAAGATCGTTATTCTGAATCATCTGATCTAAAATAACATAAAAGTTTTCATGATTGTTTTCGAGTAAAAATGACCAAAACAACATTAAATGGATAAGGGGAAAGTTCCACAAATATTCTAGTATCTAAAGACACTGATGTGTGTAGAACTTTTATAGTACAAGAGAGATGTGGGTATTATTACTTTATAATTTTTAATAATGAATTGGTTATATATGGTTATGTCTACTTGAGTAGGTATAAGTATGATTACTTTGAAAAATTCATGTAATTCAAAACTGGAGTTGAGAATCAAATTATAAAGAAGATAAATAATCTTTGATCAAATCATGGTGATGAATATCTCAACCGATAGTTAATCAACTTCTTAGAGGATTTTTCTATTTTATCTCAACTCACACAACTTTACACACCATAGAATAATGTTGTTAGTGACATGAGGAACCATACCTTTTAAGGAATGTTATGGTAAATAATGAGTCATGTAGATATTTGATTATCCTTTTGGAGATATGAATTACAAAAATACAGTATACAAATTTAACTGAGTACCAACTAATTTGGAAAATGTAATTACCTTCAATTTATAGTGAGTAAAGAATACTTTTTTGTCGCATACCCATCTATGGGGTAGAGAGTCATTTTTAAGGAATTTTTATGCAACAAACTATCACCCAGGGTATAAAGTGTATATTTATAGGGTATCCTTAAAAAAGGGATATAACCAATACATCCCTCAGACAAGAAAGTAACATTCTATAGATAAGTTTTCTTTATTAAGAGGGATCATGTCTTAAAAAAGGACAGTGGTATAAATATTGACTTTGATGAATTTAGTGCTCAAGATTCAAAATAGTTGGTACCAAAAAAGGTTACGTAGGTCCTCATGGAAGAAGTAGTTCCAAAAACACATGTATTGAATATAAGAAAAATCTATGTAATAAAAGAAGAGAGATATGGTTTTCTAGTCACTGAACATGGTGAATAATTATTGGTTGAACATTTTGAAACACTCTCCTACAAAGAGGAAGCAGATAACTCAGAAGATGTATAATGGTAAAATATACATTAATTCTAAAATTAATTCCATGAATCAAAACCAATTTTGGGTTTTTTTCAATGTATCATTTGATGTAAAGACCATTGGGTTCAAATGGTTATTCAAGAGAAAACATGACAAAGAAGTTAAATTAAATACCTATAAAGAAATTCTAGTGGATAAAGGGTTTAAAAGAATATTGGAGTTGATATTGATAAATAAAATTGTCTCCATGTTTAAATACATCAGAAATATAATTTTAATAAAATCATACCATTAATATGATATTTGGTAAATAGATGTCAAAACTGAATTCCTTAATGGGATCCTCCAGGAAGATGTATTTATGAGAAAACCAGAAGAGTCTGTGACTCTAGGTTATGAAAAAATGGTTTTGAAGTTGTATATATCTATTTATGAATTTAATAATTCATCCACATCATGGAAAATTTGTTTCTATGAAGCTATAAATGAATTTGGGTTAATTAATAAATAATCGGATCCATGTGTTTACAATAGTATTAGTGAACAATGTAGTCATTTTCCAAATAGTTTATAT
The DNA here is from genome assembly GCA_963277665.1 of Viscum album. Taxonomy (NCBI): domain Eukaryota; kingdom Viridiplantae; phylum Streptophyta; class Magnoliopsida; order Santalales; family Viscaceae; genus Viscum; species Viscum album. The sequence goes on from OY728140.1 coordinate 1,106,634,067, forward strand.
TGATGAAATATTACTTATTGGAAATAACATACTAGTCTAAAGGTCAGTTAAGGACTAGATAAATAGATGTTTATCCATGAAAGAATTAGGTAAATCAAGCTATATTCTAGAGAATAAGATCATTCAAGATAGATCCATGAGGCTTCTTGGAAAAAATCAAAGTACATAATTTGACAAAAAACTATAATGATTTAGTATGGAAAAATCCAAGAGGGGATATGTTCCAATGTCACATGTTTGACATCTTTATAATAAAAATTATCCTTATACAAAACTAGAGAAAGAGATATTTAGTGAGATCCCATATGCTTCTGTGGTCAGATTAATTATGTATTCCATGTCGTATACTATACTTGATGTTGCCTTTTAATTTATAATGGTATGTAGATATCAAGAATATCTATGAGAACAACATTGGTATACTATTAAGACTATCTTTATGTATGTGAGAAGAACTAAGGATATGTTCTTTGTGTGTGTAGGAGAAGAGGAGATAGTCATCAAGTGTTATAATGAGGTCAGTTTTCAAAAAGATTCGAATGATATGATTTCACACTCTTGAGATGATTTTTGTCTCAATAGAGGATCTATGAGTTGGAAAAGTGTTCAATTTATCCATTTTTTGCTGATTCTATAGAGGAGTCTAAGTATATAGCGACTTAGGATGTATCCAAGAAATATATTTGGAAAAAAAGGCTTGTATAAGAGATTATGTGGTACATATTACTTTAGACCCCATCACATTGTATTGCGATAATACTATAGTGGTGGATCTTGAAATAGAGTCGATGTCACACCAACAGACCAAGAACATAATTCATAAGAATCACCTCTTGAGAGAGTTTTATCAAATGGGTGAATTAGAAGTAATAAGAGTAACCATGAAAGAGAACAAGGAATACCCAATGACTGTCCTATCTTAGTTGATGCATGAGTATAATGTCAGAGATAACAAACTGAAGGTTATTAGTAGTTGGATGTAGTGAATGTGGGGGTTTGTTAGAGTTGGTGCCATAAAACCAACATTTGTGTACTTTATGATAACATTTATTCATAGTTTTTAATATTAATAAATTAATTATCACATCATGATTGTTCTTTTATGAAAAAAATGCATGTGACAATGTCTTAAGAGTATCTGCCATGATAAAAGGTCATAGTAGTTGCCTACTATGTTGAGAACCCAGAAGATCTATGAAAATATTTCTAAATATGTGTTCTATAACTGGATGATTTCATTTGAGGGACATAAATTACATTGTCTTTCATGGGTGGTGACTCATAGGACTTTGAGACACCATCTCATGGTGTAAGCCCTTGGAAATATCCAGTGTAGGATTTTATAAGAATGAAACCTGTCAGTAGGAAATCTATATTTATATGTGTCATTAGATGTTCTTATCAAAATATGTGTGTATTTATTCTTAGAATTTAAGACTTTTATTGATGAGTAATATAAGTCATGTAATTATATTCATTGACGAAAACCATGACGAAATATGTTTGTAGTGAAGTTCGGTGCATCGCATATAATATTGCATTGATAAATAATGTGAGAGTGGATTTTTCCCTTTTGATATTTAAAAATAAGATGATCTCTTAGACCATTTTATTGAAATGATATAGCCTAAAAAATCCATTTCCATAGTGTTCTATAGTAAAGTTTGTTTTTTGTAAAGTCAAACAAAGAGACATCGCGCACATAGGTTTTTGGCACGAACATGAAACCTGTTTGATTAGAGTTATAATAAAAAAGGAATTATATTATAAAGTAAGTTCCCAGATAAGGTATTATTCCATTGTGGAATTGAATTATTTTTATATATGTTTTTGGCATGTTTCTAGATGCTAAACATGGTCTTTGGGATGCTTCGCCTAATGGCACTGGGAAAGTGGCCTAGAGGGTCACACAATAAGTGTATCTAGAATCTCAATTAACTAATAACTTATTTATTATTTAATATGTTGACTAAATATTATTCCTACATGTGATTTAATAATTTTTCATTTTTACTTGCTTTTATATATCCCGTCACTATTTATTCGAGATAACATAATGTGAGAAGAATATTTAGTAAATATTTATTATGTATTTAGTAAAAATAATATTTATTTATTTATTGGATAATAATATAGTGATATTTTTATGTTAAATATATAGTCATTATTAAAGGGTTGATAAATATTAAGGGGGGATTAAGGATCATGTTTAATGGACTTTTGATAAATAATGAAAATTAAATGTTATTTTAAGAAATTATATTAGTTTCTTATTCTAAATTTAATCAAAAGTCAAGAAATAATAATAATATTTTTATTATTATAGACATGGTGTTATGAAAGGAATTTAATAGAAAAAAATTGGCACTTGTGAACTTTTTTATTGCTAACCCTAGTGATATATAAACCCAATTATATTATTTTCTTATAGGTCCAATTCATTTGTTTGGTTGTGTGCAATGAATTTAGAGAATCCTATCAAGACCTAGAGAGCTTCCTTCTCCAGGAAAGCTCCCATGAATAGAGAGAGATATTCCCCCACCTCCCACTCTCATTTATAGAGAGATCATATAGAATTATTTGGATGTTATTCTCATGGAAATAAATGATGGATGGTGAAAGTGATAGGATCAGTCATGCTCGTAACTGATTATTCCTACATCGACGTTTAGAGATTTGTGAAATAATTTTGGTTCATCGCTAAAGGGGATATTATATTAATTCCTATAATGCAATGACACTAAAATGAAGATATTTTATAAGAACCATAAACAAGGAAATAATCCCAGTAATGCAATTATTTAATTATTTAAATTAATTATAAATAAAATGTGATGATCCTCTATCTGGTTTCAGAGATTTATCCATTGTATATTTTCATTGATTCCATTCCATTTATCACAATTTTATTCATCATATAGATATTGGATTGATCAAAGATCTTCAAAAAAAAAAGATAAGCATGACCCATCACATGGTTGACCTGTGCCCGAAACTAGGAATATCAAGATCAAAATTAAGTAGATGTTTTTTTCTACTTTATTAAATATATTTTGTATTTTCTACCCAGTATCTTTTCAAAAAGTTCTTCAGAGGTTTAATGTACCACTACCTTACTATTTTGGTCCTCTTGACCCATGTAGGTAGTCATATTGATGTTCATAATTCTCTTAGTAGCTATCCAATCCAGTTTGGTGTGTCTTTACCATCTTCATCAATTTTTATTTTGTTGAATAATTATTAAAACATTCACATATTTTAATAATAAATATCCAATTAATCATTGGATATCTCACCATATTGTTGTTCTCAAAACCAAAATTAAAACAATGTAACATTTTCATAAATTTAATGAACCTATAAATATTTTAACAGTGAATAAGAGTATAAATCATTATTATATATCAATGTTGAAAGAATTATATATCTATAAAAAGTTTAAAATAAAAAAAGTGAAACTTGATTCCTAAAAAATGATGCCAGAATTCGATCAATGCCATACCATAATGTGAGTTTAGAGATACATTTATAGTCTTAAAAAATATATCATATTGGCTAACCTATGGGCCACTCTCAAATAAGTTGTGTAGCACTTCCTAATGTTATCCTAAAATTATTTTTCATATATTATAAATAATGAATAAAAAACCTGAATCCATAGTTATGAGAATCATATTGGGGATGAGTGGAATGAAAACAATGAACATGGACAAGAAAACGAGGAAAGAAGATATGCCAAAAAAAGGAAAATTAGGTTAGCATGAATATGCCAAAATCCATATCGATTGAATATTCTAATATATATCGTAGATCTCCATATGGATTTTCTCATTTAAAAACCTCAGTCAATGCATGATTTATATCTCAAACCACACACCTCTCCCATTCAAAATGATTAATAATAAAACAATAAACATTTTCTATAGTACGATATTTATCCAAAAAATAATGGAATCAGAAAATAAGACCACTCCAACCAAAAATCTATTATTGTGAAAAACTGACCATCATGATATAATCAATAACTCAACAAACCATATATAAACTCTAAATTTATCAAAGAAAATAATAGGATACTGATTAATGGGAAGATTGTAAAAAAACATACCCTGGGTGGTTGTTCCATCACATTTACACTATTATTTTCTTCTAAGAGAGTGGAAGGAGATAATGATCAACACAAAGTTCATATCTATAAGAAACATCATAGATTGACTCACTAGATCTAGAATCATAGTTAATCAATTCCTCTATGAAGATAAAACTTCACAACACATGGAGGTGGAAGAATGAAAAAAATAACACATTGAAAAACAAAGTTACAATGGGAAGGAATGGGAGATAAATTAAACAAAAGCTCGTGTATCCAGAAATTAGGATTTCCTCCCATGTTAGGAATTGATGAATACATAGTGATGAGATGGAAATATTATTTTAATATAGAAATAGAAATGCAGTGAAATTATTAACTAATTGAAATGAAAACATAACCATAGCGTGCTCTCTAGTTTTCTTCACCACCTTTCAGTAATGTCTCAATGAAAACAAACCAGCTCATATTATGACATGTGATTCCCATATATTTTCTGTGAGATAATTAGTGATAAAAATAATTATCTTATATCTTCAACACATATAAGGTTCAATGTTCGTGATATTATAAAATATTGATATTTCATTCCTTTTTTTCCATGATCACAATTTATTTCCAATCGTCTTACCTGATCCATCTAAGAAAATATAAAATTATGTGGTAATGACCTTGAGGCATGCAGCTCCACTTTTGTAAATGAATTTTTTATTTTTGAATTTATAGGCATTTAATGAGATAAAATTAATTTTCGTAGGCCCCATCATATATTTGGACCCAAGATAAGTATCCTTATGAATCCTATAAAATAAGGTGTCATTTTGTTCTTTGAGACTATGTCTTATGAGTTGGTTCACTTAATTTTAAAGTTGTATTTCACTTTTGAATTTTCCAAATTACATAAAAAACAATATCACACTACTTTATAAAATTATCAAACAGATAATTTTACACTTAAAATAAATGAACTCAACTCATCTTCATAGTTCCAATATCATACTATAAGAATTCAGTCTTATAAAATATAATTAGACCTATAACTTTCCCTTCTTCCACACATGTAATCAACTCATACTAAGATTAATAGGTTTATATATCTTTGAGTTTATTTATTTCAATATTCTTATAGTATTTTAACACCTTACCACAAAATTATTACCCTTTTTCTTGATCATCCTCAAAGCAAATAATTATGATTTATTAATTTCCCCTTATCATTTCAAATTTTAATTTTTTAAAATAGAAACAAATAGTGTATGAATTTGGAATCTAAATATTTCAAAATATCTGTTCGTTCAATCCCAAACAAGTTCAAAGAATACGTGGGTGTGGATAGAGGGGATCATTCCACATTGATTGGTTACAAATTATTGGGATTGATTGATAACTTCACAATGGTATTTTTTCAAGATAGACGAGTTCACCATTTTATGAACATTAAATTATACCATTCAAATGACATGATTCCACCTCCTTCTTTGACTAAGAAATATAAAATCCAAATATCAATCAATGGAATAAGCCTAAATTAGCCTTATATTCATATTAAACCAAAATCATGCTCATTTAATTATTGGGTTTGGTATTACATTCAATTTTGGTTCACTAATTTTAAACAGGCTCACTACATCTATTTGAGTCAACATTAGTTCTATCCTCATTCTAAATCCATGATCAAAAGTGGCTTATATTTCCTCAAACAAGGGTCAATATATAGTAGGGAACTATTTATATTATTCAGGAATCATCCTAAGTTATTTTCAATTGTAGTTTCAGGATCTTCCTAATATCGTCAAACTATGGAGAACATATCATCTTCTTTATACTGTCGATGCTCTAGTTCAAAATTAACATTTCATATTCATCGATAAAATTAAAAAATCCTTGATCCAAAAGATTTTGATTCATAAGAACTATGTCAAACCAATGGAATTTCTAACATATTCATCTAATATAGGTTAAATTTCTTTATTTATCTCATTCTAGTTTTGAGTTTCCAACTTCAACAAAATAATACTTCCTTCATATTTCTATGAGACCCAATTCTTCACCAGTGGAACATCCTATGTAAGGGAAATAAAAATCACCTCTTGACTCTAAATATCATAAATATTCCTGAACTTAAGTTTAACTCATCATTTAACTGGTACTTATGGCCACCTCTATGACTTTAGTTCCATCTTAGGTGGATTTAATCACCATTAGATTTTCCCCTCCCACATAGATTTAGAATTGGTTTCTTTCGGTGATTCTTGGTCTCATTTATGTTCAGTTGTAATTTAATTTTTAGTCATTCTATTGAGTATTTTTAATGTGGTCTAAATTTTTGAGGAAATGATAGGGTGTTTCTTATTTTGAAAAAGGGCATTGGAGAAGTGTGAACCCTGTTCACACTTCTCCATTTCATTGAAGAAGCATGAATGAGGTTCACACTTATTTATATTGACTATAGAGTCCTAAAACCCATTCACTCCTCATTATATATATATCTATAAATTATTAATAATTTATTTATGTAATTAATAGTATAATATTTATTATTAATATTAATTTATATGAATATTATTTATAAGTATTTTCTATTTTTTCAATATAAAATTATAACAATTTGTTAATCAATTATATATTTATTAATAATTAATTGTATTATACATTATTAATTAATATTACATTTATATGTTATTAATTAATTAAGAGTATAAAAACTAATATTTTTAATATATTAATAATAAATCATTATCTTGTTTTTTGTTTATATAATTATTATTAATATATTAATATGTAAATTATGTATTAATTATAAATAATAATATTTGTTATCAATTAAAAATATATTATTATGTTTTTAATGTAATTAAAAGCATTGTAAGTAATATTTTTTGTATAATAATGTAAATAAGATAATTTATATTTAGAAAGATATTTACTAGATAATAATTATATTATTCTTGTATGATTTTAGTTATAAATATTTATTAATTTTTTTGATATAATTATAAAAAAAATTAATATGTAAATTATTTATTAATTATCAATTTTATTATTTGTTAGTAATTATTATAATATATAAATGGCATGAATAAAATTAATATCATTATATTTAATATTTTTTGTATAATAATGTAAATAAAATAATTTTTAATTATAAAAATATTTACTAGGTAATAATTTTATTATTCTGAATATATTATGTATTATTTTTAATTTATTTATTATATATATAATAAAATAATGTTTATTATTAACATTTATAATATTTATAGAATTGATAATAATAATATTTATAATATTCAATAATTAATTTAAGATGACTGTTTATTATATTAACACATTGCATTATTATCCATATTATGTATAATAAATAGTCATCTTAAATTAATTATTAAATATTAATAATATTTACTGAATTCAAAATAATTACTTAATTAATATTAAATAATAAATTTAAGAAAATTATTTATTATAAATAACATAGATAATAATACTACTTATAATTAATATAAATAAAAAATAGTAATTCTAATTTATTGTTACCAATGTAGTAATTAATATAAATGTTTCTTATTTGTTCAAAATTGTTTTTATGAATGTCTGATTATATCAATTTATTGATTTTTGCAACATTATGTAATATATTAGAAGGTTTTCAAATAGTGTATAAATAATGATTTTAAAATTATATAACATTTATTTATTAAATCATTTTCAGTGGCCTAGATGCTCCTCTATGGCACAAACATGTGTTTATATAGTGTGTCCATATCATATCGGTCTATGTATATTCTCTAACATATGCTACTCATATGTATAATCCATGGAACCAAACTTCGAATCATCCGGTCTAACGTGCAGTGGATCTGTAATCTCGCCGCCAGTACCCCTTCCCACCTCTAAGGATAGTGGCTGCTGGTTGAAACTCTCCCAACATATGACAAAAATAACAGTTGTGTAGTAAATATCTCTAGACCAAAGGCTAGTAAAGAATGAAGCATAAAACAGTCATGATATATCTCTTTAAAAAAATATAACATGCAAATAAACCCTATCTACACCTATTCTTATGGTTGTGAATATAAATCATATCAAATAGGAGTTGGAAAAGCATCTTGATAATCATGATGAATAACATCCTCCTATGTCACATCGGCATCCATAACAAGGTCATCACCCCTGGAACATCTATATCATTCTCAACAGGCTCGGAATCACCTCATGCATCAAATAAAACATCATCATATATCTCATACATTAGAGGAAGAAAATCGATCATAACTATATGAAAATATCCTTAGTCAAATGTGCCTCCCCTACCAGATCATATATGTTAAAGAGATGGGTTATACGAGCATCTTGGTAAAGCATATTATGTAGTTAATTAATGTTATTAAAAAAACTATTTAAAAGTGGAAGGAAGAATTATTACCATGTCATAATTTACCCATACTTGTCGTGTAAGAAATATAGGTGGGGACGTGAGGTACCATGGTGGATAATCTAGCTGATAGAATAAATGCATATGTATTGTGATGGCCCCTCCTAATCGAGACACATGTCATCCATCCTACAACTCAATATATCCTGCATCATATCTCCTCCATTCAAATTCTCACTTCTCTGCAATCTTCATGTAATGAAGTGATGATAACCGACTGGGTGGTTCATGAATGATCATATAGAATCAAAACTATCTCCAAACCCTATAAGTGTGATTCGACTGAAAAATATGAAAATTAATCATAGGAACCGTGCATGATTCAAAATCATGAATTATTGTACAATATGGTGGCAGACTATATAATATTTCCTTAGTACATGGAATCCATGAGATCTAAAAAAATTAATAGAAAATTAATAATTGAATAAATGTATTGTACAATATAATGATTTAAAAATATAATTAATAAACACTTATGTCATCTGGTCAAAGACTGTCCAACATATGTATGTAATTGCAGAAATTATGTCAGGATATATTTTAATGTATTTGTTTTTGAATCTACCTATCAAAAAAAATTATACTTATATTTTATAATATAAAGTTATACATATGATAGTGAAGTTATACAGAATGAATAACATAATATCAACTATGTAGAGACTTTATTACAATATCAGCAGCCAATAGCACATGTGCGTATAAAGATAAGCAAGGGAAGTGCTCCCTTATTCACATCTGTATAATAATAACACATCCTATGATATTTATCTTATTGATGTGACATGAATTTCAAAGATAATTTCATGTATATGTGAGACATTATTACCCCTATATATATTTCCATGTCTAGTCCAAGTACTCTAATAAATGTAAATACATTAAACTTATAAATATAGTTGAATGACCAATGAATATCATTCTACTAACCAGCCACAAAATATATTCGCATGAAAATCACAGCATGAGGATCCCATAGGAATCGTCAACAATATGAGTGAAGTGATCTCTTATCTATCACATGCATAATCCACTGCTGATGATAGACTTTATGTTATTATGGAACTCAATGCCCAGTAATATATGAACCCACTCAAAATAATCTTCACCCACTCAACCCATCATAGCCACCCCATCGAAAGGGAGGCCCAACATAATGGAAACATCCTTGAGAATAATAGTAAACTCTCCTATATAAAATAGAAGTTATGTCTCTATGGAATCCATCTCTCTACAAGTGCAGTAATGAACTGATGATTGAAAAATGTCCAGTCAGACATTGCTATTCCATATAACCCATCACAATGATTTTGAGGGATCATGGAGGGAGGTGGTGCATCAGGATGGAAATTATGTGATCTCTGTACACTCAATGTAGGAACTGTATATCCCTCTAAAACATGTCGTGAAACATTCCTAGCATGAAATGTGAGCAATGGAGGACACACCATTTGTAAATTTTATATCATTGTCAATTTTTTATAGTTAATTCAATAATATTTGTAAAATATTTTTTAAATAACTACAACTGGAAAAATACGTTATATTATTTTCATGTATAATTCAAAACAATGGCAAAAAAACATTGTAAACAAATAGATGTTCCAGCTATTTTGGGATTATTCTATCAATTTATTTTTTTAATGATCTTTAATCATGTTCAATTTATTTCTAAATATTTTTATGTATATAGTTTTTTGATGAAAATCCCTCACATAACATGTGGATGCAAGATATATTCAATCAACCATTTGATTTGAAGGATATAATTGAAGATAATTTATTTAGAGGCTGAACTTATTTTTATATATTTTTGTCATCTGTTTATTTTTTAATAGTTAACGTATGATAAAATTCATTCTGTTTGAATTTAGAAATGTAATAAACCATAGTTAAAACTGTTAAAAAATAAAAGAATTAAGAAATAAAAGGGTCCGTTAAAGAAATTTCTACATACAAAAAATGTACACATTCATGATAAAATACATAGGTTCAATCATGAATGATGGGATGTGTAACTCTATCATTCCTCTAGTATACATCACTTTTAGGTATGCTCTTCTACCCAAAAAATCTTGCATTATAGTCCCCTCCCCATTACTGAGGCTAGTTCATATACTTTTCAATATGAGTATACTTTGGTCTTCTTTAGAAAAAAAACTGATAATATCAATCCAATAATTAAAAAAATCCAGAAATGAATAAAAATAATAAATGAAATATCTATAATTCAAAACCTATAAATATCAGGGATGATAGTTATATGATCAACATTAAAGGAAATAGAATGAAAGTGTCCAATACAAATCCATGTTTGTAACACCCCAAGATTTTATGAGATTTTTTTAATTTCTTTGATGTCTTGTGTTGTACGCTACACCAAGATTATCTTGCGCTATACGCAATACCATATTAGCTTAAAGTATATGCAAAACTATACTTGGACTGCGTTACACGAAAGAGTAACCATCCTTGATAGCGTGTGGTGTACACAATACCGAGTCTCACTAAACAACGATATGTTATTATAATATTATATAAACTAGCTTTAATGAATATTAATACCCACTTTTTGAAATTTTATAAATTTTATCTTCCAAAATGGACTTCAATTTTTGGATTCAGAATATTGAAATTATCCAAGGGTTATATTTTGGTATTTTTCTGAAAACATTCAATTTTTTTATAAATAGTGAAAAGACTGAGTTATTGTTTAAAACTAAATTTATATTTAAATAATCATTTATTTTATTTAAATTTATTTTAAGTAAAAATAGATACATAATACCTATATAAGTTCAATGTAATTCATTGGAGTCATTTTATAATAATTTTAGATATATAAAAATTTAATTGAACCTTTTACCGTCTTTTACCCACCTCTTAAGAGCATTTAAAAATTTACATAAAACAAAATTTTACCCCTTCTGTGAGTTGAATTTAAAAAACCCAAGAGACACGGTTGATATCAGTAAGTAAAATGTGGTTCAATGAGATGAAATTAATTTTTGCTGAATAGTAACTTTTAACTTTTATTTACCACGGTTAAAAGAAAATAGGACAATTAAGGGTAAAAATGATATTATTATTACCCTAACCCATGTCTTAATTATATTGGATACGTGTAATTCGACCAAAAATAACCTTATGAATTAAAAATTACCCTTTAGGTCCATGTGGATTAGATTAGGACATTTATTATTATTTTATTTAAAGAAGAGTTGAAATAGTTAAAATCAATTTTTAATGACTAAAACATTTTTAATATAAGGATATACATAAGATAAATATGATTATAAATATTAATTATAATGCTAAAAATATTTCAAAAATAATGGTATTTTATTTATATTTTTTATACATTATATAAGTTAATTTATTTATGACACAATGATGATGAAGTAGTTACCTTATTAATGAAATATTAATATAATTGATTCTATAAATACCCAAATAAATGTAATTTGGGAATTTTTATAAATTAGACTAATTTTATAGGTTAATATAATATATTAGGGTTGGTTTGATGATTTTTTTGAAGTAATAATTCTGTTATGAATTTAGAAAAAAAACAAAATTCCAAATAGTGTCAAAATTGACATAAAAGAGTTTTAAAAAATAAATATATTATTAATTGATATAATGTTCCTAAAAATCTAAAGTTCGGCCAAAAAAAACTTATATAATAATATATATGACTTTAATGAACCAACTAGGGTTAGATTGGTAGTTTATAGTATTTTTATTAACCATATAGTGTAAGAATACAAGAAGACATGGTAAAAGATAAATTATTTAACTTAGAGTTAAATCTAAATGATAAGGTTAAAATGGTTACATAAACTTTTCTAAAACCTATTGGTTGAGATGATTTAGTCCCATATCCACCCTATATTCTAAATAATTTACTTTTAAACCATTATAAACCGAATATGTATTTATCATAAAATAAAATCGTAAGTTTTTCCTAAGGTGCCTCTAACCCCTCTTATTAGAGGGCACTCCCCCCTCTCTCTAATTCACACCTCCAAAGCAATTTGGATCAGAAAACCCCTGCCCAAATACCCTCTCAAATGTCCTACCTTTATCATAGATATATTAATTTAGTCATAAAACCAACCTAAGGAGCCCTTTTGATCAAATCAAAAGGAGGAACCCGGTGAAGAGGTTAATATCTCAGCAACTATTTCAAGTTCCTTTCTTCTTCCACTTCCTCATTCTTTGTTTTCTTCATTCTAAAATAATAACCCCAGTATGTTCTATATACTGTGATATTAATATAAAAATTTTATAACCATATTAGTTACTTTATCCATCCTATCAATGAAAAAGTCACCACACGTGCATATGTATGGCTTACCGTCTCTACGCCGTGGTGTAGTTTGTTATTCAAACATTTCATCATTTGGATGGGAATAATAATGAGTATAAATTATATAAATAATAAATATAACATTATGAAGATTATTTATATATGATATACCATCCAATTATAAATGATTTTAATATCAAAAGAATGATATTGTCACTCGTGTGTACGTACGGACTACCGTCTCCACGAACACGATGAGATTAATTCTCCATGTTAACCATTCAAGAATTATTATAAAGTATATAATTAGTAATCATGAAAAACATGACATAATAATGGTATTAGATTTATTTATATATATATTTCATTTACTTCTATTCAATTTAATAAGTAAATGAAAACAACATTCATGCGTACGTATGGTCTACCGTCTCCATGAACGGTGTATTTCGTTACACTTATGGATCTATTATATATATTTATATTATGAATATATATTATATATAAATCATGTTTTACATTCTGGAAGTAAGTAATCATTATCTAAGTAATCATATAAATAATTACAAGTCAAAACATGTACGTCAAATGAAATGATTTTACCCAAAACGATGCAGTAACATGGAATTGACAAATGGACGGGTAATGTAAAGTAGTAAGTAAATAATATATGATGTCATAAATATTATTATGGTTCTGTTACAAGTTAAAAATATGTTTAAAAACACTATAAAAGATTTTTGGACACGTATGGAAGAAATTGGAACTAACGTACGGGAGAATTTTTCAAATCTCATTTTAATCCGAGATTTCTTATGTGTAAGTATTTACTGGGGTTATATTTTTCATCCATGTCTATAATTTTTTTTTCATAAAGTGTTTAAAATTTTAAGTCATGTTTACCCCTCTTTTAATTTTACTTTTTTTTATGTAAGGAATCTTTCGTTTGTCTAACAAACGTGGTACTTTTTTACTGTTCCGTTAAAAGTACGAGGAGAATGTTTTTTTGTAACATATATAGAATGAAAGAATTTTTACCATTTCATAACGCCTTATTTTCATGATGATTACTCTACAAGATTTAATGATTATTTTCAAAAAAATAATTTAAAAAAAAATTCATTGAATTTTGTGAAAAGAAAATGATTTTGAAGAATAAAGGATATTTTTCTCAAGAATTCATTTCTTGTTTTTTTATCAAAACCATTTTCCATCTAAGATGACATTATTTAATATGTTGATATTTCAAGTATAATGAATCGATTATTTACATGGTTTAAATTTTCTTATGTTGAAATGATATCCATTTATTTTATATGGATTATGTTATGATGGGATGGTGTTTATGAAACCCATATTATTATTTGGGTTATCATGAATGATTTATGTTTATTTTGTGGCACACGAAAGAATGATTTAATTATGAGATGGGTGGGACCTATATCTCCCTCCAATGCATTGGGTAAATATTTCTATCTCATGAGATAGAAATGGCAGGAACAACAAGTGAATATGGTTCAGTAATACAGGGCTATAACGACAAGTAAACCCGGTTTAGTAAGGGACTTTGTCGACTAAGATGGTCTTGGAAACAATGCCTTGGCTACTATGGAAATAATATAATGTGCTTAATGGTTTTCCACAATTACATGTTTTATTTTATCATGATTAATGTTCCTTTATGATCTATGACTTATATATTACCAAGATTTATTTCATCACTCAGGATTTTGGTGTTTTATGTTAATGTTATTACATTCAAATATTTATGGATTTTTTTATGTTCTCCATTTTTACCATTACTTAGAATTTGAGCTCATCCTTTTTATGTTTTATTTTCCAAAAGATATAAAGAAAGGTTTTAGGTAAGAAAACCAAATGGGAAGATATTTATGGGAGATGTTGAAGATCATTCACCATGATTAGAAGATTATGTTCCATGTTTCCAAAGACACTAAACTAATACGGTCTTTGGGAATCTATTTTTGTAATGTATTATGTATTCTAAAAAAGTAATGTAATGTCTATGTACGTCAGCTATGGTTCTCTACAGTTTGTATCAGAGTGAAGGTTTAGATAACCTTTGGAAACTAGGATGCGAATACTTTAGTGAAATCCCAATAGATATTTCTAAGGTATGTCTTGGGATATCCCAAAGGTTAAGTATATGTATAGGTTATAGTCCTAGAATTACGGTAACGGTCTTAGAATTAATCCTACGATGTTATATATTGAAGGTACTACCCCTTTATTACATTGTTTTCCTAGCATGATTTTTGTCGATCACACTGTTCTTTTTGGGGTTTAGATAATTGATGGAACCCAAAGGAACCATGTTGATCAATGTAATGGACAATGCAATGATTGTCCTCTCGAACAATCAAATGTGATGGGAGATGGAGTGAAAATCTTATTTCTATACTTACACAAGCTATGAATCATTTTAGACTTCCAAATGAGCAGAGAAAGGAACAATATTCTATTGAGACCTTCATGAGGCAACGCCAACCTTCGTTCAGTGGGTCTTCTAATCAATTTGTTGCTGAACAATGGATCAGTAGCATTGAAAAGATATTTTCCATACTTCGTTGTGTATAGCATGAAAAAGTCATTTTGGATGTTTACATGTTAAAAGGTGAAGCAGACTAGTGGTGGAATCTAATTAAGAATACAAGGTCCCAAGATGAAACTGAATCAATGGAATGAGATGAGTTCAAGAACTTGTTTTTCAATAAGTACATCCCTCATATTCTTTGAACAAAGATGTAAAAGGAGTTCCTTGAGATTAATAAAAATGATGATGAATCTGTTGGTATATATGAAGAAAATTTTACAAGGCTTGCAAGGTATGCATCCGGCTTTATCATCCAACCTGAATGTAAAGTTGATCGATTCTTCAGTGGCGTAAAACCAAGTCTTCGAAGGGAATTAGCTATAAGGGGCTTCAGTACCTATGAAGAAATTGTGTGTTGTGTTATCAAGGTATAACTAGAATATGGTGTTACATATCCATCTCATGGTATTGATAAGATACCAAAGATGGAGTTCAAGGAAAACTCTAAGAGCAATGGTGAAAATAAGGTGAATGTTTCTTTATGCTCAAAGTGTGGCAAAAAATCATGGTGGAGATTGTCTAAAAGGTACTAGAGAATGTTTCAAGTGTTGAAAAGAAAGTCATCGAGCAGCTGAGTGCCGATGTAATGGGAAAAAAGATTCTAATGACGTGAATTGAGAATAGACCACAAAGAACTCTCCACCAATACTTCAATGCTTCAATTGAAAGGAAATGGGGCATTATGCTAATCAATTCCATAATCCAAGGGTTAATGATGATCGATGTGAGAAACCTCTTAAGGAAAAGGAAAAAGGCAAGTCACATGTGATCAGTATTTGTGATGTTGATTATGAAAATGTTGTTGTGGAATGACTAAGTGTTCATGTAATGGTATTTCAAAATAGTATCATGGAATCTCATTTATAGTATCTTGGAATTTTGGAATATCTATCTATTGGTTTTCAATAATTGTATGGTACCGGTAGCCATGAAAAGGGATTGAAATATTTTTGGGAAGCAGATGATATGCACATAATAAAAGGATAAGGAGAAAATAATATTTCTGATATTATTAATGAGATCATGACTGATATATGGATAAACTGACATCATTGTTTGAGTATAAAGAATTTTTGGGATTTTTGTATGTGGAAAGAGTTAATTTTTGACAGCATTTAAGTTTTCACTAAAGTTCAGTGAGTATTCATTTTTCAAGAGAATACATTATTAAGGAATTAAAATGTTTATAATGTGACCAAAAAGATATATATTATAATATATGTGGGGATAAATGATGGTATTCAAATTCTTGGTAGATGACCTTTCTAATAGTCGTTTTATTTATACAATGAGGTTGGATAGAAGTATTTTTTATAAGCCTAAAGGTTAGAACTCATTAATCCGGACATCCGATAGTATTTTCTATGGCTAGAAATTTTTTATATTATTTCTAGAATGTTGTAATAGTATAGTTTTAGAAAAAATACAACCTGTAGGACCGACGACAACCCGTCACGTCGGACAAGGATGCAGGAATCAAACCCACAACCAAAGTGTGACAAGCCTTTATCCCCTACCACTGGCCTACAATAAGTCCCTGGTTAGTATAAATTAGTTTTAATTTATTAAGCGGAATGATATATTAAGTAAAAGTCCATTTTAGGAACTATATACAATTAATCTCACCATAGATGGACTTATGTATATTTAATAACATTTTCTATCCTTTTTTTGAGACAGATGGAATAACCTATCATTTTATCACATGATCTTATAACAATTCATGATTGACAAATTGAACTTTGTTTCATTAAGAGATGATGTGTAAATTGTTCAAGGAATGACCAACGGTGATATTGTACCCAAATCAATTAAGTATATCTTCTAATTCCATTTTTTCAACTTTAGGGAAATGATCTTGAAAACCAAAAACATTGTCCTAGATGGTACATTAGATCATCACAAATATATGGATTTCTGATTGTTGGATTTTTCATAGCCATGTTCTCTACCACTTTCCATCAGAACATGACATTCAGATTTCGCTTCTATATCCATATTTTCACCTATGTTCTCCTATGTGGAATCCTAGTGTTGAGTTAATTTGGGTTACATTTATGTTTCATACATTAGTTTTTAAAATTAAGTTTTAGTATTCCTTTTTATGATGTGGGTTTCTATGAATGAAACATTCAAGTATTAAACCATTTATATCCCCGATGAATTTCTAGGGAAGAATTCATTTTAAGGAGAGTAGAAGGTAACACCCTGAGATTTAATGAGAAATATTATTTTTAATTTCTTTGATGTCTTTTTTTGTACACTACACCAAGATTATCTTGCACTATACGCAACACTGTATTATCTTGTGGTATATGAAACACTATTCATGGCTTGCGTTAAATGCAAGAGCAACCTTCCTTGATAGCTTGCGTTGTACGAAATATCGAGTTTCACTAAACAAAGATATGTTATTAAAATATTATATAAACTATCCATAATGAATAGTAGTACCCACTTTTTGAAATTTTATAAATTTCATATTTCAAAATGGACTTTATTTTTGGATTCGGTATATCAAAATTATCCTAGGGTAAATTTTTGGTAGTTTTCTTAAAACGTTCAATTTTTGATGATTAATGAAAACACCGAGTTTTTGGTTAAAACCGACTTTCTATTTAAATAATAATTATTTTTAATTAATTTGTTTTGGTAAAAATAGATATATAATACCTATATAAGTTCAATTTAATTCATTGGATTCATTTTATAATAATTTTGAATATATTATAATTTTATTGAACTTTTTTCCGTCTTTTACCCACCTCCTAGGAGCATTTACAAATTTACATAAAACATAATTTTACATCTTCTGGGAGATCAATTTCAAAAATATGATAGTCAAGGTTGATATCAGTAAGTAAAATGTGGTTCATTGATATGAAAATAATTTTTGGTGAATAGTATCTTTTAACTTTTATTTACCACTGTTAAAAGTAAATTGGGAAATTAAGGGGTAAAATGATATTATTATTACCCTAACACATGTACTAATTCTATTTGATAAGTTTAATTAGACAAAAAAAAACCTTAGTAATAAAATATTACCCTTTATGTCAACTTGGATTAGTTTAGGACATTTATTATTATTTTATATAAAGAAGAGTTAAAATAGTTAAAATCAATGCTTAATAACTAAAACATTTTTAATATAGGGTTATACATAATATAAATTAGACTATATGTATTCATTAGAAATATAAAAATATTTCCTACATAATTTTATTTTATTTATATTTTTTAGACATTATATAAGTTAATTTATTTATGACACAATGATGGTGCAGTAATTACCTTATTAATGAAATATTAACAAAATTGATATTATAAAAACCCAAATAAATGTAATTTGAGACTTTTTATCAATTAAACTAATTTTAAATGGTTAATATTACATATTAGGGTTTTCTAGAGGAATTTATTTCGATTTAATAATGATGTTATAAATTTAGAAAAAACATAATACCAAATAGTGTAAAAATTGACATAAAATAGTTTTAAACACAATTATTCTTAATTGATATAATGGTCCTAAAAATCTATGGATCTGCCAAAAGACTAATATAATAATATATATGACATTAATGAATGAATTGGGGTATTATTTGTAGTTTATAGTATGTTTATTAACCATATAGTTTAAAAATACAAGAAGACACGGTAAAAGTTAAATTATTTAACTTAGAGTTAAATCAAAATGATAAGGTTAAAATGGTAACATAAACTTGCCTAAAACCTATTTCTTAAGATGATTTCTACCCATCCCTACCCTATCCTTGAATTTATTCACATTGTAGCCATTATAAACCAAATATGAATTTATTATAAATTAATATTTAAGTTTTTCCTAAGGTGCCCCTCACCCCTCTTATAAATGGGCACTCATCCTTCTCTCTAATTAACACCTCCAAAGCCATTTGGCTAGTCCAAACCCTGTCCAATTACCCTCTAAAATTTCCTACCTTCATCCTATAATCCTTCCTTTAGTTAGAAAGCCAACTTAAAAATCACTTTTGACCAAATAAAAAGGAAGAACCCGAAGAAGAGGTAAATATCTCACCACCTATTTCAAGTTCCTTTCTTCTTCCATATTCTCTTTCTTTGTTTTTAACATTTTAAAATAATAAATCCAGAATCTTATATATACTATGATGTTATTGTAAAAATTGGGCAACCAAATTAGTTATTTTATCTATCCTATGAATGAAAAAGTCGCCACACGTGCGTACATACGACTTACCGTCTCCACATAGTGGTGTAGTTTGTTATTCAAACATTTCATCATTTAAGTGGGTATAATAACGAGCATAAATGACAGAAATAATAAATATAACATTATTATTATTCTGTATATATGATATACCATCCAATTATATACTATTTTAATCTCAAAATAATGATATTGTCGCTCGTGCGTACGTATGGACTACCGTCTCCACGAACGTGATAAGATTCATTCTCCATGATAACGATTCAAGAATGATTGTATAGTATATATAATAAGTAATAATGAAAAATATGACATAATAATGCTACAGTATTTATGTATATATATATATATATTTCATTTAGTTCCATTCAATTTAATAAGGAAATGAAAACATCATTCTTGCGTACGTACGGTCTACCGTCTCCATGAACAGTGTATTTCGTTCCATTTATCTATCTATTATATATATTTATATAATGAATATATATTATATATAAATAATTTTTTACATTCTTGAATTAATTAATCATGATCTATGTAATCATATAAAAATTTTCAAGTCAAACCATGTACGATAAATGAAATGATTTTACCCAAAACGATGCATTAACATGGAATTGACAAATGAACGGGTAATATAAAGTCGTAAGTAAATAATATATGATATCATAAATATTATTATGGTTCTGTTTCAAGTTAATAATATATTTAAACCCACTATATAGGAGTTTCGGACATATATAGAAGAAATTGGACCTAAGGTAAGGGATAATTTTGCAAATCTCATTTTAATCCGAGATTACTTATACGTAAGTATTTACTGGGGTTATATTTTTCATCCATGTCCATAAAAATGTTTTTCAAAAAGTGTTTAATATTCTAAGTCATTTTTACCCTTATTTTACTTTTAATTTGGGTTATGGAAGGAATCTTCCTTTTGTTTACCTTAAGTGGTCCTTTTTGACTTTTTCGTTAAAATTACGAGGAGAATGTTTTTTTGTAACATATACGGCATGAACAGATTTTTATGGTTTCATAATGCCTTATTTTCATGAAGCTTACTCTACAATATTTCCTGATTACTTTCAACAATATCCTTTTCCATTAAAATTTCATGGAATTTTGTGAAAAGAAAATAATTTTGAAGAAGTAAGGATATTTTTCTCAAGAATTCATTTCAAGTTTTTTATCAAAACCATTTTCCACCAAAGATGACATTATTTAATATGTTTATATTTTAAGTATAATGCCTCTATTATTTACATGGTTTCAATTTTCTTATAATGAAATGATATCCATTAATTTTATATGGATTATGTTATGTTGGTATGGTGTTTATGAATCCCATATTAATATTTGGGTTATGATGAATGATTTATGTCTATTTTGTGGCACATGAAAGAATGATTTCATTATGAGATGGGTGGGACATATATCTCCCTCTAATGGATTGGGTAAAGATTTGTATATGATGAGATAGACATGGCTAGAATGAAAAGTGAATCCAGTTCAGTAATACTGCGCTGGAATGAAAAGTAAAACTCATTCAGTAAGGTACTTTGCACACTATGATGGTCTTGGCAACAATGCCTTGGCTAATATGGAAATCATATCATGTGGATAATGGTTTTCCACAATTACATGTTTTATTTTATCATGATTAATTTTCCTTTATGATATATGACTTATGTACTACCAATATTTATGCCATTTCTCAAGATTTTGATGTTTTATGTTCATGTTTTTACATTCTAATTTTTATAGATTGTTTTTTATGTACTCCATGTTTACCCTTACTGAGCATTTGAGCTCACCCTTTTTATTTTTTCTTTTCCCCTGGATATAAAGAAATTTTTTAGGTAATAAAACCAAAGGGGAATATCATTATGGGAGATGTTGAAGATCTTTCACCATGATTGGAAGATTATGTTCCGAGTTTCCAAAGACACTAAACTAATATAGTCTTTGGGCATCTATTTTTGTAGTATATTAAGTCCTCTGCAAATGTAATGTAATGTCTATATACGTCAGTTATGGGTCTCTACAATGTTGGATCTCATGAATGATTTAATTTTGATGCATTTATCTATTTTTTTTTATGAATATCTATTTGGGTTTTACTTGTGTTTTTGGAGAAAATGGAAATTTTGGGTTCACAGAAGATGACACATGGTTATGGAACAATTTGTAAAACTTTTCACCCTTTCCCAGATAAGAATTTACCAAAGTTTTGTTTTTGTATAGTGGCTAATAACATAGTTATCATACAGTTTATAAACCATTGAACATATACTTCTTGGATAGTAAGGGGTGCATGGATGGTGAATGGTATAGAAAAAAATGTGGCTTTTCTTGGTCAATAATTTTTTTAAATGATGGATTTTTTATCTCAGTATTAAACCCAAAATAACCACCCATATTCCCCACTCAACATTTATAGCCATAGGCACCTATAAACCTCCTCCATTCACACTTGGACCTCCATTTTTCTAGTTATTTTGGTGGGAAATATTAAATAAACTCCAAGAAAGTCCCTATTTTCATGATTTCTGCCCCTTTTCTAGGGTTACTCATATTATTTATTTGGGTTTTATATACCTAGTGGGTTGGGTTACCTATTTGAGGATGGGTATTATTATTTAGGGATCAATATATATGTTTTTAGATCAATCATTTCATTACAGGATCCATTGGTATTTCAGAGGTTGTTTATCACCAATATTCAGGAGATTATTCACTTGAGGTAAGATGTTTTGTCCTTAAAAACCATTTTGTGATTTTGATATGCTTTACTTTCTTCATTTTTACATTATATGTATTTTTCATGATTTTAGAATTTTGTTTCTGAAATGATTTCAGGTGTGTATGTGTTGAAAAATGTATTTTCAATAGAAATGGGTAATGTTTCATTTGTAAACCCACATTTTCCCTCGTAATTGTGTTTTATAAACTATTCAAGTGGTAAAAAATATTTACATGTGGTGAAAAAACATATTTTTTTGTTGTTTTTCGCGTTTTTTTGGATACAAAAGACTTTATTTTGTATGGAAATGTTGATTTATAAAATATGTTCATATTGGTTGGTATGCGTATGTAAAGTAGTGATTTATGTGATATATAATGTGAAAATTTAACATGAATTGAATTATAGGTTACTTGGTGGGAGGACTAGGAATAGTATTCAAGGTTGATTAGTGTGTCTAAGACCCATTTCTTTCTTGTGGGATTGAAGATAAAACACTAACGAAACTATGATGGTTGGTGACCACTCAAATTTTAGATAGATTCTTCTATAGTGGATCATGCATGAGGAAAATGATTATTGTGGCTGCTACACCATGTTTCACTAAGATATGATGTACCGAGTGTCTTATTTAGCTAGTTCCAATAGGGATTTACGATAACTTAGTGGACTTTTATAATAACAATCTTACCATTAGCGTATAATGCACTTGGTTGGTTACTCCAAAAGAAAAGCATGTTTTTATTTAAAATGATTCCCATAAAAATGATTCTATATTTTCTTTTATAAAACATGCACGTTAATTTTTCTTATATTGTTTTGGAATGGAATATTCGATGTTTGGTGGAATATTATTGGTCTTTGGATCACACCGCAAAAACACATTTGGGTGTATACAGAGTTGGTTATGTTTGACTCAGGTAATGGAAAGATCTATGGTGATGGTGGTTCAGGTTGCGAGTGGTATTCTCCTATAGTTTTTTGGGGTGGGGGCTTCAGGGTGATGTTCCTCTTGTTGAACATACATTTTTGGGATAGTGTTGTTATTAAACATTTTGTTGTTGCATGTTTGGTCTTTGGTTAATGCTGTAAATATTGAATCTAAAAATTGATATGTCATGTTTGGTTCTGGTTATTCATTTATGTATTATTAATTTTTTTCATTATTTATTATTATGAAAATGGGTGATATCATTACCATGATGTATTGTTGACACCCAATCACTTGTTTTCAGCTCATGGGGACTCGAAACTCCCTTTCAGGACTTTCCCGAAATTGGTCCGATTGTTAGGTTGGATAGAACCCCAGTTTGGTTCATGACATGGAGTTCTATAATAGTTAACCAATGTGATAATTTGATACCCCAAGTCAACATAGGACACCCATGATATGTTCACTAATGGACAAGATGTAAAAACATGTTCACCGAGATATCTCAACGGCTGAAATTTACAATAATCATAGTACCAATTTTCCATCATGACCACCAGAACTGTACCACTTTTACCTAAAACCCACTCATCGAACTCTATTATCTAAAAGTTGATTTTTATCCAGTCAAAGGTTAGAATATGAAATGATAATACTTCATGAAGTATTTTATCAATTGACCTTTGGAAATACGGACCAAAATATATTCATGTTTGTATCCTCTGATAGGCCGGTTGGGATCTTTCAAAAAATCACTTCACACCTCAATAAAATGTCACTTTTACTAACCCTATGATCATAATTTTTCACACGCACTTTAAGACCCCGTTTATGCACTCCAATATATTAGTGATCATATGGACATATCTTCTTCCACCATCAAATGATAATGACAATTTTTTAATTTTAAATCCACATTATTTAGTCATATAAATATTTATTAGACCTTCAAATATATTCAAGATGTTGATTGAACATTTCTTAATGGTGATCATATGCTAAGACCATAAGATAAAAATTCTTTTCAAATGATATTCAATTTTTTTTTCCAACAAATAAGTTTTATAAAACCTACCCAGCTTGATGATCTATGTCACGACTCATCCCCTTGGGTTCAGGTCGTGACTACCCCAAGCCTGCCTTCCATAGGCCAGGGGTTGGCGACTAGCACTGAAAATTTGTGTCCCTAAAATGGGATGGCATTGCCTTTAAACCTGTATAAACACACAACCCAAGAACACCACAATATTTCACAGGAAGGTAAAACTACAATAGTAAAAGTTTTTACTGAATGTAAAGGGGCCGGAATACAAGATCAAATAAAAACATATAACCAACTGAAAACAAAAAATAGCTCCTAAGATCATCCACCGAGGATCCTACCTGAAGGGAAGGTACAACTCATCTAATCAGCGTTCTACGTCGCCCGTCACCAGAACCTCCGTCCATCGTTAAGACCTAGCTCCTCAAGTATCAGTCAAGGTTTTCCCATCATCTGCACAAGACACAACAAGGTGCGGGAGAAGCCTGTGTAGGGGTGAGTATAACAATACCTAGGAGGCACCTCAAGACCCCTGAAGGACTCTCATAATTCCATAATGGAAAACCAAAAGAATTATCTCAATCACAATTCACAAAGAAAAGGACACAACTCAAACTAGGTATAACTATAGTACAGTAGTACAAATGAATAGTTGTAAGGCTAGATCATCTTACTATTCCAAGAGGCACTATTGCTAGCCCACATAGGATTGATAGGTACTAATCCCCTTCAAGACCCACATGATATTGGTAGGTGTTGGTTCACATAGAATATATGGGTTCTAATTGACATCGAATCAATGGGTGCTAATTCACATAGAATCTCTCTGTGCTGATTCACACAAAATTGGTGGGTGCGGATTCACACAGAATTGTTGGGTGTTGATTCACAGATAATCGATGGGTGTTGATTAACACATAATCACTTGGTGCTGATTCACACAGAATCTCTAGGTGATGATTCACACAGAATCAATCTTCATTGTTCACATCTCATCCAGACATAGGACTCATGATCACAATACACTTTTCTATGGGAGAAACCTCTCCTCAAGACATCAGTCGTATTTCAACCGGCACAAATTCCCCCGTAGAAGTTACCCAATGATCTATCACATCATAAGGGTCCAAAAGCAATAGATAGTTCATCATAGGAACACCCAGTCTATAAGTTATTGGCATTATAGTGTTGAGGTCCTGGTTGGATTCGGAGTCGATCCAACCCAGTTGTACTGCAACATCCTCTAAAACACTCGTGGAGCATCTCAAAAGGAAAGTCCTACTCCAAGGATCCCAACATCGTAGATAGATCATCAAACAAAAATTTGGATCACAATATATGGACCATTATGTGTATCAGTGTACGAGAGGGGTCCAAGTCTAGTCTGACCCGACCCAGTTTGGGTAGACCTGACCCGGTCTAGGTTTGACCCAGCTGAGCCCGAACCATCCAGGGCCAACCCGGTTTGGCTGGGCCACGGCGACTTAGCTCACTAGGCCATAGATTGGCCCAACCTGGCCTGGCTGGGTGGGGTTGCATACTGGCCCGTCCAGCTGGCTGGTGCGACCCATGTGGGGGTCACAGAGTCCGCATACCAAATGGCTTAGAGGAGCCGTTCGGCTCCTTGATTGGTTGCTATAGGTGGCGACACATCATCACCCGCGAGACCTGTAGGGAGAGGGTCCCTCCTCCGCCCTGCCTTCATGGCACCACCTGATAACCATGGAGCGCAATGGTAGGCCGCCTCACCAACGCTGCTTCTGGCCCCCACTGGCCGTATCTTCGATCTTCAGTGGCGCCGAGCTGCACCAACCTCCTCCGTGGCCAGTGAGCGTCGGCCACCTCCTTCTCCATCTGCATCGGTTAATCGTTCGCGCGCCACAGAGTGAGTTAAGATGGTCTATTTTTTCCTTCCAAATGCACCTACGATCCTCCCAGGATGCCACTGTTGTTGCGCGTCTCTTGGTTTCAAGGTTCTGTAAAGTTGGAACAACCGGCATCCGAAGAAAGCAATGAAAATCTAGTGGCAGAGGGTGAATGCCTTTTTTATTTGTCCCACACCCTCTGCGTTAGTATTTTAACAAGTGATAGTAATTTATATATCACATTAAAATAATGATAGACCCCTTTCAAATACCAGGAAAAGACCACCTACAAATTCATGTATGAGGAGTGGAATCATTGGAATTTCATTAATTAAAACACAACCTATTCCTTGAGACTCCATATTTAATGAATCCGCTGGTGTTCATTGATCCCGATTCATTGCAGCCCGAGATTCCATCTTCATCAGTGGAAGTTGTCGTGTCACTTTCCCAGAGGATCCTAGCTTGATGAAGCCATGTTAAAATCTCTACCACAAGACCCATTTAAATAGAGGGGGGAAAGGGTGAGTGACACACCGAGGAAATAACGAGGTTCATTAATTAACGTAATTAATGTGCCACACTAATTAAATGAGGGGTGGTTACACAACCAAAGAGTAACTGGGCCACTAATATCCCCTATTAATTGACTGGCTACCTCTATGGTCCCAAACACCGCTACTCAATAGGTGGTTTGAAAAAAAAGAAATAAAATAATAATCTCTATGTTATTTTACTATTTCATTAAAAGCTACAAAAACTAACTCTTACACCCAACCTACTATTGTCGATGTTAATCCTTCTTTTACGAGTATCTTAACGCTGCGGATTTAATGGTGGCCTTGTATTTCTAATCTGATCACTAGATCAAAAGATAGAAAACACAGTCCATGCATTTACTTAACGTACCTTTAAAAAATATTCAAAAATTCATTTCGGGCACACTGGGCTTCAGAATCACCTGTTGTTAATTTTCTCAGACTCATAATAATCCCAAATAATTAAAAAAATTATATGTAATTCTTGGGTCATTAAATTCTCTCTACCATAGGTATTTTCTTCCCTGAAAGATAAATAAATTGGAGAACAAATTGGGGTACTAATCACATATATGAGACTCAATATCCCATGTGAACTCTTATAGATTTCCATGCTGCCCACAAACTCACACCAGAGGAATTTAACCCCCATGAAGTACATACTTTTTCAATCCTCTATCTCCACCGGGAACTCCTCAAATGTCACCCCATCATCGATGTCCAGCTCGCCCCAGTCGATAACGTGCGATTGATCATGCACGTATCTCTTCAGCCGCAACACATGGAAAACATTATGCACCCGACGCATCTGTGGGGGAAGAGCTAGATGGTACACCACCTTTCCAACTCAGCTGATGATCTGGAATGGTCTGATGAACTTCAGAGATATATTGTCATCCTAGCAAAACCCCCATAATCCATGTCGGGGTGAGACCCATAAGAATACATGGTGTCTCTCCTCAAACTCCAAGGGTCTCTGTCTCGTGTTGGAATAATACTTATTATGACTCTGTGTAGTCTTAAACTACTCCTAGATGATCTACACCTTCTATGTGGTTTTCTGTACCAACTATGTACCCATTAGTGGTGACTCTCCTCGGTCTGTACAGCAAAGCGGCGATCTGCATGGTCATCCGTACAAGTCCTAAAATGGAGGCATGCCGATGGTGGAGTGATAATGGTTGTTTTATGTGAACTCCACCAGGGGTAGGTGGTCCTTCCAAATATGGAATAAATTGAGAACACAAGCACAAAGCATATCATTGGGTGTCCGTATGGTCTACTCTTTCTGAACATCTTTCTAAAGATGGAAGGCGGTGCTCAAGTGTAGCTGAGTCCTAAACACATCCTAAAATACATTCCATAAGAATGATGTAAAGTGTTCATCACGATCCTAAACGATCATCTATAGAACCCCATGTAGTCACACAATATTCTTGTATGTAGAGGTGTCCCAATCCCTCTACTGATACCTCCTCCCAGATGGTTAGGAAGTGGGCCAACTTGGTGAGTCAGTCAATAATCACCCATATGGAATCGTGGCCCCTAGACATACATGGTAGGCATGTCACGAAGTCCATGGAGATACAATCCCACTTACACTCCGGTACCTCAAGTGGATGATTTAAGCTTGTTTGTACCTAATTCTCGACCTTCACTTGCTGACAAGTGAGGCATCGAGATACAAAATATGCTACTGCTTCTTTATCCCTAGCCACCAGTACTAACATCGGAGGTCCTGGTACATTTTTTTTCACTATAAGATGTACCTATAAAGGGGATGTATGAAACTTCCTAAAAAACTCTTCCCGTAGCATCAATGGTACCGGGGTGAGTTCTCTGAAAAGAAAAACATTCTCTATATCTTTAGAAAATCCCACAAGAGCATGTCCTGAGGATATCTGAGCATGTCAGGCCTCGCAGTCAACATCTCCAAGATGTGCATCAAAAACTCGCTAAAGATGTGGTGGAGGGATAGTCACAAACTAGAGGTAATATTCTCCATCTTTATCCATGAAGAATATTCATAACATGGCTAGATGCTCTATCGCCTAACTCAGTAGTTGTAGACCAGACCTCCTGCCAAGTGCATCTGCAACTACATTCCCCTTTCCAATAGTATAGAAAATCTCAAAGTTATAGTCATTGAGGAACTCTAGCCATCGTTTCTGTCTCAAGAGTATTTCCTTCGGTGAAGTAAATATACTTGAGAATCTTGTGATTGGAGTAGACTGAAAATTTTTTTCCCATCAATTAGTGCATCCACATCTTTAGCGCAAAGACCACTTCTGTTAACTCCAAGTCATGGGTAGCATAGTTTGTCTTTTTTTGTCTTAAATATCGTGAGACATAGGTGATCACTACTCACTCCTACATCAAGACAAAACATATTCCAGTCCCTGATGCATCACAGTAGTCTACATACCCACCTCCTTCTCCTGGTAGCCTCAAGATTGGGGCACTCATCACTATCTACCTCAGCTGTAGAAAACAATAATGGTACTTCTCTATCCATAATAAATGCTTCCCCTTCTTTTTCAAGGATGAAAAGGGTGCATCTACTCTATAGAAGTCAAGTACAAACCACCGGTAGTACCCAACCAATCCCAAGAAAATCTGCACCTCGGCCACTCTCATGGGTGGATCCCATGAAAGAACTGTCTCTATCTTCTACAGATCCACTATGACTCTATCCTCCGAGATAATATGCCCCATGAAATGGAATTATCATATCTATAACTGGCATTTCGTGAGATTTCTGTAACGATAGTGCACTCAGAGTGTATCCAGAACTATCTGCAGGTGTTTGGCATGCTACTCCTCCGACATCGAGTATATCAATATGTCATTAATGAATACCACCATGAAGCGATCGGGGTATAGCTAGAAGATCCTGTTCATGATCCCCATGAACACAGCTGGAGTATTGGTCATGCCAAAAGGCATCACTAGGAACTCGTAATGGCCATACCGACATCTAAGGGCTATCTTCGGTACGTCCCAATCCCGTACCCTAAGATGGTGACAGCCTGATATGAAATCAATCTTCGAAAACCAATGAGATCCCTTCAGATAGATGAAGAGGTCATTGATCCTTTTAAGAGGATACTTTTTCTTCACAGTAACCTGATTCAGGCGTCGATAATCCACCCAAATCCTTAGACTCTCGTCTGCCTTCTTGGTGAACAAGATTGGGGATGCCCATGGATAAACAGTAGGACTTACGAACACTTTTCTCTACAATACCTCCAAATATACCCTCATCCCACGAAGCTCCATGAGAGCCATATAATATGCTGGTGTAGATATTGATGTTGTCCTGGGATACAGGACAATGTGAAATTCATCCTCTCTGTGAGGAGGTAGTTCGGGAACATCATCAAGGAATACAATAGCATACTAGTCCACCACTACAGGATAACATGGACTCCTCACATCAACAGCTGTGAGGGTGAGGCTAGTGAACTCATGAGTAATTAACCGCACCCTCTTCCTAGATAGTTAATATTGTTCTGCAATGGTTTCCTCATCATCGGTGAAGAAAAACCTGACCTGATCCTTGCGGACACACCGCACTTTGTGCCTAAAACTGTCGATCTGAGCATGGACTGTGGGGAACCATTCCATAACCAAGATGATGTTTTAAGGCCTCGACGCTGAAACTAGAAGATCCCAACTGAAGCACTTTTTCCTAGAGTGATCTAACAATCCCTACACCAGTTTGTAATCACCGAATCTTATTCTGTAAGAGTCTCTAATCGTATGGATTTAGCAAACTGCTCTATCGAAATCTTTGAGCTCCAAACGAGAGGTGTGGTAATGAAATAGTGGTTGGAACCCATGTCTATAAGTACTGCAGTTAGGGTTGAATAGACACATATTTTACCTCTATTAATCTATGGAGCACTGTGGTCTTAGGCCACTGCTTCCTATATCTATGCTCCTCTAACATGTCCACCATCCTTTTGACCTCCTCACTTGAGCCTATGTCTCTACCTCATCTATTCCTTGTCAGTCTGTTGATCGTTGGTTCAGCGGGTTGGGCTGTCGTGAGCCATGTGGTTGTGCCCGCCACACATAAAGCACAATATTATTCCCTACTGACCCCCCTCTACCTTGTGAGCTCCGCACTACTGACCTTGTGTCTTGGGGTCATATTCCAGAAGGTCATCCCACTTTGGAGTCTGCGTTATCTGCCTACTTCCTGCTGAAAAAGAATCAGCTACCTGTCAATCGGTGGTGGTTCTCACCGTCGGTGCATGCTTAGCTATGAATCCCTCCAGCAAAAATTATTTCTCGATGACTCCATCCCGCATCGGGATATTGGGTGATATCATTTACACTCTGATATCCTCCCAGATACCATGCTCAATAGTATGATCCTTGAAGAATTGGTCCCTCACCTTGTCTGTGGAGTATCATGAGAGGTCAGTGAATCTTGTCGAGTACTGCCCCACTTTTAAGCTTCCCTGCTATAAGTGTATCAGATATTGGATACGCACATAGCGTAGTGTCACTGGGATGAACTCCACCCTGAAGAGTCACTCAAAATCTGTCCAAGAGATGGTCGCCTCATCATTTAACTGGATGTTCAGGCACCAACATAATCCTGCCATGCCTAGGAAGGGATTGGTAGCTAGGATCACGATCTGATCCATTGGTGTCCCAACTAGGCATGAAACTCTAGCCATAGCCTCCAGCCAGTCCTCAACTTCCTGGGGATCTGTCTCACCTCAAAACCTCAGAGGCCTCTGCCGTTGGAACTCATGCGATGCGCTCAGTATATGTGCATTGTCTGCTAGTGGGGATGGTGGAAACTACTGCATCTAAGTGGTGGTGCTGCTGGTACACCACCAAAAGGTGAAAACACATTAATGGGGCCTGAACAGAAGCCTCATCTCTTGGTGGGTCATCATCATGTACTCTCTTGGGAATCCAGTATGACTGTCTATGCAACATCATCCTGAAAAGAAAAAGGTGTGGAATGTTCAATATGTTATACCTAGTGAGATGACTCAAAAGAGATGAAAGTTAAAAAAAACATTTCCAAAACACATGAAATTAGTGCTTTTGTGCACCATGTCAGGAATCAGAATTCAGGGTCATGGTGTATGGATATGTCGGCCATCGCGGCAACCCTGGACTCCCTAAACTAAAAACCACACTCAAATCACAAAATACTATTTCTTGATTTAAATAAAATAGAGTTAAAGTTCTCTGGTAGAATTGACTCCTTTGATAACACTTGTTCATGACTAGTCACCCGGGGTCTGTGCCGTGACTACCCCAAGCCCACCTTCCATAGGCCAGGGGTTGGAAACAAGCGTCGGAACGGTGTATCCCTAAAATGTTAAGCCATTGGCTTTAAACCTGTATAAACACACATCCTAGGAACACAACAAGATGCTAACACAGGGTAAAACTGTAGTAGTAAAAGTGTGTTCTGAAAGTAAAGGGATCATAATTCAAGCCCAACTAAAGAGATACAACCAACTGAAAATGAAAAAGTGCTCCAGAGATTGTACACTGAGGATCCTACCTGAAGTAGAGGTATAACTTGTCTCTTCATCTCTCCATGTCACCTATCACAGACACCTTCTTCCACCATCAAGACCAAGATCCATCAGTCTCAATCAAGGCTTCATGTCATCTGCACAAGACACAACATGGTGCGGACGAAGCCCATGTAAGGAAAATATAACAATACCCAGTAGGGACCCTGAGACCCCCAAAGGTCTCCCAGAATTCAAAAAAGGTGAACCACAAGACTGATATCAATCATAAATCATAATGAAAAAGACACAACTCAAACCAAGTAAAACTAAAGTACAATGGTGTAGATGATTAGTTTTAGGGCTAGATCATCTAACATTGTCAGGAGGAAATGTAGCTGACCCACAAAGGATCGATAGGTACCAACCCCCGCAAGACCCACACTAGATCGATAGATTTAGATTCACATAGAATTATGGTGTGTTGATTCACATATAATCACTGGGTTCTCATTTACACAGTATCACTGGGTGCTAATTCACACAGAATCGCTGGGTTCTGATTCACATAGAAAAGTTGGGTGATGATTAACACAGAACCGTTGGGTGCTGATTCACACAGAATTGCTGGTTGCTGATTCACACAGAATCACTCAGTGTTGATTCACACAGAATTACTATGTGCAGGATCACACATAATCACTCGGTGTTGATTCACATAGAATCTCTAGGTGTTGATTCAAAAAGTATCACTCTTCATTCTTCTCCTCTCATCCAAAAACTGGATTCCCACTCATAATACGCTTTTCTATGGGAGAAATTGATCATCAAGCAATCAGTCATATTTCAAACTGCACAAAGTCCCATGTAAAAGTTAACTAATAATTCATCACGTCATAAGGGTTTCAATGCAATAGAAAGCACATCAACCAGACACCCGGTCTGTAAGTTATGGGCATTTTAGTGTCGTCGGACCAGTTGGAATCAAACTCGATCCAACCGATACATAGTCCAACATCCTCCAAAATACTCAAGGAGTATCTCAAAAGGACTGCCTCACTCCAAGGATCCTAGCACCATAAAATATTCATCTAATAGACCTCTGATTCACTAGATATGTCCCTTTAAGCATATCCAGGCCCTAGAGGTGTTTGGGTCTAATCCGACCCGACGTGGTTCAGGTCGTCCCAACCCGTGCTGGGTTTGACCTGACCTAACTCGGCCCTTCAGGCGGTCCCACCCATATGCTAGAGGGAACCGTATGGAGGGTACACAGTCCGCCCACCAAATGGATAAAAGGAGCCTCTCGACTCCTTGATTGGCAGTGTCGCCTCGTCACCCGCGGGACTCGCAGGGAGCGGGTCCCTCCTTTTCTGTGACTTCAAAACTACAACATAGTTACCATGGCACACGAAAACGTGCCGCCTCTTCGTCGCCACAACTGGCACACGCCGGTCGTACCTTCGGTCCACCGCGATGCTGAGCGGCGCCTCCCTTCTCCATCGCTGGCGAGAGCAGGCTGCCTCCTTCGCCACCAGGGCTATGTTGGCACCAGTCGCTTGGGCCACCGTGCTGGTGGTGCACCTGAGAATATTCCGCGGGCCCCCAGGTGAGATTTATGGGTCTGTTCTTTCTTCTGGATGCACTTACGGTCCTCCAGGGATGCCTCCGTCGTTGCACGCCTCCCGGTTTCAAGGTTCTATCAAGTTTGAACAACCCGCCTCCAAAGAATTCAATAAAAATCAAGCAGCGGAGGGTTTATTCCTAGTTCCTTTATCCCACGCCCTCCGCATTAGCATTATTACAAGTAGGATTAATTTATACATCACATTAAAAAATTGATAAAACATGTTCAGATCCCCCACAATGATCACCTACAAATTCAAGAATGAGGCGAAGAATTGTGTGAATTTATTAAATTATAAGACAACCCTTACCTCAAAATTCTGCATTTAATGAAGCCGCTAGTGTTTGTCGATCCTGGTTCATTACCGTTAGAGCATCCATCTCTTTCAGTGGAAAGTGTCATGTCACTTCTCCAGAGGTTTCTCTCTTAATGAAGCCATGTAAAAAACTCAACCACAATATGCTTTTAAATAGAGGGGGGAAAGGTGAGTAACACACCGAGGAATTTATGAGGTTCATTAATTTAAGTAATTAATATGACACATTAATTACAAGAGGGGTATTTACGCAACCAATGAGTAAATGGATATTTAATATCCCATATTAAATGTCTTACAATCTCTTTGGTCCCTGCCATCGCCGCTCAATAGGTGGTAGAAAGAAAAGAAAAGAAATAAAAATCTCTATGTAATTTTATTATTTATTTAAAAGGTTCAAAAAATAACATTCACACCTGACCAACTGCTGTAACACCCCGCGATTTCATAGTACGTTATCTCATTAATGTAATTTAATAACTTTCGCTACATGGAACACAAAGTTCAAACTCACCGTAACTTACCAAACTAGTCGTTCAAAAAGATGTTATGAATAATATTAACTGCATTATGAATCTTATATACTCTATATAATTTTGACACCCATATTCTCTGTTTCTTAGATTTAATATAATAACAAATTCAATTTTTCAGATAAGTGAAGTATTTTCCAAAAATGCAATTTTACCACCTACTAATGGTGAATTTTTTTGAATGTAATACATACAGAATTTATATTGAATTTGGAAAAATAAACTTATTATATAGAAGTAGGACGTAAATATTTAGTTTTTAATTTTTTTTTTGTACTTTTGTGATAACTTTCATATATTGATGAATAGTAAAAAATACAATGTTTTAATTGAAAAAAACATTTTAAATCAAAATAATTTATAGTGTTAAATTATGAATTTTAATTATTTAGATGTATAATTAGATTATCTTTTTATCATTTAATGCAATTTAGGTCATTATAAGTAATTTCACATTTAAATTTGACATAAACACATCTCAATCTTTTAATAGTTTTTACTTTTTAAAAACCCGCTTTTAGGTTTTGAAAATGAGAATTAAATTTAAATTAATTAATGAAACTTATTTGTTTGGAATTTGGTAAAATATAATTCAATTTTTAATTAGGAATATCAAAATTATCATAGGGTGAAATTTTGGTATCCTTCTGAAAACATTCAATTTTTTTAATAGAGAAAAACACTGCGTCATTATTTAAAACAGAATTTTTATTTAAATAATTATTTATTTTATTTAAATGTATTTAAAGTAAATATATATATATATAATTCCAATATATGTTCAATTTAATTCATTAGATTCATTTTATAATAAGTTTATATATATATAATATTATTGAACATTTTACCATATTTTACCAATCTTCTAGAAGCATTTAAAAATTTGCATAAAACATAATTTTACCACTTCTGTGAGTTGAATTTCAAAAATCTAGGAGACATGGTTATTGTGAGTCTGTAAAATGTGGTTCAATAAGATTAAAATAATTTTGGTGAATAGTAACTTTTGACATTTGTTTACCGCGCTTATAAGTAAATAGGGTAATTAACGGTAAAAGTGATATTATAATTACCCTACTCCAATGGCCCGAAGGCCTTCATTTTTATTGATTTCTGATAATCCAACTTTCAAGGGGCGAGGTGGAACCCTTAAAAGGCCTGTAGGAATATTAATTACATGGCCCATAGGCCTTAGAAGAATTCATTGCCCGTAGGCTTTAAACATTACATACAACCCAGACTAACTACTTCGAACTGCTCCTCCCCATCATCTTCATCGTGAAATCTTCTCTCCACATTCGGATGGTTATTCAACTAGGCTTTCTCGTGCATTCATAGGCTTGTACTAATGGAAGGTTTCATACCCTCTCATTCTTGCAATCCATTTAGCTTTGCTATGGTGAAAGCTCCTTGCTCCTCCTTCATCTGAAGCTTGTTCCTTATAGGTTGTCTGGTTTGCATCTGCACTTAATGGTTTCCCGAAGGCCTTGAGGTGGCCCGAAGGCCTTAATGGCCCAATGTCTTGGTTGGGCCGAAGGCCTTAAAGGACTCATGGACCAAATCGCTGGCCCGAAGGCCCAAATGGGGCACATTCCCGTCTTCTACAGTGTCAAACAGTGCCTGCTACAGTCCCTGATACATTACCATATTAATGAAATATTAAAATAATTTATATTATAAATATCCAAATAAATGTAAATTGTGAATTCTGATGAATTCCACTAATTTTATAGGTTAATATTACATGTTATGTTTTATTAGATATTTTTTTTCTATGTTATAAGGTTGTTATGACTTTTAGAAAAACAAAATACCAAATAGTGTCAAAATTACCATAAATTAGTTTTAAAAAAAAACTATATTATTTCTTGATATAATATTCCTAAAAAAATAATGTTCTTCCATATGGCATAAATAATATTATATATGTCATTAATGAACCACTTGAGGTTCTCTTTCCTGTTTAGAGTAATTTTAGTAACCATATAGTGTAAGAATACAAGAAGACACGGTAAAAGTTAAACTATTTGACTAAGAGTTCAATCTAAAAAATAAGGTTAAACTTTTCACCTAAACATGTATAAAACCTATTGGTTGGAACGATTTAGAACCATAACCACATAAGGCTCGAAATAAATTCATTTGGAGCCATTACAAAAATAATATTATTGTATTATAAATTAATATTTTAATATTTTCCTAATGTGACCCTCACCCTTCTTATAAAAGGGAACTCCCCTTCTCTTAAAATCACACATCCAAAGCCATTTGGCTCATCCAAAACCTACCCAAATATCCTCCCAACTTCATTCAAATCAATCTAGAGTCCTTAATTTGATTAGAGAGCAATTTTAAAGAGCCCTTTTGATCAACTCAACAGGAAAAACCCGAAGAAGAGGTAATAATTTCACCACCCTCTTTCAAGTTCTTTTCATCTTCCACTTTCTCATTATTTGTTGTTTCCATACCAAAATTATAAATCTTGTACCTCCTACATAATGTGATGTTTTTATCAATATGGTATAAACATATTCGTTATTATATCCATCCTTTAAATGAAAAATTCACCATACGTGCGTATGTACGGCTTACTGTCTCCAAGTTGGGGTGTAGTTTGTTATTCAAACACTTCATTTTTTGGATGGGTATAAAAATGAGTATAACTGATGTAAATAATAAATATAACTTGTTACTGATTATGTATATATGATATAACATCCAATTAAAAATGACATCACCATCAATATATTGATATTGTCGCTCGTGCATACGTAAAGATTACCGTCTCCACGACGTGATGAGATTAACTCCCACGTTCACCATTCAATGATGATTATAAATTATATATATTATTAATAAGTATGTAATATATGAGAAAATAATGTCATTGGAGATATATATATATATATATGTATATTTATGTACTTATATATATCTTCTTCAGTTACTTCTATTCAATACGGTATGAAAATGGAAACAACGTTTATGCATACGTACGACCTACTATCTCCATAATGGTGCTTTCCATTTCATATATCTATCTATTATGAATATTTATATTCAGAGTATATATTATATATAAATAAATTTTTATATTATGTAAGTATTTAAATCATTATATAAATGATAGGATCAAGAATAAGAAGTCAAAACACACACGATAATGAAACCGATTATTACCCAAAATGTTAATTTAACATTGAATTCATTACTAAATGGCTAGTAAAAAGTCATAAATTAATAATTTATGATATAATAAATATGAATATGGTTCTATTATAATTTAATAACATACTATTGTCATTTTACAAGAGGTTAAATGTACCCTTGACCAAAAGAAAGTTCAAGGTAAGGGTTAATTCCTCAATGTCATCATTATTAGAGATTGTTTAGGGGTATGTTTTATTGGGACATATTTTTTATCCATGTCCATGTTTCATAAAACAGTTTTCAATGGTATTATTTTAAGGTAATCTTTTATAAAAACACCATTTTAAATGTTTTAAGTATTTTTTCTTCTAAATCAATCTCATTAATGTCGATGTTTACAAAATGTTTTTTAAGGATTTATTTATATGGAAATGATTGTTTTTAAAATTTTAATTCCATTAAAAAGTTTCTATGTGGTATTGGACACTTTGATTCAAAAATTTCATTAAATGTAATATTTTATAAATTGTGTGAATTTTAAATGTTTTAATGAAAAATGGATATTTCTCACAAAGAGTTGTACAAATCATTTTCATCTATGTTTACATATTTTGATGGATTTTAACTTGTTTGAAGTTGATTTATTATGATAGAAATATTTTTATTGTATTGAAGGTGTTGTGATATTTTTTACCGTGGATGTTTTATTTTTATACCATTCATGGACTATGGATAAAGTATTAACATTTCATATGCTATTATTAATATGAATGTTTATGTTAGGATTCAACCTTTTCATATGAGGAATGTATTGGACATAGTATGTGACCGCTGGAGCCCAATATAGATCATCGAAGCATCGGTAGGTCTAATGAGAAAATTAGACATGGAATTGTCCGAGGCCTTTCCCAATTTGACATATGGGTTTGGGCGAGGCCTTAATCATTTTTAGACATCTTGGCCAAGGCCTTTACAAAATCTTTCAGAATTTTTGAAATTATAAATTCCCTCGTTATGAAAATAATATTGATGGATCATGTGGTTATTCTACTAGTTGTATACCCATGACTATGTTTTATTATGTCATTATTTACTCAACTCATATTTCTTCCATAAAGTGTTCATGTTTATTATTTATAAAGGCATGCATATTCAATTATTCACCATGCCTATTTTACATGTTAACTTTCTCTAAAATTTTTACCCTTACTAATAATCCCAGCTCACCCCTTTCTTATGTTTTATTTTCCCAGGATTTCCAATAATTGTATTATGATTGATATGTAGGGTCAACCTAAAAGGGAATAATGCATTTATCAATGAACTATCTATTCTGTATTTTTTGATTGATATTGTAATGTGAAGTTGATGTATATAATGTATTTCCAATAATGTTAAATTTAGTGATCTTTTGGTACATTATTTCGTCGTATCTTTTGAAAGTTATGTAATAATTCACTGACTCTGGGTAACTGATGTCGGGGCATTATAGTTGGTATCAGAGTGTGGTTAGAAACAACATTGGAAATAGATATAGTTAAAATCTAATTAGAGAACATTACCCTATGATATAATTTGAGGATTAGTATGGAAGAACCTCCTAGAATTTTGGTAATGTAGATATTTTGTATATTTTCTATGCAATACATCCCAATATGGATATGAGAAGGTAGAGGTTGCTCTGGAACAGATGTACCTAGGTGGGAAAACACCGACAAGGAGTTTCATGGTTGACCTGAGGTATCTTGGTACATGACAATAGGCCTTGCTATACTCTTTGATATGACACTCTCGGGGGATATGAATAGGATAATTCACATTTTCATTGCAAGACATTATGAAGGATTTAGGATTAAATACTTCCTAAAAGAAAACAAGTTATGATTATAGATTATATGCATAATCTTTTCAATTTACATTAAGAATTTTACTAGTTTGGAATTATGCATTGAGATTCATAAACTGACCTAGTTTATTCCATTGTGTAGAAATTCCACCTAGCAGAAGGAATGAGAATTCCAGCAATACGCATGATCAAAATATTACGAAGGATCATATCTTTCGTTGTATTAATATAAAATTTAAAAGTCAAATAATCTCCCACATATTCTAATCATATGAAGAAATAGTATCATGTGTTAATAGGATAAGTAAATAATTCCCTGAGTCCTATAGATTTTAAGGGAATCAAGATAAGTAAAGGGTGGAAAAGTGAAATACAGATACAAAGAAGAGGGGAAAGAAGAATTTTTCCATATGTGGTAACTAGGGAAAGAATTACCTTGGTAAATTCTGGAAGGGAATCAGAGTTTCTTATAAGTGTGGAGAAAAAGGACACCAAGAATGTGATAAGAATGTTAAGAAAAAGGTTTCAAATGTACAATGATTCATCTATAAGGAGTTGGGACACTACGCGAATCAATGTCTAAATCATCAGAGTATACCACAAATGATGCAATTGGATATTAATCATGTTATGACACTACCAAATAAAACGATGAATGATTAGATTTATTATGTTGTTATTAAAGTATTCTGTCATTATAGTATTGTATTAATGATGTATATGATATAATAATTATAGAGTATAAAAGGATTGTACTTTAGTACCATTTCATTTAGGATTTGAGATTGTGTGATACCTAGAATAGTGACTCAATATCACGTTAATGTTTTTAGAAAATGCATGGTTGAAGCAAAAATAAAAGTTTAATAGGATCCTAGAACTGATATTCTTGACTTCCATGATTCTGATTAGTTATTTGTTTATTCAATCATTGTTGTAGTTTAAAACATTTTTCAATATTAGGAATATATATATTATTTTATAACGAACAATGGGGCATGAATGTAATCAATATGGTTTTATGGTAATTCATAATGTTTCTGTGTTTTAAAAGAATAAATGATGAAGTTATTCACTTGTTATTACATGGAAAAAAGAATCTTCATTGTGTTTACCTCCCATATAAATTTGGGATTGTGAGTTTGGATAGATGTATTTTGGATAAGTATAAGGTTTGGAATCAATTAATTTTGTCATTGGATACTATTGTTAAGGTTAAATCATTTCTTGATATTATTTTTGGATTCTCAAAAAAAGTACTACCCGGAGGTCGGGAGACAACTCGTCGCGTCCGGAAAGGCCGTAAGACTTGAACCCAAAACAGGAGGGTGACAAGGTTGCATCACCTACCATTGGCCTATGTGATGCCCTATTTTATATAATGTAGTTTAAAAAAAAAATATTCTGACAAATTAATTATAAATTAATTATTTTTGGAACCCAATACGATTAGGATAAATAGAATATTTGTGAATTCTATTATCTTTTGGAGTGAAAGATGAGTCTGTGGTAGGAATTAGTTGAAGGATAAAACATTACATATGAAGTATATTTTTTTCTCTTATTATTTGAATAAATTAATTATTAATGTTTAGGTAAGGGATTTTAAAACAAAAAATGTGTTATCCTAATACCTTATGTTTTTTTGAACTGATGATATTTTAAATCATCATAGATTGATGGCTTTGAGGCCCTTAATTTTACACTTATTTGTGATTGATGACATCAATAAATCCCTATAAATATTAACATTTTCCCTAAAATTGCAGGTATCTAATTTCCAACAATTTTCTCTTAACTACGATCATAATTTTGTGGTGAC
This sequence comes from Viscum album, assembly GCA_963277665.1. NCBI lineage: Eukaryota > Viridiplantae > Streptophyta > Magnoliopsida > Santalales > Viscaceae > Viscum > Viscum album. The sequence goes on from OY728140.1 coordinate 1,106,675,634, forward strand.
TATTTAGTTCCCTTTCCATCTTATTAAGACTAAAATTTATTAACCCAATTTGCGTTGTGTGTTTTCCACAAATGAAATTTTCTATTTTTAACCATTTGTTTTTGAAGAAAAATTTCAAATTGCAAGGATGAAATTTATTTAATATGTTGAGAATGTAACACCCCACGATTTCATAGTACATTATCTCATTAATCTAATTTAATAGCTTTCACTACACGCAACACTGAGTTCGAACGCACCACAACTTACCAAACTAGTCGTTCAAAAAGTTGTTATGAATAGTATTAACTAAATTTTGAATCTTATATACTCTATATAATTTTAACACCCATATTATGTGTTTCTTAGACATAATATAAGTTCAAATTCAAATTTTCAGATAAAGGAAGTATATTTCAAAAATGAAATTTTACCTCCTACTAATGGTGGATTTTTTTAAATGAAATACATGAAAATTCTATATTAAATTTGAAAAAATAAACTTCTTATATATAAGAGGGACATAAAAATTCAGTTTTGACAAATTTTTGGTACTTTTAATATAACTATCATGTTTTGATGAATAGTGAAAGATACTATGTTTTAATTGAAAACAATTGTTTTAATCGAAATAATTCATACTGTTGAATTACGAATTTCAATTGTTTAGAAGTATAATTAGATTATATTTTTATCATTTAATAAAATTTAGATCATTGTAAGGAATTTCACATTTAAATTTGACAAAAACACATGTCAATATTTTGATAGTTTTTACTTTTTAAAAACCCGTTTTTTGGTTTTGACGAAGGGAAATAATTTTAAATTAATTAATTCAACTTATATGTTTTGAATTTGATAAAATAGAAATAATTTTTGAATTAGGAATATCAAAATTATCTTAGAGTGAATTTTTGATATTATTCTGAAAACTTTCAATTTTTGATGAATAGTGAAAAACATTGCGTTATTATTTAAAATTGAATTTTTGTTTAAATAAATATTTATTTTATTTAAATTTATTTTAAGTCAAAATAGATATATAATACTTATATAATTTTAATGTAATTCATTGGATTAGTTTTATAATAATTATTGATATATAAAATTTAATTGAACTTTTTATCGTCTTTTACCCACCTTTTAGGAGCATTTGAAAATTTTCATAAAACGTAATCATACTGCTTCTTTCAGTTGAATTTCAAAAATCTGGGAGACATGGTTAATATAAGTATGTAAAATGTTGTTCAATAATATTAAAATAATTTTTGGGGAATAGTAATGTTTGAATTTTATTTACCGCGGTTAAAACAAAATAAGGTAATTATGGGTAAAAATGATATTATAATTACCCTAACACGTGTCCTAATTATATTGGGTACGTGTAATTCGACTAAAAAAATCCTTAGGAATAAAATAGTATCCTATTTGTTCCACTTGGATTAGATTAGGACATTTATTATTATTTTATTGAAAGATGACTTAAAAGTGTTAAATTCAAAGTTTAATAACTAAACAATTTTTTATATAGGGTTACAAACAATATAAATTATACTATAAATATTCATTATAAAGATAAAAAAATTTAATAAATAAAATTATTTTATTTATAATTTTTAGACTTTAAATAATTTAATTTATTTTTGACACAATGATGATTCAGTAATTACCTTATTAATGAAATAGTAAAATAATTGATATTATTAAAATCCAAATTAATGTAAATTGAAAATTATTATAAATTAAACTATTTTTATAGGTTAATATGATATTTTATAATTTATTAGATAAATTTTCTTCTAAGTGATAAGGTTGTTATGACTTTCAGAAAATCAAAATACCAAATAGTGTCAAAATTGATATAAATTAGTTTTTTTAAAAAAATATATATTATTGGTTAATTTAATATTTATAAAAATCAAAGGTTTGGCCAAAGGGCTTAATAATATTATATATTTTATTAATGAACCACTTTAGGTTCTCTTATAAGATTAGAGTAAGTTTATTAACCATATAGTTTAAGAGTACAGGAAGACACGATAAAAGTTAAACTATAAAACTAAGAGTTCAATCTAAAAGATAAGGTTAAAATGGTAACATAAAATTTTCTAAAACCTATTGGTTGAGATTATTTAGACCCATAACCACCTAAGTATATAAATAAATTCATTTTGGGACATTATAAACCGAAAATTATTATATAATAAATTAATATTTTAATCGTTTCCTAAATTAACCCTCACCCCTCTTATAAAAGGGCACTTCCCCTTATCTCAAATTCACACCTCCAAAGCCATTTGGATCAAACAAAACCTGACAAAATATCCTACAATATTCCCTTTCATAAACTATAGTCCTTAATTTGATCAAAAATCCAACCTAAGGAGCCCTTTTGATCAACTCAAAATGAAACACCCGAAGAAGAGGTAATAATTTCACCACCCGCTTTCAAGTTCTTTTCAACTTCCAATTGATAATTGTTTGTTGTTTCCATACCAATATAATAACTCATATACCTCATACAAACAATGATGTTATTAAAAATATGGTACAACAATATCTGTTATTCTATTCATCTTCTAAATGACAAAGTCACCATACGTGCGTACGTACGGCTTACCGTCTCCACTTTGTGGTGTAGCTTGTTATTCAAAAACATCATTATTTGGATGGGTATAATAATGTGTATAACTGATTTAAAAAATAAATATAACTTGTAAATTATTCTTTATATATGATAAAATATCAATTTTTATACGATTTCACCATCAATATATTGATATTGTCGCTTGTGCGTACGTACAGATTAACGTATCCACGACGTGATGAGATTCATTCCCACATTCACCATTCAACGATGATTATAAAATATATATATTAATAAAAATTATGTAATATATGAAATATTAATGCTAATGGAGATATATATATATATTTATGTACTTACATATATCTTATTCACTTACTTCTGTTCAATACGATATGAAAATGGAAACAATGTTTTTTCGTACGTACGGCGTATCGTCTCCATAAATGGTGCCTTCCATTTAATATATCTATATATTATAAATATTTATATTCTAAATATATATTATATATAAATCATGGTTTATATTCTGGATGTATTTAAATCATTAAGTAAATGATACTATCATGAATAACAAGTAAAAACACGTACGATAAAGAAAGCAATTATTACCCAAAATGTTTATTTAACAAGGAAATGATTATTAAATGGGTAGTATAATGTCCTAAATTAATAATGTATGATATAATAAAAATGAGTATTGTTATGTAATTATTTAATAACACACTATGGTTATTATACAGGAGGTTAAACGTACCCTCAACCAAAGGAAAGTGCGAGGTAAGGGTTGATTTCCTAATCTCATTATTATTCAAGATTGTTAATGGGTAAGTTTTTACTGGGAAATATTTATTATCCATGTGCATGTTTCATAAAAGAGTTTTAAAAGGGATTATTGTAAGGGAATATTTAATTAAAACATCATTTTAAATGATTTAAATATTTATTCTTCTAAATCATTCTCATTAATGTCCATGTCTTCAAAATGGGTTTTAAGGATATATTTATATGGACATGAATGTTTTTAAAATGTCAATTCCATTCAAAAGATTCATTGTGGTGTGGGACACATTGATTCAAAAATGTCTTTAGTTGTATACCTTTCTAGGTTGTGTGACTTTTAAATGTTTTCCTGAAAAATGGATATTTCTCTCAAAGATTTTTATAACTAATTTTCATCTATATCAACATCCGTTGATGTATTTTGAACTTGTTTGAGTTGATTTATTATGATACATATCTTCCATATTTTATTGAAGGTGTTGGGATATGTTTAACTTTGGATGTGTTATTTTTATACCCTTCATGGTTTATGAATAAAGTATTGACATTTCAGATGCTAGTTTTAATACAAATGTTTATGTTATGTTTGAGCCTTTTCGTATGATGAATGTATTGAACATAGTAAGTGACGTGTGAGCCCGCTATAGATTCTTAGTTCATTGGTAGGTCTCATGAGACAATTAGAAATGGAATTGATTGAGTCCTTTCCCAATATGAAATATGGTTTTGGTGGAGGCCATAAATATTTTTAGACATCTTGGTCGAGGCATTGACAAAATGTTTCAGAATGTCTGGAATTATACATTCTCTCATTATGAAAATTATATTGATGGTTCATGTGGTTATTAGACTAGTAGAATACCCATGATTATGTTTTATTATATAATTATTTAATCTGCCCATATTTATGCTATAAAGTGTTCATGTTTATTATCTTTAAAGGCATGTGTTATCAATTATTCATCGATCCAATTATTTATGGTATCTTCTGCTAAATTGTTCACTCTTATTGATCATCTGAGCTCAACCCTTTCTTATCTTTTATTTTCCCAGGATTTCCACGAAGTGAACTAAGATTGATATATCAAGATAAACTAAAATGGAATAATGGCGTTCCTAAATAACTATATTTTTTTATTTTATGATTGAAATTGTAATGTGATGTTGATTTATGTAATCTATTTCAAAGACTGCTAAACTGATCAGTATTTTAGGACATGATTTTCTTGTATCATGCCAATGATATATAATAATGCACCAACTCTGGCTTATTGGGGTCAGGGCATTACAACTTTGGTCAATGTTAATCCTCCCTTAAGTGAATCCCATTGCTAAGATTTAACAGTGCCATTATATTTTTAATCTGAGAATGTGTTCAATTGATAGAAAACACCACCCATGCTTTTACTAAACGTATCTTTAAAAAAGTTCAAAAATTCATTCCGGGCACAACAGGCCTTGGAATCCCGTGCCACTAAATTTCACAGACTCGTAATAATCTCAATTATTTCAAAAAGAATTTATATGTAATTTCCGGGTCATTACAATCATCTTCATTGTTGAATTATATCTGGAATAATTATCCACATTATTAAAAATATGTGTTGTCAAATATCGACGATATGAATTTAGTTCTCTCCATGAAACCCCTACACTATTAATAACCTCTATAATTACCTGATGGTGATAAGATAATCGACACAGTCTCTAGTTTTAGTGTAACATGAATGCATATTCATGACTAAAAACAACAATAGGATTAAAAATTATTATTTTCGATAATAGTGAATTCATGTGATAATATTTCAAGATTACAATTTTATATGGAAGAAATTATTAGAACACCTATATACTTTCTATAAAAAAATTTCCATCAACATGAATGGATTTTTTACAATATGGGAATGTAGCGACACATGGAATAAATGAACATAAAATCCTTTTGAACATCACCTTTGATTAATAATATTGGTGTTCCAGGGAGACATACTCAACATCATCTAAATGAAAAATATTATGATCATTGAGAGAAAAAAATCACATAAACTGCAGAAATATTTCATATGATTCATACCAATCAAATGCACTTTCACAATATTCTTTTGTTTTTAATTTAATGCTTTGTAATATGATATATCATATTTAAACAACTATTGTATTCATTTCTAAATAAGGGACATAGGAACATCCTGACACGTTTATATCAACTCTACAATTAATGTTGATATAAACTTTACATTAAGTTAAGAGTGATACTATGAAAAGATTGGATGTACAAATGGGTGCGAGCCTTCTAATTAGGTTATCTTTCAACATGATGAAAACTTATTTTAAATTTCCCTCATTCATAATTTATAATACGACCCATATTTTTCACATCAAATTAGATATTTTCTCTTCTTCCACTCATCAACTGCTAATGAAAAATTCAACTCTATACGGTATTTTTTATCATTTTTTTGAGGTTACTTTACTTTCAAACTATTTCCCAACATTTATGGTGTAATTGGTTGATGTATATCTATTCTTTATAATTCTACGAAATTTTATATCTGGTATAATGACCTCCTAATAAAAATTCTTTGTATGTGAAAATACTTCAACTGAAGATGTCAATAAAATAGGATAATTACCACAAACTAGTGGATTCCTATCTATTAGTAGAACCTCATAAGGTTCATTCCCCACATCACCCTCATGAACTTCATCTCTAGATGCCTCACCAGATACTTCCTCAATGTATAAAATGTCATTCAATAAATCCAGAGTACATTTAGGGATTTCCCCTACATTTCCTTACAAATTATGATCATTTTATTCATAATTTATTATATCATTGGATTCATATGAGCAGGAAATGAATGAGAGTGTTGTGAATGACCGACTTCTACAGATCTTAGAAAACATGGTTCTGTAATAGTATGTTTCACCTAGTCAATATATTATATCAGAAAATATAATTCCATTTGACCATTACTATACTATTTTCTGAATAAAAATGGTTATTCTATATAATCCTTTCCATCGACCAGAGGATAATTAGTGTACTAAAAATGTTCAAGATGTTTAAGATGTTGATATATAATTAATGTAATTGATTTATCATCCCTCTATTTTAATTGAATATAAATTTTCTTACGAACATCATCCAATGTCACAAAGTGATGATGATTTTACACTTTTTTAGGTGGAAAACTATAGCTAAAACCTTGTTCAGTATAAAATACCTCACTATTTCAATATATTTGTGCATAGAACATTACCTAGAGAAAATATAAATAAATAATTATTATATGCAATAACATGAAATTATTAAAAATTTTAAATTGGTTAATATTAAATAATTGAATTTATCTTGAGAATTTTTTTATGGATTAGTTTATCCTTATTTTAAAAACAACAAAACCTATAAGGGGATTCGAGTGCCTCTATTATCTCAGATTTTAGTAAGCACCGGTCTCCTCTCAGGATTGTTGTAAAAATAAAGCATTAAAGAGAAACTCTTCATATCAAACTCCCTTTTATTATAATGATAATCAGATGTAAGTTAGAGGTATAAGGTTTTGAGATACATAACATTTTTTAAACAGACCCACATGTCCTTGCATACTTATAGAAAGGGATAACACATAGGTCATCAATGAGTAAAGGAAAGTGGAATTGTTATAAATTATATAATTGAAAAAATATAAATGAAATTTCAATCATACATAGGTCAATATGTCAAGATCATCCAATTATTACAATGTAAATTATTAGATAAAAAATACAACATGCAATTTCAATCATAAACTAGATTGTGGCATCAAGACCAATAAACTTTCTAGATTACTAACATGTTTTTTGAGATATTTATTATTTTATAAATTTTATAACAATACTTATAACTCTATTTAATTAAAAAATTTATATATAAATATATTTATATTTAGGATTTCAGGATGATTTTTCACAGTTACATGTCAAAAACTCTAACTAAAACCTCGATCGATATAAATAACATCACTATTAAATTATATTAATGGTGATATGATTACTAAAGAAAAATTATTAAAACAATATATATTTTTATATTACATCATCTAATGTTTCACATATTTTAATTACTTAGGAATTAAAAACTAGGACTTGATCGGGAGACCTATTTTATGGATTAGTTTATCATTATTTGACAAAATAAACAAACCTATGGGGTGAACTCATGGTGTCTCTATTATTGTATATTTTAGTAACCATCAGTCCCCTTTCAAATCAAAAATTCCTCTTATCAAATGCCTATTGTCAAAAAAATTTTTATTATAAAGGTACTCGTATGCATGTGATGGGGTATAGGGGTTTGAAATACTTTATATTTTTTATTTGGACACACAAGTTCTTACATACATAGAGAGGGATGACTCACAGGTCATCAATGATGAAAATAAAATGCAATTATCTAAAATTATATAACCACATACACAAAAAGGATATGCAATTTCAATTATGCATTGGTAAGTTATCTCAAGACCAATCATCACACAATACTCTTAACATGTTTTCTTATTCTTATTGTGTTCTACATAGTATATAACATTTCATATAAGTAGATCAAAAATATAAATCATCATTCTAAAATTTAAAATTTTCAATGTGTGTATGTATATATATACATTTAGGTATATTCACTTTATTTTCCTATGTGAATCATATGATATAATTTGAATTTATTTTACTTTATATATAATATTCATAATATATAAATTACATTTTAATTCAAAAAATAAAACATAAATATATACAAATTTAAATATATTCAACTTTATTTATTAATGTTTTAAAATATAATTACATATACATTTCTAAAATATTGTCTTCTAAATATAAGTATTATTAATTTATAAATAAAAATTAAAAATGTTAATAATAATATATTTAATTAAATTTAGTTAATAAAAGTAATATAATTTACACTTATATAATAACCATTAAAATATAATGAAATATTGTTACATTAAATTTTATAAAAATAAACATGTATATATATAATTTCTATCAAATTCCTACTTTCCAAAATTAATGTAATTATATTTTATACATTATTACTCAGAATAATAATTATTTATACTTAATATAATTTAAAATTTTTTTATAGTAAAACTTATAATACTATTAACAATAATATATATATATATATAAATAAATTTAAATATGATGCTTTATATAAATAGATTTTTTTAAATAATATATTTTTTATAAAATATTTATCTAATAAGATATGTTTATGCAATATTATAATTTAAATTTATAATACTTTAAAAATAATATATATTATATACATATAAATCTATTCAAATATAATTACTCAATATATAAATTACATATAAATATATTTTTGAAAATAATAATATTTTCCTAAATATAAATCATATTGTATTCATATCATTTCAATTATATAAATAGTATTTTTAAATTTCCTAAATCATTATAATTAAATTGAATTACGAAAAAAATAATTCATTAAGAAATTAAATAATATAAAGGAAAATAATTTATACATCCACAATTTCATATATATTAAATAAATAAATCATACAAACAAAATAAAAAAAACTATTAAAAAATTAGATTTTTAAATATAAAATTTACCATCATAATATCTGGAAATATATGTTGTGAATGAAATCCAACAGAGAATTGCATCAAATTATATAGCATAACAATTGAAAATGGATGATGGGGGAATCTATTTATATCTTTTCCATAATAGGATTCCCAAACCCCATTCACACATCCTTTGATATTTTTTGAAGGATGTGTGAACAAGGTTCATGATTCTTCATAAGTAGAGAGAAAAGTGTTAACCTTGTTCATGCTTCTCTATAAAAATAGAGAAGCCTGAAATGTATTCATTCTTATCCTAACCCCCTTTATAATTTTTTGAAATCCAATCACATTTTTAAAAAAATTCAAAACTCCTTGAAAAACACTAGTATGGTAGGTGACTACATGGTAGATTGATTTATACTTTGGGAATATGGAAGGCTCTTCTCTAAAATATTGTATGTTGGAAGTATATTTAGTCTATTTGGATTTTGTGTTAGATAATTTATAATCTATTTCAATTTTTATTATTTTCTACATGGTCGATTGTGGGGTTTTTTTATTTTTAACACATGAATTCTTTAATTACACATGTGGTGACGCCAACCCCAACACGTGGTTACATGAATATATGAATAGTCACTCTAGAAGTTTTCCAATTTTTTGCATGGATAAAAAAAAACAAAATTCATAGATCATTGAAAATAAAATATACAAATATAAATTAAATCATAAAAATTCATATCATAATCTAATGAAAATAATTCATTAAAAAATTAATTTTAAAAAAATTAATTATTGAATAATTAATCCTTATTATCTATTTTTTTTAAAATTATTTTCAATGAAAATAAAAAAAAATATTCCCAAAAAATAATGTTCTAAAAGAAATATGGAAGTTGAATATAGAGATTCGAAATTTTGAATACATATTTCAAATACCCTAATTGAATGAGATTAAATGTAATAAAAATAAAATACGACCAAAAATTCTATAATGTTTCATTCATAAAATATATAGAAAATTAAATTGTAGAATACTTAACCAAATAAGCACAAAAAAATTGAATGTTTTTATTATGATTTCTAAAGAATAAAAAAGTCAACACTGAATAAAAAAATATTCTAAAAATATAATTTTATGTACAGTAACACATCAAAATTAAAATTTAATCCATAAAATAAAAGTGTAAGACATGTTAAAATAATGCCACATCACATAATATTGTAAAATTATTTAAATAGAATTAATTTATTTATGCATTTATCATCAGTTTCAATTCTAGTTTCATCATTCTTTGAACATGAATCATGATATCACTTAATCTTCCTTCATATTCATCCAAATATAATAAAAAATTGATTCATTATGAATGATGAATATCCAATGAACCCATCTAGAGGTGATACTGATTCTTGATGGATAACATAAGAATACACTGTATGTAGCCCATATGAATGTGCCATGTAAACATGTTTAATGAACCGTGATGACTCAAAAAATAATTTTTATTTCCATACATTAGTTTTAGGTAGTATATAATTAATACCTAGTGTGTTGAATAGTCCAACATGGAATATGGTTGGATAGACTATATATAGTGTTACTTGTTTACACAACATATAGTTTATTTGTCAAAGGCAAGCCGTGTTTTTAACACATGACATGTGTGAATGTTAACAATGTAACTAAGAGACTACACAATGTGTTTCCTAGGTATGCATTCTCTACTCCATTAATGTTAGTGGCAGTTTACCATGATCAATCTATCAGTGTGTGCTACAGATAGAAAAAAAAAGAAATATACACAACTTGTAGATGGATGGTAAACAATATGTATATTACCTATTTGTGCAGAATTTAAAAAAAATATATTATAATACATAAACAATATCGACACCTGGTTTATCTATAATTCAATTTTCTCATTTATGAAATGTGATGGGTTATATATATATATATTAAATTTACAATTAATTTATGTGTAACATTCCCAAAAATATTTCATGTATAACTTGTAATACAACGATTACTCTATGCACATTAAAATATGAACAAACCATGTAAATAAAATTTTCCTATGATTTATTTTTTTCCAGTACATTCCATGAAATTAAGTGATAATATATGTATGCTGAATTACATATAATTAAATAGTATATGAGAATCATAGAAACCGGGTAGTTTGGGCATGTACTCTCCATGTTTCCTCTAAGGTTATATACATTGCACTGAATCATTTTCTAATAAATTTGTATAATTTGTTAAAAATATGTATGAATGACAATATTAAGGAATTTTGGATGATATTTTAGATAAAATAGTTTATTAATAATATAATATAATTAATTTATTCAAACATTATTTATCGTAAATTATAATGATTTGGATTAAATTTTTGTTTTTCAAATGCATAATTTTTTTTCTATATATGGATGATCATGATAAAACACCCAAAAATTGAATATAATTGGTTTCCTATTAATTTATTTTTACGTTTATGCTTTATTTATTGTGTGTGAATCATCCCTCCTTAGGTATGAGGTTAATTTATCATTTCCAGGATAAACGAACCCTTATGAAAGGATTATGATTATACCATCTACTATTTTTTCATTCTATCACTTTTCATGTTTAATTTAGTTAGGAATGTTTTCTCATTATCACATAAATTAATGAATTAAAAATCATACAAGATAGAATTAAAATAAATTGGATTGTGCATAAACATTTATCTAATAATTTTTTAGTCAAATAAATAAATTCACTCAGTATTTATAGGAATAAAATACAGATAAAATGGGTTTTTTATGCATGATTATAAAAATTCATCAACAATATATAATAGTTAGGCATATTTTTCCACTATGTATGTTAAAATAGAACCATAGTTCATGGTAATTGATCATAAACTATTTTTTGTGAATTATAATTTTAGTGAATTATAACTTGAGTTTTTGGGTTGACATAACATTATTCACATCAATGGATAAATTCATAAAAAGAACATAGTTTAACTAAGGTTCAAGGATTGAGAGAATCCCTATTTGTGATTTTAGTAGTTGGGTGTCTAATCAATATATTTATAAGATGTATGTTAATGTTTTTGGAAAACTTATTCCTACCAAAATCCCTTGAAATTAATTGTCTGGGAAAATTCCAAGTTATGAGAATGGGAATATGAGTCATTTTCCAAAATAATATCTCGGAAACATGAACTTCTAAAACCAATGGTGATTGTTATTAGTATTCGATAAAAGAGTGAGAAAATAATTATATTAATATTTATTATCTTCTTTTACAAATCAGATAGAGTACTAAAATTAATCTCTTCATAATTATAGAAATAGAAACCTAAATGAATTAAACTATATCACCACTATATATAATTTATAAGGAAACCATTCTCAATTGAACTAATTTAAAAGTATAGAAAAAGGGGTGTGTGAATTATTATAAAATATGAATGTAAATTATATGTGATGTAATAACCCATTATTAAGCTCATGTTCAAGAGAAAAGTGAGATACAATTGTCTCTATATATGGAACATTTGAACAAAATTCCAATGATTAATTCTTTCATCTGTGTAAAATTATATTCTAAAGAAGAAATGTGATATGGATGAGTATAACTGTAACATCCTAGGTAAATAAAGAATATTAATTTTTCATATTTATTAACATTTGCAAATTAAATATTAATTTTACTTTCAATGGGTTTCTATGTTCGATAGCGTACCCGATACGCAACAATGAGATTCTTTGAAATCTTAGGTTGCACGCTAGTAAAAAAATAATATTATTTTAAATGGTAGTTAAAACATAGCCATTTTATTGGTGGGAATGAATTGTAATAACTAAAATATGATTATATATGTTTGTTAAATGTTTTTACATTTATCCAATAAAAGATAAAGGCTTGAAATATGAAAATAATTCAATTTTAGGCATATATACTCTAATATTCACCAAAGGACCACTTATCGCCTTTTGAGGGAGAGCCGTCATTAAATATATTTTTGGTCACTCTTATAATTTCTATTGGACCAAATAAAATTCTTCTTTAGAATCAGGACATCAAAATTTACTTTGTGTAAATTTTTGGTATTTTTCCGATAATGTTCATTTTTTAATGAATAGTGAAAAATGTTGTATTTTAATTCAAAACCTCTTTTTAATCTAATTTATTTATATTATTAGATTATCTTTTGAATTGGTTTTAAAGTTAAATTAGAATATATTTTTACCATTTAATTTAATAGTGGTCGTTGGAATTAATTTCACTTTGAAATTGGATATAAACTACTGTCAATCTTTTGATATATATTGTTTCATAAAAACACGCTATTTGTCCTGACAGCGGGAATTAATTATTAAATTAATTAGTGTATCTTATATTTTTTGATTTTTTTAAAATAGACATCATTTTTTAATTCATAATATCAAATATATCTTAGGGTGATTTTTTGGTATTTTTCTGAAAAACTTCAATTTTTGATGAATAGGGACACCACTAAGTGGTACTTAAAAAACTGATTTTTCGTTTAAATGAAATTTTACCACCTCTGTGTTTTAAAATTCAAAAATCTGACATACATTTTTTTCATTAGGAATTAAAATGTGGTTCATTGGGATTAAAATATTTTTTGGTGAATAATAACTTTTAAATTTTTAATCGCGATTAGAGGTAATTAGTGTAGTTTAAAGTAAAAATAATGTTTTTATAATATTAAATGACCTTGACACATGTCCTACCCTTATTGGATATGTCATGGATGACCAAGAAAATCCATGGGTCAACTCGGGGACCCCATGGATCCAATTTGGTTTGAAAATGATATTAATAACTTTTTATTTAAAGTTAAAATTACAATGTCACAAACATGTATTGTTTTACTAAAACAATTTTTACATGAAGTTATACAAGTCATATTTTTAACTATAAATATTCATTAGAAAGATAAAAATATTTCCAACATCATGATATTTTTTTTTATAATTTTTAGACATTTAATAAATTAAATTATTTATGACCCCATGATGATGCAGCGATTACCTCATTATTTAACGATTTAAATATAATGAAAAGATAATGTAAAATATAAGACCTGAACTTGTCAAAAACCTATTGGATGGGTGGATTTAGAACTCTAATCACCTTATCCTAGAAATATATAATTTTGGGACCTTTAAAATACGAAAAGAGGTTTTCAATAAAGTAACCTTTTATAACATTCCAAGAGTGCGCCTCCTCTCCTCTTATAAAAGGCTTCCACCTCTACCACCTTACCCACACCTCTCAAGAATTTTTCTCAGCTAACCCCTAACCATTTCATCTCTCCGCATCCTTCTATTCATCATTGAAGCCTCACGTTTGGTATAATTCTCTTCAAGAAACCCTTTTGGTTCAAACCAAGAGGAGTTACCCGATTTAAAGGTAATGTCTTTACTTGTGTTCTTTTGTATTATTTTGCTTCTACAAACCCCGAAACTCTTTTTATTCCATTATTTTGTAACAAAAACAGTATCTTCAATATACTAGGACGTTTTTACATGAATAATTAAAGCTACACTTACACACACCTCCATATAATGGTTAAAGAACATACTGTTTCTGTGGATGGCGAATTACTGCCTCACGAAACGATGATTGTTCAATCTTCTCTTAACATCTTTCATGGTGGCCATTATGATGTCACTATATTTTATATATGATATATATGTTATTTATGTTTTCCATATGCTTCTGTATTTTATATTTAAAACATACCTTTATGCTTTTCATGTTGTGCAAATGTGATAATTTCATACGAGGAAGTGTGGACTACCGCCCACTCAAGTGATGTGACTCGTTCATGCAATACAAGGAATGTATAAAGAATGAAATTAATGAACTTATGTGACATATAAAACATATATATTATACTGGAATTATAATATATATATCTCTCAATTATTTTTAATTCTATTAATACGACAAAGAAATGAAAGTAGCGTTCATGCGTACATACGGCCTACCGTCTCCCTGAACAGTGCATTTCATTTCGTTTTATCTCCAAATGTTATGGAATAGTATAAAATGAATATATACTGGATATATATGATATTTAAATCATTAATACTTTTCTGGAGATTATTTACTTATATCTACATGGGAAATCATTTTCAAACAAGTTCATTTTTGACTCATGTACAAAACATCGACAAAAACGTTTGATATGAACTCACATTATTAACCAATTATTATAACACTTTAATATGTGATATTAAGTGAATAATAATCTTTAAAGGATTCCCTTAAGAAATTATAAATTGACCAAAGTTTATTATTCAGTAATATAAAGAAACGAACAAGGCAAGTCGGACTTGAGGTAAGGGATCCAACCCCTCTCATTCTTTTTAAGTACACTCTTTTATGTTATTCCTTTTAAGATCATCTTTCTTATGATTGGGATGTTCTTTTATATTAATCATACTGTAAATTTTATTTTCATATGATAAGATACCCTATTTTCTCTCATAA
This sequence comes from Viscum album, assembly GCA_963277665.1. Lineage (NCBI taxonomy): Eukaryota > Viridiplantae > Streptophyta > Magnoliopsida > Santalales > Viscaceae > Viscum > Viscum album. The sequence goes on from OY728140.1 coordinate 1,106,691,089, forward strand.
ATCCATTTTGGATGTTTTGAGTGGCGCCGTTAGGCTGCCAAATTTTCATAAGAGATCCAACCTCTCTCTTTCTTTTTAAGTACTCTCCTTTATGAAAATTATTTTAAGCTCCTCTTTGTTATGTTGGGGGATGTTCTTTTATATTCCTCTTTCTGCAAAGTTAATGTTAATATTATGAGAGATCCTATTTGATCTCATCAATCCATTTTTGGATGTTTTAAGTGGCGTTGTTAGGTTGCCGAGTTTTCGTAAGGGATTTTTCGTCTCACTTTTATTCCCGTGAGATTTATGCTGCGTTTGTCACCATTTCCTTTGAGTAGTGTATGTAATTCCCATTATTATACTCTTTGTGTAGTATAATTTCAATTATGGGTATTTATATTTTCATTTTATGAACCTTCTTCCATGGGGTGTACGTTTCGAAAGTTACCCAAGTTGGTAAGGGAACCTTTCACCCTCCTCTTTTTAAAAGACTTCTTTTGTTATGTCTTTTAATTCACATACTATTATGTTGGGATATGTTCTTATATATCATTATTTATGTAAATTTTATGTCCAAGTGATGAGATTCTATTTTCTCTCTCATCAACTCGTTTTCTGAATTTTAAAGTGACGTCGTTAGACTGTCGGATTGTTATAAGGGAACTTCTTAACCCACTTTCAATTCTTTGGGTTAAACCTCTACTTCTTGATTTTATTATGCCAAGGTTATGTGTGGAATCTCTATGATGTAATTTCCACAAACCTTTGTGTGTATATACTATTTCTACACATAATCATCTCATTGATAAATTCTTATGTCATTTAGACGAACTTGTATCGGAAATCATAACTCAATCTCATTTCATTGAGTTAAATATCTAAGTCAGTGATTTTGTTTTTCCAATATTATGTGTGAATGACCTATGATTTTTTTACACATAATATCCACTTATATTTGGTGTATTCATATTTTTCACACATAATCATGTAATTGATTTATTCTTAATCTAAAGATACCGACTTTGTAGGGGACTTTGTCTCAATCTCCTTTCATTGAGGAACTTTTTGTTTTATACGCAACTTTCTTTTATATGGTGTATAAAACCCTATGACTTCTACTTTTATTTGAAAGGAATATTTTCTATACGATGCGTTTTACTAAACGACAAAAAGTATGTTTCTTTTTAATGTACACGGCAACAATGACCTTTCCACCGACGCGAGTATTTTTTGTCTTTGGCTTCCTCAACAAGCTGTGATGTTTTTTAAAAATGAAATAAATACCATATTCTCTTTTATGTATTTTGGTATTGAAAATGGTTTTTATAATGGATTTGTTATGTCAATATATTTAAGTGATATATTATGTTTAAAATGTGGAAATGTTTTCTTTCCATTATTTTTGTTTTATGTATTATGATTTTATAATGGTACTTGGACATTTGACGGGTGGTTACGTGATAAACCATATGATGGGTGGTTCCATGAATACCAGGATGGGTGGTTACGTTATAACCTCCAATGCATTGGGTATGGAAGTCAGCCATATGGCTATTCCATTAAGTGATATGTGTGGAATTCGAACGTATGGTTATTCCATTTAAGTATGTTTTTGTCCCAAGTTACCTTTATATGTTATGTGTTCTTTATATGGGTTTTATGGTGATATTTTGGTTACAAAAGGGTATGTAATGATCTTTTTTTCAGTGAATAGTTTTTACTACATCATAAATGTTAAAAGTATTACTTTGATAAAGTATTCACGGTTTACTTGATGTTTTGAAAAACTAAAAGTTTTCCTTCTTTGTGTATCATTTACTGAGCTTTTTATTCTCATACCAAGTTTTTTTGAAATGTTTTTCACAGGACATAAAAGTTGAATAGGGTAAAGGATGAGATCAAGGAAATGTGAGGCTGTCTAAAAAAAGGAACTAGACATGACTCTTTTGTTCAAGAGTTTTTATTTTTTGAAAAAAATGGAAGGTGAGTAGATGTGTCTACTTTTTAATCTTTGAGATGTAATAGTTATCTCCTAATTCTCTAAAACTGTAAACCTGAAAATATCCTCAATGTGAATTATTCATTTAATTCAATAATAAGTAATTTTTAAGACCAGGTCCTTATAGTTAGTATCAGAGGTCAGTTTAGATAACTTTATAGGTTAGGGTATTCTTTAAGCATAAGTGACATTACCATAATGGCTAGGATTTCAGAAAGAGTCATAGTTTTTAGATAAAGTGAATGAGTAAGTATATCTTAGTGTTTATCTTCATCACTAGTAAATGATGATTTTATTGATATACTCACACTGACATTTCTGTTTTTAGTAAATTGATGGATCTAGCACGCACCAAAGTGATATTGGGTTTGAAGAAAACTGTGGTGGTTCTCTGATTAAGAGACTGGATGAAATGGGGGATTCAATGAGGAATCTTGTGGTTGTTCTAAAACAACTATCAGGGAGTCATGATCAACCACTTGAACCTTGGTGAGTTCTCTAATGCATCATGTACGAGATGACCAAATCGATGTGGAAGTTCAGCTAATAATTAGAAAGGTAACCATTAGGGTTTATATGATCCTTACTTTTGAGGAAATTATGGGTTACTATATGTTATGATGGAAAATGGAAGGCATGAGATAAACATGAGATTAAAATATGTTATGATTATTTTTGAAGATTTTATCTCATTTTGGGGAATTTTTTAAGAATTATATAGTTTTGGAAAAAGGACAACACGCAGACCGTGTGACAACCCGTCACTTCGGACAAAGCTGTGGGAATCGAACCCACAACCAAAGTACGACTAGTATTTATCTCCTACCATTGGACTACGTGAAGTCCCGGGTTAGTTTGAATAAATCTTTTTAGTTATATGATTTTAGGAATCAAGAGTAAGTTTATTTTGGGTTATCTATAGAAATGATTAACCTATCATGGAGGATATGTGATTGGGTTAATTACTTTTCAATTTGAGACTTTAAGAGAAGCTAATGTTATTTGGAGATAAATGTTAATTTTTACATTGGAAGACTATGTGATTAAATCCTTCAAATATTTGGGTTTAAATCATATATTGGTTTACTTTGATGAATTTTATGTACAAACTGTTTATCGAATGGTTTTCGTTGAACTTTGGGTTTTGTTGGACAAATTTTGGAGATTAAGAATATATTTTCTTTTTATAAAGGGTTGTCCTTTTCTGGATTATCTGATCTTGTTCTAAAAATTTTGGTTTTGGTTTTGGTTAAGTTCTAAAGATATGGGAAATATATAGTTCTCTTTTTTGTTTTAGGTGATTATCTAGAAGTTGATTATAGTACTCTTAATGTGAACAATTCTTCCTAAATACTCATCATTTGGGGAAAATATGAGTTTTTGTAAGAAATCTAGTAAAAGTTGAAAGTCAGCATGACAAGTAAGTATGTTTCCTTAAGCTCGAAAATAAATTCTTCAATGAAAAGTAACATAAAACAAAATTTTTTTCTATTAACTTTTCCTACTGGGGAATCAGATACCATTTAACCCATCACAAGTTTGTGATTTTTTGGTGGTTAACTTTCTCCTAAACATGTTTTCATTCACTCTCCATCAGAACATGACCGTTTTCTTTTTCTTCCATATCCATGTTTTCCTACATGGAATCCTACTATGGGTTATCTCTAGTGACCTCTATACTTCTCTTTCTTTATTTCTTTTAAAGTGATTTTTTCACCGACTCCTGTTCCGATGTGGGACTTTTAGTGATGTTTCCAAGCCCAATTTTAAAATAGCGAGGACGCAATTCCCAAAAGGGGGGAAGGATGTAACATCCCAGGTAAATAAAGAATATTACCTTTTTATATTTATTAATATTTTAAAATTAAATATTAATTTTACTTTAAAGGGGTTTCTATGTTCGATAGCGTACCCGATACGCAACAAAGAGATTCTTTGAAATCTTACGTTGCACCCTAGTAATAAAATAATATTATTTTAAATGGTAGTTAACACGTAGCCGTTGTATTGGAGGTAATGGATAGGAATAACTAAAATATTATTATATATGTTTGTTAAATGTTTTTACATTTATCTAATAAAGGATAAAGGCTTAAAATACGAAAAGAATTCAATTTTAGGAATATATACTCTAATATTCACTAAAGGACCACTTATCACCTTTTGATGGAGAACCGTCATTAAATATAGTTTTGGTCAATATTATAGTTTCTATTGGACCAAATAAAATTCTTCTTTAGAATCGGGAAATTAAAATTTACTTTGTGTAAATTTTTGGAATTTTTCCGATAAAGTTCATTTTTTAATGAATAGTGAAAAATGTTGTATTTTAATTCAAAACCTCTTTTTAATATAATTTATCTATATGATTATATTATCTTTTTAATTGGTTTTAAAGTTAAATTAGAATATATTTTTACCATTTAATCCAATAGTGGTCGTTGGAATTAATTTTACTTTGAAATTAGACTTAAACTAGTGTCAATCTTTTGATATATATTGTTCCAAAAAACACGCTATTTGTCCAGACAGTGGGAACTAATTATTAAATTAAATAATGTAACTTATATGTTTTGAATTTTGTAAAATTGAAATCATTTTTGAATTCGGAATATCAAATATATCTTAGGGTGAAGTTTTTGTATTTTTATGAAAAACTTCAATTTTTGATGAATAGTGAAACCACTAAGGTGGAACTTAAAAAACTGATTTTTCGTTTAAATGAAATTTTACCACCTATGTGTTTTGAATTTCAAAAAATCCGACATACATGGTTGTCATTAGGAATTAAAATTTGTTTCAGTGGGATTAAAATAATTTTTTTTGTGAATAGTAACTCACATGTTTTTAATCGCATTTAGAGATAATTAGTGTAGTTTGAGGTAAAAATAATGTTTTAATAATATGAAATGACCATGAAACATGTCCTAACCTTATTTTATGTGTCTTGGACGACCAAGACAATATATGGGTCAACTTGGGGACCCCATTAAGCCACTTTGGTTGGAAAATGACATTAATAACTTTTTATTTAAAGTTAAAATTAAAATGTCACAAACATGTATTGTTTTACTAAAAGAATTTTTACATGGGGTTATACAAGTCATATTTTTAACTATAAATATTAATTATAAATCTAATATTATTTCCTACATCATGATATTTTTTTTATAATTTTTAGACATTAAATAAATTAAATTATTTATGACACCATGATGATGCAGCGATTACCTCATTATTTAACGATTTAAATAAAATGAAAATATAATATCAAATATAAGACCTACACTTGAAAAAAAAACTATTGGATGGGTGGATTTCTAACTCGTATCACCTTATCCTAAAAATATATAATTTTGGGACCTTTAAAATCCGAAAATAATTTTTTAATAAAGTAACCTTTTATAACATTCCAAGAGTGCCCCTCCTCTCCTCTTATAAAAGGCCCCACCTCTACCACCTTACCCACACCTCTCAAGCCTTTGTCTCAGCCAAAACCTGACCATTTCATGTCTCCGCATCCCTCTCTTCATCATTGATGCCTCAACTTTGGCAGAATGCTCTTCAAGTAACCCTTTTGGTTCAAACCAAGAGGAGTTACCCGATGTAAAGGTAATGTCTTCACTTGTGTTCTTTTGTTTTATTTTTCTTTTCCAAACCCCTAAAATCTTTTTATTCATTTATTTTGTAAAAAAACTAGTATCTTAAATATACTAGGATGTTTTTATGTGAAGTATTCGAGCTACACATACACACACCTCTATCTAATGGTAAAAGAACATACTGTTTCTGTGGATGATGAATTACTGCCTCGCGAAATGATGATTGTTCAATATTCTCTTAACACCTTTCATGGTGGCCATTATGATGTAACTGTAATTTAAATTTGATATATATGGTATTTATTTTTTCCATATGCTTCTGTATTTTATATTTAAAACATACCTTAATTCTTTTCATGTTGTGAAAATGTGATAATTTCATACGAGGATGTGTGGACTACCGCCCCCTCAAGTGATGTGACTCGTTCATGCAGTACATGGAATGTATAAAGAATGAAATTAATGAACTTATGTGACATATAAAACATATGTATTATACTGGAATTATAATATATATATATATCTCAATTATTTTTAATTCCATTAATACGACAAATAAATGAAAGTAGCGTTCCTGCGTACGTACGGCCTACCGTCTCCAAGAAAGGTACATTTTGATTATTTTTATCTCCAAATGTTATAGAATAGTATAAAATGAATATTTAATGGATATATATGATATTTAAATCATTAATACTATTCTGGAGATGATTTACTTATAACTACATGGACAATCATGTTCTAACAAGTTCATTTTTGACTCATGTACCAAACATTGACAAAAACGTTTGATATGAACTCATATTATTAACCAATTATTATAACAATATAATTTGTGATATTGAATGTATAATAATCTTTAAAGGAGTTCCTTAAGAAATTATAAATTGATCAAAGTTTATTATTCAGGAATATAAAGAAACGAACAAGGCAAGTCAGACTTGAGGAAAGGGATCCTTCCCCTCTCTTTCTTTTTAAGTACACTCTTTTATGTCATTACTTTTAAGATCATCTTTCTCGTGATTGGGATGTTATTTTATATTACTCTTACTGTAATTTTTATGTCCATATAATGAGAGACCCTATTTTTTCTCATCAATCCATTTTCAAGTTTTGAGTGGCGCCATTAGGCTGCCGAATTTTCGTAAAAGATCCAACCTCTCTCTTTCTTTTTATGTACTCTCCTTTATGTAACTTCTTTTAACCTCCTCTTTGTTATGGTGGGGGATGTTATTTTATATTCCTATTTCATTAAATGTTATGTTAATATTATTAGAGACCCTATTTGATCTCATCAATCCATTTTTGGATGTTTTAAGTGGCGATGTTAGGCTGCCGAGTTTTCGTAAGGGATTTTTCGTCTCACTTTTATTCCGGTGAGATTTATGCTATGTTTTCTACCATTTCCTTTGAGTGGTGTATGTACTGCCAATTATTATACTCTTTTTATAGTATAATTTCAATTATGGGTATTTACATATTTATTGTATAACCCTTCTTCCATGGGGTGTACGTTTCAAAAGTTACCCAAGTCAATAAGGGTACCTTTCGCCCTCCTCTTTTTGAAAGACTTCTTTTGTTATATCTTTTAATTCACATACTATTATGTTGGGATATGTTCTTCTATATCCTTATTGATGTAAATTTTATCTCCAAGTTATGAGATACCATTTTCTCTCTCAACAATTCATTTTCTGAATTTTAAAGTGTCGTCGTTAGGCTGTCGGATTGCTGTAAGGGAACTTCTTAACCCACATTCAATTCTTTGGGTTAAACATCTACTTCATGATTTTATTATTCCAAGGTTATGTGTGGAATCTCTATGTTATAATTTCCACAAACCATTGTGTGGATATACTATTTCTACACATAATCATCTCATTGATAAATTCTTATGTCATTTAGACGAACTTGTATCGGAAATCATAACTCAAACTCATTTCATTGAGTTAAATATCTAAGTCAGCAGTTTTGTTTTTCCAAGATTATGTGCGAATAACCTCTGATTGTTTTACACTTAATATCCACTTTTATTTGGTGAATTCATATTTTTCACACATAATCATGAAATTCATTTATCCTTAATCTAAGGATACTGACTTTGTAAGGGACTTTGTCTCAATCTCATTTCATTGAGGCATATTTTGTTTGATACACAAATTTCTTTTATACGGTGTATAAACCCCTTTGACTTCTACTTTTATTCAAAAGGAATCTTTTCTATACGAAGCATTTTACTAATCGACAAAAAGTATGTTTCTTTTTAATGTACGCGGTGACAATGACCTTTCCGCCACCGCGGGTATTTTTGGTCTTTGGCTTCCTCAAAAAGCCATGATGTTTTTTAAAAATGAAATAAATACCATATACTCTTTTATGTATTTTGGTATTGAAAATGGTTTTTATAATGGATTTGTTATGTCAATATATTTTACTGATATATTGTGTTTGAAATGTGGAAATATTTTCTTTCCATTAATTTTGTTTTTAGTATTATGATTTTATAATGGTACTTAGACATTTTACGGGTGGTTATGTGATAAACATATGACGGGTGGTGTCGTGAATACCAGGACGGGTGGTTACGTCATAACCTCCAATGCATTGGGTATGGAAGTCGGTTGTATGGCTATTCCATTAAGTGATATGTGTGGAAGTTGACCGTATGGTTATTCCATTTATGTATGTTAATGTCCCAAGTTACCTTTATATGTTATGTGTTCTTTATATGGGTTTTATGGTAATATTTTGGTCAGAAAAGGGTAAGTAATGATCTTTTTTCAGTGAATAGTTTTTACTACTTCATAAAGGTGAAAAGCATTACTTTGATAAAGTATTCATGGTTTACATGGTGTTTTGAAAAACTAATAGTTTCCCTTCTTTTTGTATCCTTTACTGAGCTTTTTATGCTCATCCCATGTTTTTTTGAAATGTTTTTCATAGGACATAATGTAGAATAGGGTCAAGGATGAGATCAAGGAAATGTCAGTCTGTCCAAAACAAGGAACTAGACATGACTCTTTTGTTCAAGAGTTTTTATTTTGTGAAAAAAATTGAATCTGAGTTGATGTGTCTACTTTGTAATCTTTGATATGTAATAGTTATGTCCTAATTCTCTAAAACTCTAAACCTGAAAAGATACTCAATGTGAATTATTCATTTAACTCAATAATAAGTAATTTTTAAGGCCGGGTCGTTATAATAACATGATGTATTAACTTGAAAATCTTTATCAAGAAAAGGAAATACAAGAGATATATGATATCCCAAATACATTGTTCATGTGCAATGTTAGAGAGTTGTTGCCGACTAGGCATCATGTATCCAAGTTAAATGGCTACATAGAGTGCTTAGACATCATAAGAATTAAATTCCATAAATATATTTTAATAGATATCATTATATCCACACTTATTAAATCCTTCAACTGCTTTATTGTTAATCAAAACCTGGGAAATAAAAATAAGACACTTTCTTAATTTCATAATTTCATTCTCTAAGTTGAAAAGGATATGTGGTGTTAAAAACCCATAGTCCGTATGGTGAAAAATAACATGAGAACATGTAAATGTGGACAAAGACCATTAAAACATCTAAATATCATAACTATCTTATTTTATAGAAGAATATCCAAATGAAGATGAAGGAAAAAAGATGTATGTTTTGCATTTGGAAAGACAGACCATTGGAAGATGAACTATACCTAGAATCAAGGGAAGTTAATTTTTCATTCGTTATATAGAGTAATATTTGATAAAAAAACTAGGGTCTGAGCATGCAACCCAAATGTTATTGAAGATGAAAAATGTACAGATAATCATGCATTATAAGGGGTATTACACGATCGTGAATATACCACACCTCGTATATCATTTTCAATCATACAAAAACAGAAGTAAGGCAACCTGAAAGACCACATGGTTCTTGAATCTAAAATCTCCTACCTTTAAAGGGCATTAGAAACCTGGTTTTATCCCCTTTAGACATGAGATACATAGATTTTGAGATGGTGTGCCCGATATAAACATGTGATCCAATATGGAAGAATTCACCACAACACATTTCTGGATAGTTCTTTGAAATATTTCACTTCCAATTGTCAATTCCATTAAAAAAATATTTACAAAAGATAGGTAGATATTCAAGGAGGAAAAAAGCATGACTTACTACTTTGGTGATTGGATACTACATCCTTATATTGGAAATTGGAATTTTTTTAGTTTCAATGATTTTTTTGTGTTCATAGCTTTAGTAATAACATCATATTTGTTTATTTCCTTGAAAAGTATGGATTCATTTTAAAATTTGATAATAAATATTTCCTCTTTTACTATGAAAACATCTATTTGTTGTATGGATCAAATAAATAAAATTTTATATTTAATAAATTATGAGAACAAGGTATTGTAAATAATAAATTAATCATGTTTCCCTGACTCATATAACAAGAAATTATAGAATCGCCATATTAGTCAAGTAAAAGAGAAAGTTATAACCAAGATCTATCATGATATTTATTTAGAATCTTTTGAGATAAAACCACTTGAAAGATGACAAGATTTTTTACAAGGAAAAATAGAAAAACAATTATTCAGTGGATAGAGTGAAAGAGACATAGGGATTCGTAGATTAGTTCTAACTGATGTGTGTGGTACTTCTCCAATAGAATATAGTGGGGGATTCTTCAAAACATTTACTCATGATTAGAGTGTATATGTATATGTCCACTTAATTAGGTAGAAGTCCAAGAAATTTTTGAGAAATTCATAGAGTTAAATAATTTAGTAGAAAATGAACATGTTAAATATAAAAATAAAATATTCAATATGATCAAGGTGGTGAATATACTAAATATATAAGGCCCCAACCTTAATCACTACATAATCTTAAGTTATTTCAATAATGCACATTGATGATCTTTTTAGGTTTAGAGTTTTAGAGAATTAGATCATAAATCATGCATTACATTCCACATTTAAACAAGGTGGTTACATAAAAGGCAATATTCATTTTTCCAATCAAAGGAGACATATTTAAAATAAAACATGGATTCTTTCATGACACTTCCTAGATATTATCAACACATCATATACTTTTACCGTGACATGTGAAAAAAATTTCAAAAACTTGGGATGACCATAAAAATCTCATTAAGGTATATAAAAATATGGAATGAAAACATTAGTCCATGTGTACATAAGAATCAATGAAATCATACTTTTCTCGTAAAACATAAGCACTTTAACATACCTCGTCAAATCATTAATAAATCATATAAATCATAAGACATAAAGGTCACTTGAGGCATTCATAAAATTCTTACGTAGGGAGTAACCCTCATGGTTACGTTTGGAATACCCATCACATTATATTCCCTAAATATATTCCTAGAAACCATAGTGTTTAACACCTTCACGTTACCCGATGCATTGGAGTGCTATATAGGGATCACCCACCCTTAGTTTATCATGGAACCACCCGTCTTCATAAACAATGCCCAAGAACCATAACATAATCATACCATATAAAACAAGCATAAAGGAAACATAGCATTTCCAAATTTCAATCACAAGATATCAATACAAAACATTGATATAAAACCATTATCAAAACCATTTTCAATACCAAAATAAAAGAAAAGTAAAACATGGTATTTATTTTTCATTTATGAAAAATTTATGTCTTATAGAGGAAGCCAAAATCAAATACTGGTCACAACGGCGGAGAAGTCGTTGTCACCGCATATGTAAGACAAAAACATTCATTTTGTCATTTAGTAAAACGATTTGTATAAAAAGATTCCTTTTGAATAGAAGTAAAAGTCAAAAGGGGTTTATACACTGTATAAAATAATGTTTTGTACAAAACAAAATTTGCCTCAATGAATAGAGATTGAGATGAAGTCCCTTACCTCATGTCCGACTTGATTCGATCATTATTTAATCTCCAAAATAATAAAAATGAGTCAATTTTTAATTTCTTAGGAAACTTTTTCAAGTTCATTATTCCTTTTATATCACTAGTTACCATGTTATGAACACTATGTAATTATTTATGTTAATAAAGGTCGTTGTAACGATCATTGGTACTTGAGTCAAAAATAAACTCTTTATAATTACAAGTTGTTCATGTAGTAAAATATCCATTATAACCAGAATTATGTTCATTATTTAGATATTATATATATCATATATATCCAGTATATAAATGCATTTATAATATTACAAAACATTTAGAGGTAAGAATTGAAATGCACCATCCATGGAGACGGTAAGCCGTACATACGCATGAACGCTACTTTCATTTATATTTCGTATCTAATGGAATGGAATAATAATGATATAAAGGTATATTATAATTCCATTATAATATAATATATAATATCACTGACTCCATCCTTTATACTTACCATATATGGCATTAACGAATCAAATAACTTTGGGGGGCGGTAGTCCGCACTTCCTAAAATGAAATTATCGTGTTTACCCATAATGGAAACCATAAAGGTATTCCCTAAATGAAAAATACATAAGAATAAGGAAAACATAAACATAATACATATAATATATAAACATAGTGGCATCTTAATGTCCACCTTTAAAGGTGTTAAAAGAATATTGAACAATCATCATTTCGTGAGGCAGAAATTCTCTATCCACGAAAACATTATGTTATTTAGCCATTAGATGTAGGTGTGTGTAAGTGTAGCTCGAATACTTATTATTACAACATCCTAGTATATTTACGATACAGGTGTTGCTACAAAAGTATGGAATAAAATGAGTTTAGGGGGTTGGAAATCAAAATAAAACAAAAGAACATTAGAGAAGACTTTACCTTTAAATCGGGTAACTCATATTGGTTTGAACCAAAAGGGTTTCTTGAAGAGATTTGTTCCTATAGTAAGGCATATAGGATGAAGATAGTGATATTGGGAGCTTATTTGAGTAGTTTTTGGATGATCCAAATGGATTGAGAAGTGTGAGAGATGGGTAGGAAGTGGGGTCTTTTTATAAGGGAGAGGAGGGGATCTTTTGGAATTCATGAAACTATTATTTTATTATAAAAATAAATTAGGTTTTTGAAGCTCCAAAAATCATTAAAGTTGAGTATAATGTGGTAAATTCTCTAAATAAAACAATCCAATAATAATTGGACAAGTGTTGGATATTATTTTAAACATTATCTTCGTATTTATTTAAATCATTCACTAATGACATAAACACTACATCACCATTGTGTCATAAATAATTTAATTTTTTTGATGTCTAAAAATTATAAAAAAATTACCATGATGTAGGAAATAGTTTTATCTTTCTAATTAATATTTATATTAAAAAATATAGCTTATATAACCCCATATAATAATTTTTTTATTAAAACAATACAAGTTTGTGATATTTTTATTTTTACTTTAAATAAAAGGTATTAATGTCATTATCTCACTCAAGTGGATCCATGGGGTCCCAAAAATTGACCCATAGATTTTATTGGTCGGCCATGACCTATCCAATAAGGTTAGGACATGTTTCATGATATTTTTATATTTTTATAATATCATTTTTATCTTAAATTACACTAATTACCTCTAATCGCGGTTAACAAAACTCAAAAGTTATTATTCACCAAAAAAAATTTAATCCCATTGAACCAAATTATACTTACTAATGAAAACCATGTATGTTGGATTTTTGAAATTCAATACACAGAAGCGGTAAACTTTCATTTAAATGAAAAATCAGTTTGTTTAACTACCACTTAGTGGTTTCACTATTCATCAAAAATTGTTGTTCTTCAGAAAAATACCAAAAATTCAACCTAAGCTATATTTGATATTCCAAATTCAAAAATGATGTCTATTTTTAAATATTCAAAACATATAACTTTCATTAATTAATTTTATAATTAATTCCCATTTTGAAAACAAATAGCGTGTTTTTAAGAAACAATATCTATCAAAAGACTGACACTTCTTTATATCAAATTTCAAAGTGAAATTAATTCCAATGACCACCATAGGATTAACTGGTAAAAATATATTCTAATTTCACTTTAAAACCAATTAAAAAGATAATATATCCTTATAAATTTATTAGATTAAAATGTGGTTTTGAATTAAAATGTAACATTTTTCATTATTCATTAAAAAATGAACATTATCAGAAAATACCAAAAATTTACACAAAGTAAATTTTGATGTCCTGAATCTAAATAAGAATTTCATTTGGTATAATAAGAATGTATAATATTGAACAAAAATGTATTTAAATAGGGTTCTCCATCAAACATAGCAAACCCATTAATGTAAATTTAATACTTAATTCAATAAATATTAATAAATATGAAAATGTCTTATTTTTTATTTACTTGGGATGTTACATCCTTCCCCCCTTTTGGGAATTGCGACGTCGCAATTTATTCACTTAAATAAATTGGGGTATTTATCCCTCATAGAATTTTCAGATTCCCATGTTGCCTCTTCAATCATGTGGTTTTTCTGGAAAACCTTAACTTGAAGAATCACCTTATTCCGCAATACATGCTCCACGTGGTTAATAATCTGGATCGTTTGTTACTCATAAGATAGAATCTCTTCTAGCTGAACTACCTCTGGACTCAAAACATGTGATGGATCTGGCATGCAATTCTTTAACATTAAAACATGAAAAACATTGTGTACCTAAGATAAACTCGGAGGTAAATCCACTCGGTATGAAACTGATCCCACTCTCTGCAGAATTTCGTATGGTCCAATGAACCTTGGACTCAACTTTCCTTTCGTACCAATCACATCACACTTTTCCATGGTGAAACTTTGAGGAATACATGATCACCTACCTCAAAAGAGAGATCCTTCCTCCTATTGTCTGCATTACTTTTCTGCCTACTCTGAGCTGTTCTCATGTGTTTCTATATCAGCTGAACATTTTCTGCTAAATCTTCTACCAATTCTGGTCCCATCAACTTCCTTTCACCCACTTCATCCCAAAAAGCTGTAGCTTGACACCACGCCCCATATAATGCCTTAAATGGTGCCATCTGTATATTGGAATGAAAACTGTTATTATACGAAAACTCAACCAAAGAAATATGTTGGTCCCAACTTCCCTGATAATCTATCGAACAAGCACGTAGCAGATCCTCCAAAGTCTGAATTGTTAGTTCTGACTACCCATCTGATTGAAGATGAAAAGCTGTACTAAAATTTAATTCAGTACCCAACGACTTCTGAAGGCCTTTCCAAAAGTTAGAAGTAACCTGACTATCTCTTTAAGATACAAACGGGAAAGTTGATCTAGGGAAAAATTATCTCGTATAGAAAGAAACTGAGCATATTTATTCAATCGATCAACAATAACCCACATGGAATTATTACCTCGAGGTTTCCTTGGAAACCCCACAACAAAGTCCATGGAGATATTCTCCCATTTCAACTCTAGCACTGGTAAAGGCTGAAGCATCCCTTTTGGTAACTTCCACTCTACTTTAACCCGTTGACAAGTCGAACACTTCACAGTAAAATCAGCAATATCTCTTTTCATTCCATCCCACCAGTAATACTCCCGAAGATCTCTATACATCTTAGTACTGCCTGGACGAACTGAAAACAGAGAACTATGAGATTCACATAAAAAATCTCTCTTCAACTTTGAATCACAAGTCACACACAATCTCTTCCCAAATCTAAAAACACAATCATTATCAATGTTGAATTCAGGAAACTTAACATTTTGAACCAACTCTACCTTTTTCTGCAACTCACTGTCTTGCTTCTGTGCTTGCTTAATTCTTTCTGATAGAGATGATTTCACTGATACCTGAAACAAAATAGAATAAAATACTGCATCAACAACTTCTATTCCAAAGTTTATCAAATCCTTAACCAAAGGATCACGTTCAAAATGCAACATTGTTAATGAAGCATTACTTTTTCGACTCAAAGCATCATCCACTTTATTTTAATTTCCCAGATGGTAATGAATTGTACAATCATAATCCTTGATTAATTCCAGCCATATCCTCTTTCTCATGTTCAATTATTTCTGAGTGAATATATACTTTAAACTTTTTTGATCGGTATATACTTCACACTTTACACCATACAAATGATGCCTCCAAAATTTTAAAACGAAAAAAATAGAAGCTAATTCAAATCATGTGTAGGGTAATTTACTTCATGAGTTTTCAACTATCATGAAGAATAAGCAATTACCTGATCATTCTGCATTAGGATGCAACCAAGTCCTTTCAATGAAGCATCACTGTAGATAACAAATTCACCATTCCTGGAAGGTAGTGAAAAAACTGGAGCATTCACCAATAATTTTTTTCAAT
Source organism: Viscum album (assembly GCA_963277665.1). NCBI lineage: Eukaryota > Viridiplantae > Streptophyta > Magnoliopsida > Santalales > Viscaceae > Viscum > Viscum album. The sequence continues at coordinate 1,106,707,007 of OY728140.1, forward strand.
TCCTGAAAACAATAATCACATTCCTTTGTCCAGATAAACTTAACACCCTTCCGAGTTAGCTTAGTCATTGGACTAGATAACCGTGAAAAATTTATAAAAAACCTTCGGTAATAGCCTTCCAAACCAAGAAAACTACGAATCTTGGTTACATTTGTGGGTCTTGGCCATTCTTCAAGAACCTTTGTTTTTACAAGATCAACAATTATTCCATCTTTAGAAACAATGTGACCAAGGAAATAAATTTGTTGCAACCAAAACTCACACTTTCTAAATTTCCCATACAATTTCTTTTCTTTTAAGGTTTTCAAAATAGCCCTTAAATGACTTTCATGCTCCTCTTTACTTTTTGAAAACACCAAAATATCATCAATGAAAACAACCATAAAATTATCCAAGAACTCATGGAAAATTCTATTCATAAGGTCCATGAATACAATAGGTGCATTGTTTAGACCAAAAGTAATAACTACAAATTCATAATGAACATATCTTGTATGAAACACGGTCTTCATAACATCTGCTTCCTTTACCTTCAACTGATGGTACCCCGATCTCAAATCAATATTTGAAAAATACTGAGCCCCCTGGAGCTGATCAAACAAATCATCGATATGAGAAAAAGGATATTTGTTATTAAAAGTGATGTTATTCATGGCTCTATAATCAATGAAATGTCTCCATGAACCATATTTATTTTTATCAAATAAGACAGGAGCACCCCATAGTGATGTTCTAGGTTGAATGAAACCTTTCTCTAATAAATCTTGCAATTTCTCCTTCAACTCTAAAAGTTCAATTTGATCCATTCGATAAGGGGGTTTTGAAATTGACTTAGAATTAGGAACTAAGTCAACAATAAATTCTACTTCCCGATCTGGTATTATTCATGGGAACTCATTAGGAAAAACATCAGGATACTCATTTACCACTGGCACATCATTAATCTCAATAGTTCCTTTGTTTTCAATAATATGTGCAAGGTAACATTAATTTACATCTTTAACTAGTTTCTCAGCCTCTTGATATGTTATCAATAGTTAGGGTTCATTCTCTTATAGAAACTAAAAGTCATTCTGAAAAGAAACTTCTTTAGCTCTACAGTCAATCTTAGCATGGTAAACAAAGTTTCAATCCATACCCAGGATAACATCAAACTCTACTAGAGGAAAAATAATAAGGTTTTCAAGTAGGTTCTTTCCACGGATAAGGATATGAATATTATTATAAATTCTTTTTTCCTCAACATTTCTCCCAGGGGTTTTTACAAAATGTTCAGGAGTCATTTCTTGAGATGGAATTCCCAAATTATTAGAAAAATTTTCAGAGATGAATGAATGTGTAGACCCTGAATCAAACAACACATTGACATAATCTGAAAAAACAATATACCTGATACCAATTCATTTGATGGCCCAACATCTGCTGAAGTAGTTGCAATGGATCTCACCACACCTTTTTTCTTGTAGTCTGACTTCTTCCCATAATTCACGCTCTTTGTCAGACACTCGTTTGCATAATGACCCATCTCATTGCACTTGAAACATTTCACTAACTGTAAATGAAATTTGGTCTTACCATCACCCTGATCTTTTCTAGTGCAATCAAGAGCCTTATGTCCTATCTTACCACATCGGTAGCACTTTCCAGATTTCAAAAGAGATTCCCCAACATTCTTTTTACCACATGTATCACAAACTGAAAACACAGTTTTCATACCATCATTCATTTTCAAAGGTTTCTTCCCTTTCTCCTGTCACCTCGGTCTCTTGTTCTGTTGGTTGTTATAGAACACTTGATCATCGGCTAACTCCATTTCCACATTCTCATCACATCGAACAAGATTTTCATAACTTTTTAACTCATAAGAAGCTAATGCCCTTCGATATTTCGTCTTTAATCATGAGTAAAAACGATTTATTTTACTATCAAGGTCTCAGATAAAATTTGGAGCATACCTTTCCAATCGAGTGAACTTTTGTTCATAAGCATCCATTGAGTCATCCTCTTACCTCAATTACAAGAATTATTTTTCCATCGTATTTTGAACTTCCTTAAGAAAATATTTCTCAAAAAAACATACCTTTGAATTCATCCTAGTCAATAGCATCAATCTCATCAGCGTCCATGATATTTTTAACCATAGACCACCATTGATCTGCTTCCCCCTCCAAACGGTAAACTGCATGACTAACCTTTTGATTGTCTGAACACCCCATGACATCGAAAATATTCTCTATTGCTTTAATCCACCCTTTAGCTAGCACAGGGTTAGATGATCCTCTGAATTATGGGGGATGTTGCCTCATGAATTGTTCCACCACTAACATGTTCCTATGCGGTTGATCTGGCTGATCTTGTGCATGGATACCACAAGCATTTATCACTTGATTTGACTGCTCCATTACTGCAACAAACTATTCAGTTCTAATTCTGACCATCTCAGGATGCTGATTCGAAAGGTCATTTCCTTCTGTATGCCTTCCTAGCACTGCTTCCCTGTTTCCTCTGTGGAAAACCATTCTAAACAAAAATGTCTTAGATAAAGCAACATGGTAATCTTCAAATTCTATATCATTTAAATTTGACCAAAAAAATTATGGATAATCATTTAATATAATTATAAATCCTAAAGTTATCTAAACCTACCTTTGATACCAACTATAAGGCCCCAACCTTAAACAATACTTAATATTGATTTCTTTCAAGAACGCACGTTGAGGATATTTTCAGGTTTAGAGTTTTATATAATTAGATCATAAATCATGCATTAAATTTGACATTTAAACAAGACGGTTACATAAAAGGTAGTATTCATTTTTTCCCATCAAAGGAGACATATTTTAAATAAAACATGGATTCTTTCGTGACACTTCCTCGACACTATCAACACATAATGTACTTTTCTCTTGACCTATGAAAAACATTTCAAAAACATGGGATGAGCATAAAAATATCATTAATGTATATAAAAATACTGAATGAAAACATTAGTCCATGTATACATAAGAATCAATGAAATCATACTTTACTCATAAAACATAATCACTTTAACATACCTCATCAAATCATGAATACATCATATAAATAATAATACATAAAGGTAACTTGAGGAATTCATAGCATTCTTACATAGGGAATAACCCTCATGGTTACGTTTGAATACCCATTATAGTATATTCCCAAAATCTCTTAGGAGAAACCTTAGCATTTAACCCCTTCATGTTACCCAGTGCATTGGAGAGCTATATCGGGCTCAAACGCCCTTAGTTTATCACGGAACCACTCATCTTCATAAAAAATTCCCAAGAACCATAACATATTCATACCACATAAAACATGCATAATGGAAACATAGAATTTCCACATTTCAATCACAAGATATCAATACAAAACATTGATATAAAAAAATTATCAAAACCATTTCCAATAAAAAAATAAAATAAAAGTAAAACATTGTATTTATTTTTCATTTAAAAAAAATTTATGGCTTGTAGAGGAACCTGAAACTCAAATAATGTTCACGGCGGCGGAGAAGTAATTGTCACCGCTAACGCAAGGCAAAAACATTCATTTTGTCATTTAGTAAAACGATTTGTATGAAAAGATTCCTTTTGAATAAAAGTAAAAGTAAAAAGGGTTTTATACACTGTATAAAATAAAGTTGTGTATAAAACAAAATATGCCTCAATGAATGGAGATTGAGACGAAGTCCCTTACCTCATGTCCGACTTGACTCGATCGTTCTTTAATATCCTGAATAATAAACTTGAGTTAATTTTACTTGCTTAAGAACCTTTTTCAAGTTCATTATTCCTTTTATATCACTTGTTACCATGTTATGAACACTATGTGATTATTTAAGTTAATAACGGTCATTTTAACGATCATTGGTACTTGAGTAAAAAATAAACACTTTATAATTACAAGTTGTTCAAGTGGTAAAATATCCATCATAACCAGAATTATTTTCATGATTTAGATATTATATATATCATATATATCCAGTATATACATGCATTTTTTATATTACAAAACATTTAGAGGTAAGAAATGAAATGCACCTTTCATGGAGATGGTAAGTCGTACGTAAGCATGAACGCTACCTTCATTTCTATTTCGTATCTAATGGAATGAAATAATAATTATATATTTTTATATTATAATTCCAGTATAATATCATATATAATATCATTAACTCCATCCTTTATAAATCCCACATATGGCATTAACTAATCAAATCACTTTGAGGGGGCAGTAGTCCGCACTTTCTAAAATAAAATTATCGTGTTTACCCATAATGGAAACCATAAAGGTATGACATAAATGAAAAATACAGAAGAATAAGGAAACATAAACATAATAAATATCATATATAAACATAGTGACATCTTAATGGACACCTTTAAAGGTGTTAAAAGAATATTGAAAAATCATCATTTCGTGAGGTAGAAATTCTCCATCCACAGAAACATTACGTTTTTTAGCCATTAGACATAGGTGTGTGTAAGTGTAGCTAGAATTAATCTTATAAAAACATCCTATTATATTGAAGATACTGGTTTTTCTACAAAATAATGGAATAAAAAGAGTTTAGGGGGTTGTAGAAGAAAAATAAAACAAAAAACATTAGAGATGACTTTACCTTTAAATCATGTAACTCATCTTGGTTTGAACCAAAAGGGTTTCTCGAAGAGAATTCTGCCTAAGGCAAGGCTTCTAGGATGAATAGAGGAATATTGGGAGAATATTTGAGTAGAGTTTGGACAAGCCAAAGGGTTTGAGAAGCGTGAGAGATGGGTAGGAAGTGGGGTCTTTTTATAAGGGAGAGGAGGGGTTCTTTTGGAATTCATGAAACTATTATTTTATTATAAAATGAAATTCGGTTTCTAAAGGTCCAAAAATAATTAAAGTCAATGATAAGGTTATACATGCTCGAAATAAAATCATCAAATAAGAATTGGAAAAGTGTTGGATATTATTTTAAACATTATCTTCTTATTTATTTAAATCATTCATTAATGACGTAAACACTACATCATCATTGTGTCATAAATAATTTAGTTTTTTTGATGTATAAAAATTAAAAAAAATTACAATGATGTAGTAAATATTCTTAGATTCATAATGAATATTTATAGTCAAACATATAGCTTATATAACCCCATGTAATAATTGTTTTAGTAAAACAATACATGTTTGTGATATTTTTATTTTTACTTTAAATAAAAGGTATTAATGTTATTATCTCACTCAAGTGGGTCCATGGGGTCCAAAAAATTGACCCATGGATTGTCTTGGTCGGCCTTGACCTATCCAATAAGGATAGGACATGTTTCAAGATATTTTTATATTTTTATAATATCATTTTTTTCTTAAATTACACTAATTACCTCTAACTGCGGTTAATAAAGCTCAAAAGTTACTATTCACCAAAAAAATATTTTTATCCCATTGAACCACATTTTAATTAAAAATGAAAAAAATGTATGTCAGATTTTGGAAATTAAATACACAGAAGCGGTAAACATTCATTTAAATGAAAATCAGTTTGTTTAACTACCACTGAGTGGTTTTACTATTCTTCAAAAATTGAAGTTCTTCAGAAAAATATCAAAAATTCACCCTAAGATATATTTTATATTCCGAATTCAAAAATGATTTCTATTTTGAAAAATTCAAAACATATAAGTTGAACTAATTAATTCTATAATTAATTCCCGTTTTCAAAACAAATAGCGTGTTTTTAAGAAACAATATCTATCAAAATACTGACACTTATTTATGTACAATTTCAAAGTGAAATTAATTCCAATGACCACCATTGGATTAACTTGTAAAAATATATTCTAATTGAAATTTAAATCCAATTAAAAAGATAATATATCCTTATAAATAAATTAGATTAAAATTAGGTTTTGAATTAAAATACAACTTTTTTCACTATTCATTAAAAAATGAACATTATCAGAAAATACCAAAAATTTATACAAAGTAAATTTTGATGTCCCAATTATAAAGAAGAATTTAATTTGGTCCAATAGAATGTATAAGAGTGACCAAAACTTTATTTAAAGAGGGTTCTCAATCAAACATAGAAACCCCATTAAAGTAAATTTAATACTTCATTCAAAAAATATTAATATATATGAAAATGACTTATTATTTATTTACCTAGAATGTTACAAAATAAGAGATTATCAAAATTATATAGAAGTTTGGGATTCTATATCAACTAAATCTACTTTATAAAACATAGTGAATAGTGTTTTTCAAAGGATAAATCTAACCTTGTGAGAAATGGAAAGCTCAATGATGAGTCATGTGGAAATTCCATTATACTTATAGAGATATACATTGAAAACTAAACCATACACATTAAATCTAGTACCAATTAAGGTAATAAATGATATACCCCACAAATAATAGTGTTTAAAGGGGCAAAATTTTTCAAATACACATGTATGGGGATGTGAGACATTTTTTATGTCTGCCTTTGGATCTAAACTTTTACCCTGAGGTATAGAGAATATAAGTATATGGTATCTTAATAAAAGCAAGGGATATTGTCTATACAACCAATTATAGAATAAATTGATTATCATAAGACATTACAAGATTATTTAGAGAGAGAACATCCTAAATAAGTATAGTGGGAAAAAGATAGATATTAATAGAGTAAATACTCTAAATACACATGAGTTGGTATATTAATTGATTCCATAGGTCTCTAATGTAGAAGTCTTTTCTAAAACAACAGTACTACATAGGAGTATCAAATATTTAAGAGTGATAGAAAGATACAATTTTATAGTAATTGAATATATTGAATCATTATTGATTGAAAATAGTGAACCTATATCATAAAAAGTGGCATTAAAGATATAAAATTATACTTGTTGGAAAGAAGATATGAATTATGAGACCAATTTCATGTATTAGAAGAATTTTTGGATTTTTCCCAATTCACTAGTATATTTAAAACCTATTGTGTGGAAATATGTATTTAATATAAAATTAGATATGGAATTTAATTTAAATACATATAATTAAAGGATAATGTATAAATGGTATAAAAAGTTTCAAATCATAGAGTAAAATGAATTATTTTCTCTTGTTTCCATGTTTAAATCTAAGATAATTATACATTCTATACCACTTTACCAGGACTATGAAATTTATATATTGGATTTGAAGACATATTTCTATAAAATGATCCTTTAGTAATATGTATATATGAATCATGTAGAAGGGTTTCTGACTCCAAGTAATTACAATAATGTTTTTAATTTACAAGTATCCAATTATGTATTGAATATAACACCCATGACCTGAAACAATTTGTTCGATCAAACAATAAATGAATTGTTTTCTTTAAGAATGAATATGATCCATGTGTTTATAATTGGTTCAGTGAGAGTGAATTTTTTTAACCTAGTAGTATATGTTGATAAACTATTACATATTAGAAATGAAATACATGACTTGTAATGTGGGAATTATGGTTTTCTACATTGTGGAAACACCTGGTGGGAAAATAACCAGTATGGATTTATTGGATTTGATGAATCTTTCTTCAATGGTTTCATAGATAAATTCCATGGGAAATTAATTTTTTCCATTGAGTATTGACATAAAAATCCCAAAACCCATATAAAATATTTGGTTAGATAATTTTCTAATAAATTTATAATATATCAAAAGAAATATTACCTCATATTTTTTATTTCCGTAATGAATATTTTGATCATACAAAACCCTTTTCCAAATTACATTCATTTCTTAAGGAGGACCCAAGTAAATCTCCTCTAGCGGTGATCCACACCTAGAGCTCTAACATCCAAACAAAAATGATGCAATTATAGGTGGTATCCTGGTGGAATGATTATTTTTTGTTGTTTATCTTGATTGATACAATTTCACACAGGCATTAAGGATTCTCTCTTGTTCTTCTTGTTTTGGAGAGGATAAGATAATGTGGAATCTTGAGGGAAATGTATTATGAAACAATATTCTCAATTTTCCACTATACCTACACAATATACATGAAAATATATTTATTGAGTTATAGTTTAGGTTAAAATATTATTGAACATCCCAAAATCCTTAAATAATATAATAAACCTTATCTAAAACCATTCCATATATTAATAATATTATTAATATATGGAGTTCCCTATCTATCCTACTGAAAATTATTATTTTACTTGATTGAAAATTAATATTTATTACCAGCCATGATCTTCGTCTTATCATCCTCCTCAACATTTATCGAATTCCCAAATAATTATTTATTTATAAATAAATATTCAATTCATATCCTAGTGAATTAATACTTATTAAATATTCAAGATGTAAAATAAATATTATATTCAGAGTGTGACAAATACATATTTATTAATATTTTAAGTAATTATATAAAATATATTTTAGTGAATAAAAAATTATTTATTACCTTAAAAATATATGTGATCAATAAATCCTAAAAAAATATTCCTTGGTCTAGAGAATAATATTTATTTTAGTAACTAAATAAAAATATATATTTAATTTTGATAAATGGAAACACTTATTGTGTGGCCTTATATAATTATTTATCATTGTAATAGGTTGTCTTGTCTAATTTTCAATATTACATTATATTAATAGGTCAAGGTACCCAATAAGAAAATGTTAACGTCACAACATCGACAACAAAAAATTATTGATTACTGTGTAATATAATCCCCCTATTATAATGACTCATTATGATGGTTGCACACTCATATCCACATACTATGTTCTTGATATGTCTTCCTTTGATTAAATTAAACGAACTCGTCATTACACCATGTACATCAAATTTATTGTGATTGTTCCATTTCAATAAAAGAGTTAAGATATCAATTTTTTTAATATATAAAGGAAAAATACTTCCTTGAAATATTAATTAATAACATGTCATTCAGGAAACACCAAATGTACCATACTTCTTAAAAACATAAGACATCGTGGTTTTGGTCAGTACATAAAAGTATATGAGTCATGAAAAGTATTAATGAGAATTTTAAAGTCTAAGGAATGTTTCACAAGCGTAGTGATAGGAATATCCGATGACACATAAACCTAAAAAATTCATCTAGGTGGGACTGTTCTAATAATATATCTTCTTGGACATTTCTAAGTGTGAGCTTCATGATATGAATTTTCATATTCTTATACAGACTCACACCTGAGAGTAAAAATTATTCATGTCTCATCATATTATTTTATCTAAATATAGAATAATATTTATGAATAGCATCCTGTAATTTTACAGTTCACATCATATTAGGGAACTGCTATGACCCTATTGGTAAAAAAATACTCTAAAGAAATTATGAAATTAAATTAGTTTAGAAAATTAAAAGATAAAAAATTATTTTTTAATAATATTAAATATTTGAATATACATGAAATCCAATTCACAGATAGTTGGTTCTAGAAAAAAACTCCAAAAAACATCAAATTGGACTAGAGATAACTTCCTATAACTTTTATTCTTTAAAAAATCACATGATAATCATTTTTCTTCCTTATTAGGGGTTTATTTAATGGTTCAAAAAAAAATTCTTCCCAATATATTTTTATCACTATAACTTCACCATTTTGAGAAAAATTTCTCATTACATGGTACTTTCGAATTATGTGCATCTTCAGTTGATGTGATATTGGATCCAACACCATGGCTACTACTATGATATTATCAAAATAGAGTGTGATAATATATTTACCACTAGGTACCAAATCAATCTCTAGTATGAAGTTCTATATCCAAATTTCTTGTTTATATACATCATATGTTTCAATATTGTCAAACTATACTATAGAATATCTGACCATATCATTCTTTAATCACTTCCAACTCATAGCACATCCGTTTAGATGGAAGATATTTCTCATATTCAATTTCGTTTCTTCATGATAAATTGGAAACTATAATCTACATAAACTATGGTATCTAGTTCCTCATATCCTTCTTATATAAGGAAAATATCCATATTATGCATTAGATACTTATTGATTGTTTTTACTTCCATTCAAAGATGGTCACCTTGGACAACATGAAATATTCCTACTATAATTAAGTCATAAGAGACATCTATCCTAGTATATAGAATATCATATATGACCGAACAGATCAAAACCACATATGGAGTCCTTTCCATCCTCTATCATTACCGATGTATCTGAGGACATATTTTCTAAGAAAGATGAATTCCATGTGAAATTCGATATATTCCCTTAATGTATTGTTCGATTCTAAATATCTTCCACATATTATTGGAATATGTACCTTGACTTATACTGAGTAGCCTTTTGGATCTATCATGATAGAAATTTATCCTAAGAATAGATGTTCCTTCACCTAAGTCCTTCATGGAGAAGGTGTTTAACATGGCTATAATAGAATGTATGATTATTATTTCATTTCCAATAAGTTGTATTACATTAGAATAAAAAATTATAAAAATGAACACACTCCCATAAAATGGTTTATAGATACAAGGCTCACATTTGTTCTGTTTGAAACCGAATTCCATTATGTATTTATTAAAAATGAATATTCTATGACCATGATGTTTTATTTAATACACAAATGGATCTATATAATTTTCAAACCTTGTGTTAATCCTTTAGAGTCATAAAACTTTCAATATGTGTCACATAGATATATTCCACATGTTACCCATTAAGGAATTATGTTTTGACATGAATTTCATAGATCTCATAGTCATCGAAAGCTGTAATAGAAAATAAAAATCTAATGGATTTCAATATAGAGAATGGTGAAAATTATTCATCATAATCTATGACTTGATTCTATTTGCACTGTTTTGAAACAATTCATTACATATAAGAACTGAATTTTATACCCATGTATTGTTTCTTCTTGAATACCCATTTTTATAAAATGGGTATTACATTCACACAAGGATCTACCAAATTCCTAACTTTGATTTGGAATAAGGAATTTATTTCTAAATTCACAGCTTCTTACCACATGGAAACAATAGTTCCAATTATTACTGCTATGTAGGTTAGATTTCCATTATTATCAACTAATAATGTGTTACAATTCCTAGTGACTAGAAAACCATCTGTTTTAGGTTCTATATTCTCTCTTTTACTCTTATATAGTACATGTGTCTTCAAAACCACTTTTTCTATGAGGATTTATAGAATATATTTCTTGTTCCAACATTTTTTTCCCTGGTCCTCGACATGATCAGATTCTGTCTCCCTTACACTACATATTTTAGTGATTTTATCCCTTTTAATAAATAATTCAAGTCTTTCCACTATATTTTTTTAATATAGGTCATATATGTAATATCCCATTATTTTCATGGGGCATCCTTTAACGGAACACTTTCACCTCAAGGTCATTTTTGTTTCCCAAAGAATACTTAACAAATTATTCAACTCCCAAAACACGTAAATATAAAAACATGAGTCTATCTTAACTCTATAATTGTTATGTAATACCATATGCTACATTTTTAGCACTCAGTTTAGTATATATGTTTTATTATACCATGCATATCCCTAAAAGAATAATATAAGACTCTCATGACTCATCAAATATCTTAAAATGTTCAATAGTGTGTTGTTCCTCTTTTCACTTACACCATTCCACTATGGTGTATAAGGAGGTGTGAGTTGGGGTAAAATCCTAAACTCCCATAAATAATTAGTGATGTCTTGATTTACATATTCTCAACCATGGTCTAAGAGATTTTGGTTAATCTTCTTAAGAAGATGGTTCTCAAAATCATTGTTATATTCCTTGAATCTATAAAAAGAATAAGTCTTATAAAACCCTTCATTAGAATCCTATTTTTCATAAGGATCAAAACTGAAACTCGAAACGTCATGGAATCTTTTGTTTGGCCTGATCTTGAAAGCATTTTTTCATGATTACTGTAAACACTCCTTTGTTGTAGAACATTAATTATTACCCCAATTTTTGGATATATTATTAGACAAGTACACCTATAATTAATATATTAAGCATCTTGGATCATTCAATTACAATAAAGTGAAAGTAAATGATAAAATTTCTACCTCCTTGGAAAATCATCCCAAATATTTCAAATATCTTTCCAATAAATACACCTTCATAAATAAAGAATATATTATTATTTGGGGTTCATCTACCAATGGAAGGATGTACTCCAAATTATCCTAGCTTATGATGATACATGACCATTCTATTTTTTGGGGGAAATTTCTTACCAGAGGAAGAATATTTCCTTCTCATTTCACACTTTCATGGATGATTTTCTATTGGTGGATTTCCACTACCAATTTTCTGCAGTATGCCAAAATCATCTTGTTCTCACTCTATACAATGTGAAATCAACATTATAATGAAATCTACCATTTCTTCCTCCGATACTAGAGTACAACTACCTTTTGGTTGATATCTCTGATTTTTTATGTTCATATTCATTGGGCTTCTAATATTTATGATCAGATTATTTCTTACACTAAAATGGAACCCTTTAGTAGTTTCAGAATCATTTTGTTAATGAAAACATGTAAATACTACATGTTATTTGGACCTATATGAACAAAATTATCTATGATATTTCTTATTTTTCTTTACAGTCTTCGCTGGTCTAAATTTTAAATACTATAAAAATGAAAATTTCACTCAAAGATGTTTTTGTTATAATATTATCCAGGATTTCTCCTATGCTAATGCATTTTTAAATTACAAGAAATCTCCATGAACATATGGGAACATTTGAAGTAATGTGAATCAACATATCTCTAGGCTGGATTAAATGAAACACCAATGAAGCCTCGAGGTGGAATATTGGACTTTCTGGATATTATGTTATTTTCAGAAATCACTTTGGTGATGAAATGGGTTGCCTTTAGGGTCCCTATGGAATCTCCAACTCTTTAGAGGATAAAATTATTGTATTTATGAATGCATTCGATATAGGAAAACAACATGGTTGGTCTAAATTATGAATTGAATGTGATTATACAACTGTTGTGCAAAAAATTAATAATGGTATTGTTCATCATTCTTGGAAGCACACCAAAAGATGATGAAAATTCACAGACTCTCTTACTTCTATGAATCATTTCATCCCACACGCATACCATGAATAATATTACTTAGCGGATGAGGATTCCAATAAATGGATCTCAAATTTTTAGCAAAAAGTATTCAATAATGTTCTAGAGGACATTTTTTCTTTCTTATAATGAGATTATTGTAAAAAAAGAAATCATATATTTTCTTACGGTAAAAAACCTTTATTAAAGGAGAAATTTCTATTTGGGAAATATATAAATTCTACCTAAAAAATAAGAATTATAAATTAATAAGTAAAAATATTAATATCTACTAAAATCATTAGTGAAATTTATAAAGTATGAGTACACACCCATTTCTTCAAATGGAAATGGTACATACAAATCTGCGTTGACTAATTCAAGAAGAAAATTAGACATTTCAACTTTTATTCTAAATGGGTATTTAGTCAGGTCTACTTGTCAACATGCATGATACACACAACTAGTTTTAGTTAAAAGGAATCCAAATATACATCTTGGTTTAATTTGGTCAATTATTTTAAATTTACATAAACCAACACATTTTTTCATAGTTGGGTGTGGTATGAGTCATCTGAGTTGGTTTCGTTATTGATTTCCATTACATTGTTTAAATAATCCAAATCATATATATAATTAATTAAATATATATTACCATAAAATACGATTTAAATATAAAATAAACAAAATTTAGTCTCAAATTTTATAATAAATCCATTTTCAACAATTCTACAGATAAAAATAATGGTTTTGTAGTTAAAGTCACATAATAAAAATATTTTAAAACCAAACCATTCCCTTCAAAAAACATAAGGTGGTATTCCCCAATATCAATGATAAAAATCCAACACCATTGGAATCTTATAGATATACCTCTTATTATACAATCACATAGAATCTACATAGATTGTTTATTTGAATACATATATGAGAAACACATTCTATATATAATATATATATTTTTTAAATACGGTGATTTGACTTGATAACAGAAACACCAGAAGAACACCATTTCATATTTTAATGTGTGAAATTTTTCTTATAGTGGACATTATTTATACAAGTAAAATAGATATAATCCTATTCTATTACTTGACCCATGATAATTCTTTTCTTATAAGGGTGTGGTAAATAAGATTTGGGATTAGACCATTTCTATAGACATTTACATTTATCCACCACATGTATGAATGGATTTTTTCACTTCATATCGTCATCAAAATTGGAATGAAATGTGAGAATATCTATATGAACCTTCTCTATGTTGTTTATATTATAATTAACACAAAATATAGATGATCCTTGAGGAAGTAATGGAATAATGAGATAAGAACACAATTCTTCAAGAAACATAAACCCTAGAAAATTTAGACATTGAATTTAGCCAATTTGTTTGACTAGATGAGGACCTGTTGGCTCACTATCTCCTAGCTTACTTAGAAAGTGTTCCCTAGATATAACAAACTATTAATTCCTAGATCTCTATGGATATAAACTATAGATATGTTAGAGCATGAAATAACAATCCATGTATTCATGTGAATTCATGAGTACATTATAAATGGATAAAACAATTAATCATTGAACATCTACAATATCACTTGGGTTTTTATGATAGACAGTGAACTATTTATCAATTTCCCCTTTTTCAAGTGGATTAGGTTGTGATGATTCTAGCATGTAAGAATTTTAGTCATTAAAAAAACAACCCATTAGCATTTGAAATATTCCTTGAAGTTACTACCTTTAAAGAGATGGTATTTCAATTAAATTTATAATAGGAAAAAATGTGGTTGACAAAAATCCTATTATTATATAATTATAAAGGATAAAGTTATTAGTACTTAACATGATTACAATTTATGTAAGATATAAGGAATTAAGTTAATATACCTACCACTAATTATGAAGTCACAAAATTACTCACAATTGGACACAAAATGTATAGTTTCATAGACATTCTAATGGAAAGGATCTGTATATACCTTCTCATAACCCATGTCTGGTCTCAGTCAATTAATCAGAGGTATTTAGGAAGAAAGATATTTTCCAACCATAGGATTATATCTCCTTGATTTATTGAGTGGAATTCCGAATATAGAAATATTGACAATTATTTCCTAAAAAATAATCTAATTTACATTCTCTCTATCATGGGATACTTCTCATGATTTAAATTGGTTATGTCAACCCAAAAACATCAAAATAACTACACAATAAATGTATGTGTGCAATCATTGATAGGTCAAAAACATAGTTACATGGATTTAATTTCTAATAAAGTAATGGAAGTACTGATTTTATTTAATATTAATCATAGGGAGTTTATTTATTATACATAACATTTTCATTTTTTACCCTTTATAAGGATTTTTAGTATTAGGTGGACTTTACTTAAGCGATTAACAATTTTTCGTTAAAACATTTATGAATAATAAATTTATTTTAATTGCATCTTTTTTATTAGTCCAATTATTTACGTGATCATGGTCTTGCATCAATAAAATAAATAATTTATAAGATAGAAATAAATAAATAAATAAATAATCTAATCTTGAGGTTGTATAATAGTTTAAATATTTACTGAAAAATTAACCAATCCTTGACCCTACAAAAACAATAATTGTACCCATATTGTAAGGAAATTCACAATTCCACATATCCTTCTATGTATAAGCTATGATGGATTCGTATTAGGTCCATCTTGAACCACCTCATTGCTCCATGACATATTCATTTTATTACATAATTTTATAAATCACTCACATGTTAGGGGAAAAAGGATTGGTTAAGGGGAATTACATAAAAAACATTGGACACAGTTTTCCTACTTAATAAAAAATAAAGGATTACATAAATGCCGTCATATTTTATTTAATAATAAATAATTGAAAACCTACATTATAATATTTAAGAAAATAAAACCTACTCATTTAATGGTCGATTCAATGCTTATAATAGGTCATACACATGAAACACAAATGAAAAAGTATACTATATAACATTTACTTCAATTATTTATTTATTATTATTGTATCCACACTTATATTAATTAATTAATCAATTAATTACATTTATATTAATGACCATAAAATATCTATTGAGGATACCCATAATACATTAATTAATAGAATATAAACTAACATAACCATTAATTGTAGATAATTACAAAAACATAAAGTAGTAATTACTAATTCATCAAAACCATTATTACATAGTCAAGTACTTCTAATGATAATAGTATAGTTTGGTTTTAATATTGTCAAAAATTATTTTAATATTATTTAAATGTATCCATTATTAGGAGACTACATGGTGTGTTCTTATAAGAATCATTTCTTTCCCCTTATTTTCCATGAATATAGGATAAACGCATGGTGCCTTAGCCTATATCCCGACCAAATTTAATATCATATACAAACAAACCACAAATGGTATGTTTTACATACAATGTGTCTTAGTAACCTGTTGAATGACTTGGTTTGTTCTTTATATAAGTGGAATTAATTAGTTACATTCTTTGTACACTGGCAACATGTTGTGTGTTTCATTAATTTTTCAGAAATCAGTCTCACCAGGTTAGAAAATTTGTATTTAACCACATTATTAATGAGAATTTTTCTACTCTACCATGTTGAATACACGATGTGTACACCAACAACAATACATTTAATTTGAAAAATAGTGTTCTTATTTTGATCAGTGAATACACAGTTTATAGTAAATTCACCATGTGTAATAACTGATCATAGTGCAGTTTATCCCGTGAAATGTTCTTGTGCAGTGAACATAGTTACTTGACGTGTACTCTGGCTACAAACCATTTAACCTAATATACTAGCTAGAAACTTTTACTCCACCTAATTGAATATTTTACCATTCTTCATATATTCTTGGTCATTAAGAAAATTGGAATCATAAATAATGACTATTATGATTTTTAAATCTTTTTAATTAAAATTTCGATTAACCAAAAAATATTCTTAAAATTAATGATATAAGAAAATGTTACACATAATCGATGAAAAATAAAATAAATAATTATAAATTTAAATGTGATATCTTTGATACCAATGGAAGATTCTAGACACAGTGTATAATCATGGTGGGTGAATAACAATAAAAGGTTTTTTCTTATTTGAAAGATCATTATCCATTTGTGTACGAAATAAATGAAATGAATAATAAAAATTTTCCATAAAATATTGGCCAAAAATGAAAAATCCTAGACATGATGTTTTCCATGTTAAATTTATAACTAATTTATGTCAGATAAGAAATAAATATTACCTCATCTTGAGATCATCGTTTTAAAAATATCTTGATCATCTGAAATTTTTTTCTCGATAACATTTTTTGTATAGGGAGGACCTGAAGTAGGGCCCCTAAAGCGGTGATCATCACATAGTTCATTGATCATTTAATAACACTGATAGAATTTCAGGTGTTAACACATATTATAATCCATCATGTTTTGTTCGCCTTGATCTATATAAGTTTTTTCAAGCTTGAATGATTCTCTTTTGTTCTTCTGTCTCTAACAAGGTTGAGAGAAGAAGGAATGTATAGATAAAATCATTATGTTCAACAATTCACAATTCAGGATTAACTATAAACAATAAACAATGAAATCTATTTATAGTGTTAGGGTTTAGGT
Organism: Viscum album; assembly: GCA_963277665.1. Taxonomy (NCBI): domain Eukaryota; kingdom Viridiplantae; phylum Streptophyta; class Magnoliopsida; order Santalales; family Viscaceae; genus Viscum; species Viscum album. Next base: position 1,106,724,756 of record OY728140.1, read on the forward strand.
TAACAAAATATTTAATCTCCCAATAGCCCTTAAATAATATAATTACAATAATATAAAACCATACAATATAATAATAATAATATTTTATGGTTCTTATATCTAATGTAATGATAAATATTACTTTACCACCTTGTAAATTAATATTTATTATCAAAAAGGATCTTCTTCCACTCTTCCTACTCAACATTTATAAAATAAATGGATAAAAATTTATTCATAAATAAATTCTTTACTCATTATCTGGTGATTAAATACTAATTAAATATTTAATAAGAAAAATAATAATTCTATTTATATTTTGAGGATTAAATATTTTTTAATTATTCACATTATTTTTATAATATTTTATAAATGAATAAATAATTATTTATTACCTTGTGAATATATGTGATCAATTATTTATAAATATTATTATTAATCTTTCATGACAATAATATTTTTTTTCCAATAATAATATTCAAATATAATTTAATTGAGAATAATAAAAATAATTAATGGTGTCCCTATATGATTCTTTCTTGTTGGCATTAGTTGAGCTTTCCAAAAGTCCAAGATTATTGTCTAGAAATAGGCCAATGAACGAAATAAAAATAAGTTAATATCTCAATGTTGAAAACAACACATCAATGCTTACTATGTAATAAAATCCCATTGTAAAAATATCTCATCAAGAATGTTGCACACTCATATCACCATCTAATGTGCCTGTTATGTTATTCGTTAGCCATATGAAATAAACTCATCATTATATCGTGGAATTAGAATTTAATGTGATTGTTCCATTTGAATAAAATGGCTAAGATATCAACTTACATTAATATGGAAGGGAAAAATCCTTTCTTGACTTATTTATCAATAACATGTAATTAGTGATTCCACGAACATACCCTATATTATAAGAACATATATCACCAATTATTTAGTTATTATATCAAAGTATTTGAGTCATGAAAATAATTAATTAGAATAATAAATTCTATTGACCATTATTGAGCTCTTTGATAGGAATATAGAATAAAAAACATACAGAATTCCTATAGGCGTGTTTGTTTTAATAAGAAACCATATTAGAAATAATAATGTGAAAACCTCATAAGGGGAAGTCCCATTTTACTATCATAACCATCCCCAAGTATTCAAAATTTTATATGTTCCATAATAGTATATTATAATACTATATATTGTGTTTATAAATATCAATACGGAATTCCAATTTTCTCAACATAACTGGGAACTTAAATGAAATTTTCAATGTCACGGATACTCTAATACATTGTTACATTAAATTCATACAAAAAAAATGAAAAATAATTAATAATAAGTTTTATTAATATTCATATAGTGACCCATAATTTTCATTTATAAATATCACATCCTATTATATGAATATTCAATTATAACACGACGATCAATACCAGAATCTTATAGTTTTCATGTATTCGAAAACCTGGAAACAGAAGAAATTTTCAAAAGAGTATTACATTATCTCACACTAATTTATTAATAACTATATCCCTTATTTTAAATAACAATTTAAAACCATTCTTTTTTACCAAAGGAATGGAAATATAATAAAGGGAGAGCTCGGATGCTCAATAAGGGTAATCAGGGGAGATATTATTGACCAATAAAGCATCACATGAGTATTAGGGTAAGAGAACCGAATATTATCTTTTAAAAACCATTCATATTTTATCATATATTAAAATATTTAATCATGGACAAAATATTCGTTGTTTATTAGACATGAATCATAATGGAATCAAATAAAATGATCCATGCAAGAATAACATTGGCATAAGACATATGTCTTTAGCGTACAATTAAGTATTAAAAATCATTTCCTTAGTCAACGATCATTTATAAGACTATAATATTAGATTGTTTTCACTCTCTATTCCATCTTGTCCATAGTAATTGCTCACTCCCCAGACTATCATAGTGGATAGAGTCCCTTGCTGAATTTGGTTCACTCCCCATTTTAGCCCTTATTATCTCTTGAGATATTCATATTTTAACAATTCATTAGGGGGATATATTATTAAAGTCCTACAAATAACTTAATGAAAACCGTACATATGTTTGAAAAAAGGTCATACAACATTCACCATATCATCAAAACACAAATAGTGTAAAAGTGATAGGTTTCACAAATGTTTCATCGTTTCATCATATTATAACCCTAGTAAAATAAAAATGTTTCATAAAAATATCATCATCATAATCTTAAACTATATAGATAAATAATTAGGATTATACCATTATATGATATCCCCATTAAATCATAATTAACATTAAATGACATAATTATAAATGAAAATTCATTAAAAAGTCAATTGGAATATTTATTGAAGAAAATACCCAATTAACATTGAAATCCCTTATTAAAATAAAAATATTTATAAAATATTAGGGTAAATATTTTCTTTTAAAATAATCATGGAAAATTGTAAATGACACTTGAAAACATTTAGTGGTCATGAGGGAATGATATTCCATTCATTCCATATACATTTAAACAAATATTTCTTTTGTATTTTTGGTGAAATCCAAATATACCACATCCATAAAATGAAAAGAAGATTCTTTATAATTTTTTTAAATATAATAATTGGTAGAATATAAACAAAAAATAGTAATATTAAAAATATTCTGCAAAACATTTATATGAAACATGGATTTGGAAGAAAAATGATTTACGAATGAAGAGATATATAAAATTGTTCTCTTTTAAAAATATTATTTCAGTCTCATGAGTGATTAATGTGGGGAAAATGAATGAAAATAAATTAATATTCATAAATAAGTATAGGATAATAAAATTCATTGGAATATTGACAGAAACATTATATAATTTCATCAATGTAAAATTAATCATAAACATTTCTTAGAAACAATGTTATTGTTATATAAAACACTTACTATATTATTAATAACTATATAAACATTTTATAAAATAGAGAACCTTATTTGGATTTTTAATAACAACTAATTTGCATGAAATTATAATAAAATAAATTAATTTGAAATTTATACATAATATAAATGTAATAATTGGTGAATATAGCATAATCTCATAGAAATAAAAGTGATATGAGAAACCCTTACCTCAAGATTGAGTTACTTATAATGTGATAAAAACTAATGTTTAATAAATTAAAATTTAATATAAATATATACATTAGTAATTATAATTCTTATAATACCATAAATGATCCACTTAAAACATTTGAACTCTCATTTATTAATATTACCATATTAAAACAGTCATTTCTTTGTGTGAGCTGTTTTAGTTTTCATGAGAGTTTTGGTTTGGTAATTCCAATCCGTGTAATTTTACACTTGTTACATATTATTGATTATTTTAAACAATATATAAATTTCATTTATATTCAATATATATATATATATGGATTTATCTATAAAATATATAGATTGAAAAATGAATTACACCGTTCATGGAGATGGTAGGTTGTATGTACGCATGAAGACTGTTTTCATTTTTCAAAGGATAGAAAAAAAGAAATGTTAATTATATTTCACCATTAAAGAATAATAATTATATCATTTATATAATATATTTTAATTAAATATATCCTTATTACCATCCATTTAAAGTGTAATTGAAAAAGAAATCACATCACTTCATGGAGGTGGCAGTCCATACATACACACATGTGACATTAACATTCTCTAATGGATTGGAAGATAATAAGGTATATACATTTTATAATTAAATAATAATAATAATTTGATAATATTCTTTTATATAAAATAAAAACTCCATAATAAACATCCATGAAATATTGTGTTGGAAAATTAATTGTGTTGCTATGTGGGTGTGGTAGTCCACATAAACGAATGAGAAATACAATCACTTCCCATTTTATTGAATAATGGGTATATATTAGTGGTAACATAATATCAATACCATTTAATTATATTTATGATACTTAATTTATTGTTTTATGATGGATAACAATGATATTGAATAGGTAGAAAAATAAATAATTTGAAAGAGGCCGGGTAAAACGATTGCCTCTTCTTCAGTATGCCTCCTTTAGATCCCTTCATAAGGACACTCAGAATAGTTTTTTAAGAATGCCAAAAACTCTAATTCATGGATGGGGTGTTTTATAAGGTAAATGCTTAGGTTTTTTACGATATATGTTAGCAGTAGGAGTAATGAAAAGAGAAAGGATGTGTTATTTTATAGCGTAAGAGCACACTTGAAATAATTAATGTATCAAAATAATTTCATGAAACAATTACATAAAAATGATATAATTATAAGATAATATGATAATTTTTATATGTATCCACCCATAAAATATAATTTGGATATGTTTTTGTTATGGTGTTCCCCTTATCTCATAGTTTTAACCCATATGACAACAACTTTGATATCAACGATTTGAACTCTCCAAGGTTCAATACCATTACCATAAAAAAGAAAAATGTCCCATAAATAGGGTATTATTGATATTTTAAACCATATCACAAGACATTATAAAAATATATTATTTTTATGAATTTTATATTAATTAATAAAATATTATCTATTATAAAATAATATTAATTTCATTTTTGGGAATACATGAACTATTATAACATAATATGTGTCTAAATCATGTAAAATGGTTCAAAAATGGATTTTATTATAATAAAATTAATATAAAATCTTAATATAGTCATCCATTGAAATGGTTATAGGTTTAGGTATCCCTTTAATCTTTATCTTTTTGTTTAACCACATGGTTATCTTATTTTAACATTAACCATGAAAAATGGAAATGGATTATTTTAATTTCAATGGGCTATAAATTTTCTATAAGGTAACAATTGGATCATAAATTACCATGGGATGAAATTTTATACCATTTATAATCCTAGATATCCACTTTTAGGATTTTTTGTTCTTTTTTGACTAATTTAATAAAATTTATTTAAATTAAAAACTATTAATTACATTTTTAGAAAAATAAATATATTTTGAAAATAAAAATAACATAAAAATAATATAATTATTTTTAAAACTCTTATAACATCTCAAATATGTTATGTGTATCTTAAATAATATTGTTTCACTTTATCTCACATAGGGTCATCACACCGTGGATCACCCTACATAATGTCTACCCACACTAGGCTCTCCTAGTTTTATGTTAGAGTTATTCATATGTTTTAGTACCCAAAATAATGCATCCAATATTCCAATTTTTGAATCCTTGTATGAACCATGTGGAATTAATGATGCAGGCAGTGATATAGGCATGATACAGGCGTTCACGCAGGCATAAAACTGGCCTGGTGATTAATTCAGAATGATACAGGTATGACACTATAGTAGGCCTTTGGAACATGTTATTGGGACACATGGAATTCGGATTAAATGATATGTAATTGGTCTCCAACTACCCATATTAAAATAGGCCTTTTATATCATAATATAATGTGGCTTCAACCTCAAATTGTTTTTTCATGCACAAGAACTGTATAGGTGTTGTATAATCATTTAAGGTATTAATTAAATCACTAAAAACTAAAAAAATTACCATGATAAGAAAATTTATTTATATCTAATATAAATATTCATAATTATACATAAGTTTTTTTATCCCTAGTATAAAATAGTTTAGTTTTTCAAAAAAAAGGTGACATTTTTTTAATTTATCTTCCACTTAAAAAATAAAATTTCCATAATCAATGTTAAATGTAAACATTTACATTTTATAATAATGTAAGGGTGTGGATGTAATAAAATAATCCAATGAAATAATGGTAAATTTCTTATTAATTTTAATCTATATCACATTAGTTCTAACCGTAATTATAGTATTTTACCTTTGTTGTGGTAACAACAATTTACTATCATTACTATGTGTGTTAGAAGAAATATAATCGACACAATTATAGAATTTTGATATCATGATTCCAATTATGGATTTATTGTTTCGAAATTAAATTCATAAAAGTGGAAGAAATAAATTTTCTATAAATATAAAAAATGAAACAGAAATAAGTTTTTTCTGAAAAAAAACATTTTAAAGTATAAAAATGTTTTTATTAAAAATTCATCAATAAAACTAATTACAATTAACATATATGGATTATGAATTATATAATATAAATTCATATACTCTTAAACCATTTTAAAATATAATTTATCTTTTATACTTCTTTAAATAAAAATACATTTTTCAATATAAGATTAGTATTTTTTAATATTCATTTAAAAATAAATATTTTTTAAAAAATTCCCAATTATAAACTATAAGAAATTATTAGAATGTTAATTTACAAAATTATATCCTTTAATCAAATAAAATTTCAAAACATAAGAAAATTAATTATAATATTATCTCACAAATAGAAATAAAAACCATTTTCTATGAACCTATATTTGTGAAGAATTGCATGAATTCAATAAAAAGCGACTTCTTATTTCCTCAGAATTAATCAACGAATTTTTATTAAGTCGATTATATATTTATTTCTTACGTTTGTTACTTTTATTCATAAATATTAATTAAATGGCTATGATATATTAGTCATAATAATATTTTGTTGTTTTTTAATGTTTGTGTTTTATATTGCGTACAAAATCAGACATAATGTTATTTTAAAATATAGATTTTTTATTTTCTCCACCATTTAATAAATTAAAACCTGAAAATAAAAAAATGTTCTAGTTAATAATGGGTTTTATTTGATAAATAATTTTTTTTGATAATTAACATTATATAAAGGGTTAATAAAACATCCTCTTAAAATATTGGAATGAGAAATACGATGTCAATTTGGAATAACAAATAATTAGGTTTCCAAATAAGATAACATTAGTGGAAAGTTAAAATATTGACATGGAGTAAAACAGTAATGTCTAAATAATGATGGAGAGTGATAGAGATAATTGGTTACAAAAAAAGTGAATGACCAAGATAAAGTAAACAACCATAACACCATAAAAAATATGGTGTGAAATGACCATTGATTCATTGAAAAATAATGTAATAGGGAATTTTTTTCTTTATGGTCCATTTCATAGATTTGAATAATTCCATTTCCATATTGATTAAAAACACAAGAAAATATACCTACATGATAAGAAAAATTTCATCATTTAATAAATTTCCTTTACAAATATGTCCTTTTCTCCAAATGATGAGTATTCATGTTGATTATTTAATTAATGATACATTAAAATCAACTTCTAACACATCACTTAATACAAAAAAGGATAATAGGGAATTCCATATATCATTTTATTTTGACCAAAAAGAAATTAGTTACCATAAGGTAAGATAATATCCAAAATGTATAAACCTTTAAATGAAAAAGAAATAAATTTATCTTAAAAAATCCATAATATCATAAAAGGTTCAACATATATATTTCTATATACAAATAACCATAAATCCCAATTAAAATCAATAATAAATTATTTTTTGACTATAAAGGAGATATTATATCATTCAACATACATCCCTATAAATTTAATAACATTATTCCCAAATAATATATCATGTCAGACAACATTATAAACCAAAAGTTTACATATACCTCAACCCAATAAATAATATCCCAAAATATCATTACTCTCCATAATAAATCAATATATAATTTTATAATGAAATGAAAGTTATCAAAATATAATGGAGAACATTTAGATATTTACCTGAAAGGTAATCCCTATATTGGCTATAAATATTTCTAAAAATATAACCTTGTTAATGAAACAATATTAAGAAAGATAGATTATCTATATTCCAATTTCTAATAAAACATAACTAATTTAACATAAAACAACATACTATCCCAAAGGGTTATTTAAGACTCAGTATAATGATGTTATAAGAACCAAAAAAAGTTTAAAATCAACTCAAAATAACATCACTTAAAACCTCAAAAGGGGTATATATTCATTAAAAATTATGATCACCATTAAAAATTTAAACCCTTTTCGGTATCCATAACTCTTATGTAATCTCCAAATGAAAACATATATTATTACAAGAATGGACACAATTTTTATTCCTCAAAAAAATCATAGACTCGTTCAATTAATAATTTTTTTTGACAAACTTCATTATACATGAACTCAATAACCATTTCACAAAATCACTAACCCATGTTAAGGTCACCAATAATATCCCATTTAATTCATCAATTTCAATCATCTCTCTAACCCAACAAAAAATTATCACCCTACCACTAAATCAATTTTCTTGGTTAATGGTACCATTAAAAATATATTTTCAAATCCATAAATAAAATCCACTATAGAACAATCCGTAGATGTGTCATTATTCTTATATACAAAATAACATAATTATCAAATCCTAATAGATAAATAATTATATCCTTTAAATTCAGTGACTGGAATATCATAGGTCATTCCCTATTCTTGGATTCAACCATTGGATTTTGGAATAGGCTAATATAATGAACATATTAACCATACAAATTACATTGGATTATAAATTTTAGAATATTATAAGATTCATTTCCATCTATCAAAATTGTTTATTTACTTTAGAAATTACCTCATGTATGAACTTTTTTTCCACATAGAAAACATATTATTGTTATTTGGAGACATTACCTTGAGTGATTCTTTGTACTCTATTAACATGTATGAAGATGCATATTCTTTATTCCATGGACTTTATGAAAATTCAATTTTCTCTTATCAACCATGTTAAGAAACTCACCCAAGTTGAAGTTTTTAATTATATATGCCATATTAAATTATTTAAAATCACAATGTTTCTCCTTCCAATTCTCATTTAATTTGGTTTTCATGATGAAAATCATTTCATTTTGCATCACATTTATCATTATCATGAATATTTTTAGTCGAAACCATTGACTAAAACCAAAAAGCATTGTGTGACCAATAATATTTATAGAGAGTAATCATATAATCCAGAAAAATCATTCATAAGGTGTCCAAACAATGACACATTATTTTCAATCTATACTGATATATGTTTAATGTTGGGCATACATGGTTATAATATATTTTATTCTCTCACAATGGTCCATAATTAAAATTGAGTTAACCAATGAATAACTCTTTGGAGTTTCCAAAAAGGTCTCTAGTAAGGGAATATTCCTAGAAAACCATAATGATGATTGGGATACACTCATCCAACATTTTCCAGGGTCATTATTCAAAGATGTTTCTATTCTAAAACTAAATCTAATTGTAGTATATAGTGAGTGATGTATATTATGAAAAATATCATATTTTACACCTTACTAAAAAAAATTATGTCATCCTATACCTTGAATTTTTCATAGTGGTTTCACAAGAGTTTTCTAACCCTAATCTCCAAAAATGAAATAAATCATACTCTCATACCAACTATAGCGACCCATGTATTTCATACATAATGTTCAAATTTTATTAGATGAACATAAAATACATAGAATTAAAATTCACATCACAATCATATTTTTTTAGTTTCTCTTGAAACATGGATACATAAAAAACTTATTCAAAAGAGATTTAAATAACCTCACAAAGAGTTCTTTATAACCAACACCCTTTTTTGACATATCATTCTTAAAACCATTCTTTAAAACATGGGGAAAAGATATATAATAAAGGGTGAAATCATACACACAACAGGGGTATGTAAGGGAAATATCAATGTTAACTAAAGCATAACATGAGTATAAGGGTATGAAATCATGAAGTAGACATTTGAATACTGTACTTAGAAAATCATAAACAATAATCTTGAATCATGGACCAAATCATGGTTGTTCATAAGTTATGAGTAATAAAGGAATTAAAGAACATGATCTATGAGATCATAACATTGAAAATAACAAATATGTTTTTGGGATACATAAAAGCATAGAAAATAATTTCCTTATTTAAGGATCATATTCGAGACTATCATTCAGTGTTGGGTTGACTCCTAATTCCATCATATCATTCGTCAATGTTAACTCCCAAGACTATCAGAGTGGATAGAGTCCCATAAAATCTCCATTACAGTCCTTCTTATCTAATGAGATATAAAACATTACCAAATTTATTAGTGGTATATGTAATTATGATGCACCCATTACATAACTAAAATAATACATAGGTGTTCAACAGGATCATAAAACATTCATCATATCATCATTATATAACTTATGGAAATGAAAATAGTTACATAATATTATTTCCATTTTCTCAGGGCATAACCAGTGGAAAATAAATAGGTTTCACAAAAATCTCAAAATCATAATCATAAACTATGATTATAGAGAATAAAGACTATATCATTAGATCTTATACTCAAAAAATTATAATTAAAATCAAGGATGTTATCATATATTAAATTTGTATTAAAATATCACCGAAATATTTCTTGGGAAAATAATATTTTCAATTTAAAACCCATTATTTAGTATAAATATTTTTATAAAATACCAAGTAATAGATTTTATTTAGAAGTATCCATGGAAACTAGAATATAATGCTTCAAAACATTTAGTGGTCCGGATAGTGGGAAATTCTGTTCATGTCGTATACATTACAATAAAGATTCCTTTATAATTTCTAGTGAAAATAAAAAAGTACATCATTTTTAATATGACAAAAATATTACTTTTAATAGATTTTAGAAAATATAAATCAAAGAAAAAGTGAAATTAAATAATAATAATATAATATTTAAATAATTATTGAAAATATTTTTAGAAAACATAGATATAGATGAAAAAATATTTTATACTAAAGAGAGAAATAAAGATAGTTTTTGTTAAAAATATCGTTTCGGTATCTTGAGTACCTAAGGAGAGTAATATGAGAGTAAAAAATATATTTTCTAGAAATAACTATTAGACAATTAAATTAATTTGATTCTTTAGAGAGAAGTCAAAAATATCCTTACGGGAAACTTAATCATAAATAACCTCAGTAAATAGTGAGATTGTAATATTAAACCATAACTACTTTGGTAATATCATTTTCATTACCTCAATAAATAGATAATATTATTTTAATTTTTAAATTCATATAATTTTTATGTAATCCTCATAAAATATAGTCATGGTCAGTATAAAAACAATAAAAAATTAACAAATGGAGAATATGGAATAAGTATCACTAAAATAAAAGTGAGAGGAGAAAACCTTACCTCAAGTTCGACTTGTTTCAGTAGTGTTCTAAAATTTATAAGACAAAAATAAAATAACAATTTAAATAATTATAATACCATATATGATCCAGTAATGAAATTTTAACTCTCATTTTTATAACTTCTTTATTAAAATCGTTGTTTCTTGGTGTAAGCTGCATTATTTTTAATGAGAGTTTTGGTTTGGTAGTTCCAATCCATGTACATTGATTAGGGTACCAAATTTTCATAATGTTAACCATGATATACATAATATATATATTTATATTCATCCATAAAATACAGAGATATAAAAATGAATTACACTATTTATAGAGACAGTAAGTCGTATATATGACTGAACACAATTTTTATTTTTTTAAAGATAGAATAGAATTAAAGAAAATAATTACACATCGTTAAGAAATAATAAATTTATAGTATATCTAACTACTCAAACTTGATGTACATGGACTATAAATTTCTTTTATGTAATACAAAATACATTACCCAAATAGCCGCCTAATGATTGTTTTAGTTTAGTTTCTTTGGAAACTTAGAACACATTCTTATAGCTTAGTGAAATATCTGTAAAATATCCAATAAAGATCTTTACAATTATTTTTCCTACCTGAAACCATTATTTATATCCTAGGGAAGAGAAAACATAAAAAGGGTGAGCTTAAATACTTGGTAAAGGTAGACATAAAGTACGTCGAACAAAAGGACAACATATGAATGTAAAACGATGAAGATAAATATTGAATATCAAAATCATGATTCATTAAATAACTCTAGGTAGTTCATAAGGCATCAATCACAAATGAACACAAACCATGAGATGCTAACTTTTTCATAAAACATGGAATTGTGGAATACAAAATAAGCACAAAATATTATTTCCATAGAACTCAAGGAATTTCTTGCAAGACCATCATATTGGACAAAGTCCATTACTGAACTGGGTTTACTTGTCGTTCCATCCATGTATTATTGAACTAGATTTACTTATCATTTTAGCCCTGTATTGTTAAACCAAATTTACTTTACATTCTAGCCGTGTTTTACAAAATCGAATTTACTTATCGTTTCAGTCATGTCTATCTGATGATATATAAATCTTTACCCAATGCATTTGAGGGTGATATAGGTCCCACCCATATAATAATGAAATTATTCTTACATATTCCACAAAAACATAAATCATTCATCATAGCATAACCCAAGAAATTAAATGTATTTCTTAAACATTATTCCATCATCATCGATATAAACTAAATTGAACTTATAAAAATAATTACATCACAAACAAAATCAAATAAAAGTAATAATATGGATATAAACATAACCCTATGTTATCTTATATAGAAAATAATTTTGACAAAACACTTGCACTTAATTCTTGAGGAAAATATAATTTCATTTTGAAAACATGTTCTTTTCTCCAAATGCCACGCAATTTTAAATGAAATAATTTTTTTGAAAATAAAATTGATATCATGTAGAGGACTCTTCATAGAAATAAAGTGTGATTATACTGTAAAAATCTATTCATGCCATATAAGTTAAAAAAATTCTCCTCATAATTTTTCTAGAAAAGTCAAAGTACCTCAAATCAAATAATGAAAAAATATTTCATTCACAAAATTTAATAAAAATTCACCATGGAAACATGAATGTGGATGATAAATATACCCAAGTTAATACTTACATATAAAAAATCTCAGATAAAAAATGAGATTTCCAAATTCTCACTTACATTAGGTCCAATTTCTTCTGTATATATCATAAACTCTTGTATAGTGGGTTTAAAAATATTATTATCACGTAACAATACCATTATAATATTTATGATATCATATATGATTCAATTATGTCTTTATATTACCCATTCACTTATCAATTCTATGTTAATGAATCGTTTCAGGTAATGATATTTTTATTTATTGTACATGTTTTGACTTGTTATTATTAATCTTATTACGTAGATCGATATTTCATTACATACAAAATGTAAAAAATTATTTTTATGTCATAAATATCTAGTTTAGATATATATATATATATAATAGATATATAAATGAAATGGAATACACTTTTCATAGAGACGGTAGGGCATACCTACGCATGAATGATGTTTCTGTCTTCCTTTTTAATTGAATGGAAGAAAGTAAGTGATATATATTTATATATAAACATATATAAATCCATTAGAATTACTATTTCATTAATTTTATTAGTATTTATTATATATACTTTATAATCATTCTTTAATGGTTAACTTGGAGAATGATTCTCATCGTGTCGTGGAGACAGTAGGTCGTACGTACACACAAGCAACGATATCATTCACTTAATGGTTAAATGGTATAGAATTGGATGGTATATTAGTTATGCAGAATAATGATCATGATATATTCATTATTCAACTCCATTATACTTATCATTATGCCCATCCAAATTCAGTATTGTTGAATAACAAATTAAACCATGGCATGGAGATGGTAAGCCGTACGCACACACACATGGTGATATTATTATTTATAGGATGGATGAAAAGAGGTATACGGTTTTCCCATAATTATATTTATATATAATAATATATATTATACTAAACTAGTACTTTAGTTTGGAAACAATATAAGAAGAGGATGTAGAATAAGAGAAGAATTTTGAAAGATGTGGTAAAACAATTGTCTATTTTTTGAGTATATCATTTGTATTAGAACAAAACATCTCCTTAGGATATATTTATTCACTATTTTTCGATTATAGAAGTAATAGAGGGATTTTTTAAGGTTATTTTAGTAGAATTTAGATGATACAAGGGTCTTGGGAGGCATGAGTAAGTGGTTAGAGGTGGTGTCCTTTTATAAGAGGGAGGAGAGGCACTTAAAAAAAGTCATGAAATATTATTTTATTATAAAATAATTTTCAAATTATAATAGCTCCAAAGTGATCAAGTTAAATGAGAAGTTGAGTATGGGTCTAAATCCTCTCATCCAATTGGTTATTGGAAATTTTATGTCCCAAAATTAACCATATCTTTTAGCTTTAACCCTTTGTTAAAAACATTAACTATTACCATATATTCTTGAATTTTCATAATATATGGTTAATATAGTTACAATAATATGGATATAGATCCACAATGGGATCATTAATGAAATTTTTTAACATTATATATGTCATTTGGACGAATATTAGGGTATTAGGACTATAATAAAATCTAATAAAATGGTATTGGGTTTCTAAAACTCATTTTTGTCAATTTTGACACTATTTATAAATTAATTTTTTTAAAGATAGAAAAACATGATTCCTTATAAATAAAGTAATTAAATCATATATTATAATTCATAGTATTCCATATAATTCTTGTATGGCATAAGAATGTTCAAATTAATTTTATTTTAATTTTTATAATATCATTTATTTGAATATTTCATTAATAAGGTAATCGCTGCATCATTATTGTGTCGTAAATACTATTATTTATTTAATGTCAAGAAATTATAAATAAAATACCCTGATATATAATTTTTTTAGATTTATAATGAATATTTATAGTCAATGTTATCAAATATATAACCCCACATTAATATTGTTTTAGTAAATGAAGCATGTTTCTGTTATATTTCTCTTCACTTTAATTTAATTATTATAACATGTCATTATCAAACCCAAGTTTCACCCAATTTACAAATTTTATGCCTAAGGATTGTTTTGGTCGCCTTTGACTCATCTAAAAATATTAGGAAATGTTTTATGGTAGTTTTATATTATTATAATATTTCTTTTACCTTTATTCAATGAATTTACCTTTTAACCATAGTAAATAAAAATAATAACAGATATTACTATTCATAATGTCCAAAAAATAAAAGGGTTACTATTTAAACAATTTTGGACCTTAATATTAGAAATATGGAATCTATTATTCTAAATTCAATACACATAATTGGAAGAAATTATTTTAAAATTAACTCTTGTTGTCAAAACCGAAAAGCGGGTTTTTAAGAAGTAAAAAACAATCAAAAGATTCACATGTAATTATTTCCTCTTTAATTTTGAAATTAATTATAATAATTTTTTTATAAAATTATAAAAACATATTCAGTTTAAAATTTATAACCAATTAAATAGAAAATATATCTATATAAATAAATTAGATGAAATTGCAGTTTTGAATTAAAATAAAGAATTTTTAACTATTGATTAAAATAAGAATTTCATCAGAATAAATATCAAAATTTTAACCAAGTTAAATTTCGATGTTTGGATACAAAAAAGTAGTTTATTATATCAAATATAAATTATAAAATTTTAAACAACTAGATTTAAAAATGTTTCACCCACGAAAGGCTATAAAACAGATTTTTTTTTAAAATACGGTTTTTATCTGAAAAATTGATTTTTTTCAAATATCATATCTAGAAAAAATATAAGATGAATTTAAAAAAATTAAATTGAATTAATTACATATATATTTCACTAATAAAATCCAAAATGAATGATTTATTATTTTATAGACTCATTTATTTTAATTTAAATAGTTTTTTAAAGGAAGTTTAGACTATTCATAATCACCATTATAATGACTAGGTTATAATATTTAGTTATAACTTATACTAGGTATTGTGTGAAATGAATTTATCAAAATAATTTGAAATTGTGTGTAATAGAAGCCAAGAATAGTGTTGTGTATATTGTAAGATAAAATGGTGATGCGTATAGCACAAGATAATCTTTGTATAGAATACAACACAAGGCATCAAAGAAATAAAAAATAATATATCTCATAAAATTTTGTAATGTTACATTATACCCCCATTAAAATTAATTTCTCCCTAGAAATTCATCGGGTTTGAAAATGGTTTAATACTTAGAGTTTTCTTTCATTGAAATCCACATCGTAAAAATCAATTCTAAAACTACATTTTAAACAAAAAATATTGAAACATAATTGTTACACAATGTAACTCATAATTGGGTTTAAACATAGTATAAAATAGGTGGGAAGTGAAAACATGGATATATAATAAAAATATAACCATGAGGTTCTGATGGATAATGATAGAAAAAATTGTATGGAGAAAGTTAACAACACGAAATCCATAATTCTGTGATGATTTAAGGGACCATCTTATTCATCAGTTAAGAAGGTACTTGGATAACATATATTATTTTCTAGATACTTTCCCTAATTTTAAAGAGTTTTTCATGAGAATAAATACATGATTTATTTTGGTACAATTTCATCATTGTTCATTCTTTGAATAATTTCCACTTCATCTCTTATTTAATGAAATGACGTTTAATTTTTCATTCTTGAAGTGGTAGAAGCTCATGGGATGGAATGATAGGTCATTCCATCTATCTCAATCAAAAGTTTAAAATAGGTAATAAAATATTCTTAAGTCGACATATAGTGAGATAATACATTAATATAATATACATCAACCAGAATATAAATTCTACTATTCATAAATGGATAACATTACATTCGATCCAAAAATTAAAAATATAAAACTATAGAAATATGTGTACCAAATTTACTTAACCTTTATATTCCATATCTCATAAGGTAGTTCTTGGTTGTGAAATTCCAAATAATTGAATACCTTAATCATGTTTTATCTTGAATTCTGATAATAACATGAATTAACATATAACCTTATTGAAAACATGAATTCTATCAAAATTAAATCTTTCCACACACAAAAAATAAAAATAATTATAGATACCCAACCCATGATATCACTTTGTCCTTATATCAGTCATGAGGTCATTAATACTATCAAACATCTCATTATCTCTTTATCCCTTCATAATGAACATATCATGTGCTTTCCAAAAATATTTCAATCACTTTTCACAGTTACCAGTCGCATATACACATGGAAAACCACAATGAACCAATACACATATATTCAATATTCCATAATACAATAAAAGATAGTCTACAATAATATTTTGGATTCCCATTATATAAACACATAATCATTCCACCACTTCTTTGTCATAATAAACATCACCAATAGTAATCGCATGTGATTTTTCTTTTTCCTTAGCTTTAAGAGGTTTTTGATGTTGATAATCATCTATATCCCTTGGATTAGGGAATTGGTCTGCATAATGTCCCATTTCCTTGAACTTGTAGCATTAATTTATGGGTCATGAATTCTTTGTAGTCTTTTCTTTTTCACGTCATTTGAAACCTTTTTCCCATTACATCAGCACTCACCTACTTGATGAACTTATTTTACACATATAAAAAAATTTCTAAACCCTTTATGTCAATATAAACCATACTTCCTTCATATCTATGAGAATAATAAAACATTAATATTCTTTTCACCAACGTTTTGTGATTTCCCTTAAACTGCATCTTTCATTTCATGTCAAAACCATGAGATTGATATGTAACACTAACTTCCATTCCTAAATTGATAGAATAACACACAATATCTTCATAGGTACTAAATTATTTTATATATAATTCCATTTGAGGACTTTTTTTCAAGACACTGACGAATCTATCAACATTACATTCTGGTTGGTTGACAAAGCCACAAACATACCTTACAAGTTTTGTAAAATTATCCTTGTATGTACCAACAGATTCACCATCATTTTTCTTAAGCTCAATGAACTCATTTTCCATCTTTGTTTGAAGAATATGAGGAGAATACTTACTAAACAAATATGTTCTTTAACTCATCCCATTCCATTAATTCAATTTTATCATGATGCCTTGTATTCTTTATTAGTGTCCACCATCGGTCTTCTACTCCTTCTAAACGATAAACTACCAAAATGAATTTTTGAAGTTCCGAACATTAATGGATGGAATATATATTTTCAAGGGGGAAAATTATTTGGAAATAAGTGTATCAAAATACCCAATGAAAAAAGTTAGACATTACCTCATGAAGGAATCGAAGAATTGTTGTTCAATTATCTAATCATTTAGAAGTCCAGAATGATTCATAGCTTCTGTAAGTATAGCAATAAGATTTTTAATTCCATCTCCCATAACATTTGTTTTCTTAGGAGGAAAATCATTGAATTTTACAATTCATTGATCATTAAAATGGTTCCTTCGGTTTCTATCCATTGTCTAAAACCCAAAAAGAATATTTTGAGCGGCGAAAATAATAGTAGGAAAACTACATAATCAAGGGGGTTTACTTTAAATTTTTAATATCATAGGTTTAATCGTAGGTTTTTCATGATCATTACCATAATTCTAGGATTGTAACCTATAGATAGACTTACCCATAGGGACATCCCTAGAAATTCCTTAGAAATATTTATAGGGATCCCACAATGGTTTTTGCATCCTATTTTCTAACAGTTAACTAGAACTTCTCTCTGATACCAACTCTAATGAACTAACCTTTATTTACATGGAAAATACATTTCTATTGATAAAACAACAATACATTACATAAATATAGTCCCATATAACGTATTAATTTTGTGTATTTGGAAACTTGGAACACATTTTTCAAGCATGGTGATAGGTCTTTAACATCTCCCATAAAGATATTCCCCATCTGTTTTCTTACCTAAAACCATTATTTATATCAATGGAAAAGGAAACATAAAATTGGTGAGCTCAAATTATCATTAAGGGTAACAATAAAGATCATAAAAAAAATAAGGATGTAAAAATATGTACATAAATTTTAAATATCAAAATCATGAGTCATGAAATAAGTTTTGGCAATTTTTAAGGAATATATCATAATTGGACACAAACCATGATAAAATAACTTTGACATAAAACATGAAAATGTAGAACACAAATAATCACATAATATGATTTCCATATTTTTCAATTAATTGTTTCAAAGGTGATAATAGTGGAAAAATTATATTATTACACCATGTTTAATTGCTTTTCTAGCCATTTATTACTAAACTATATTTACATGTCGTTCTAGCCTGGTATTACTGAACCAGATTTACTTTCCTTTTCAGACCTATATTACTAAACTAGATTTAAAATCCATTACAATCATATCTATCTCACAAGATATAAATTTTTACCCATTTAATTAAATTGTTATATAAGTTCCACCAATATCATAATGAAATTATTCTTACATGTGATACAAAAACATAAATCATTCATTATATCAAAACCCATGAAATAAACAAGGTTTATTTAATATCTTTCAATAATAATCCATATAAAATAAATAAATTTTATAATAATAATTACATCATAGACACAATACAATTGAATTAATAATAGTTATAGAAACACAACCCTTATGTTATCTTATATAGAAAATAATTTTGACAAAATAGTTGAACTTAATTCTTGAGAAAAATATCCTTTCTTTTTCAAAAACATTTTCTTTTCTCAAAATGGCACAAAATATTAAAATTAAATCATTTAGTTTAAAATAAACTTGAAATTTTTTATTGTAATCTTTATAGAAATAAGGTGTCATGAAACCACAATAATCCATTCATGTTGTCTAAGTTAAAAATAAACATTCTCCTCGTACTTTTTCCGGAAAAGTCAAATTGTACCACCAATCAAATAATGAAAAAAGATTACATTCATACCGTTTAATAAAAATTAACCAATGGGTAAAATTAACATCAAAAAATTGTATAATAATAGAAATAATATTAAATAACTAGGAAAGGTGAATGTGGATGATAAATATACCCTAGTTAGTACTTATGTATAAACAATTTCAAATAAAAAATGAGACTGAATTTTTTTCATTTACCTTAGGTCCAATTTATTCCAAATGTGTTTCAAACTCCTTTATAGTGGGTTTAAGAAGATTATCAACTTGTAACAGAACCATAATAAAATTTATTATATCATATATGATTAACATATGACTTTAAATTACCCGTTCATTTATCAATTTCATGTTAATGAAACATTTTGGGTAATAATCATTTTTATCGGACATGTTTTGACTTGTTATTATTGATATTATTAATTAGGCCATGATTAAATTAATTAAATAATGTGAAACATGATTTTTATGTTATAAATATTATGTATATAAATATATATAATAGATAGAGAAATGAAATGGAATACACAGTTTATGGAGACATTAGGCCTTACGTACACACGAATGTTCTTTCTATTTCCATATTGAATTGAATTGAAGAAGGTATATAAAACACACACACACACACATAAATCTATTATCATTATTATGTGATATATTTATTATATATATATATATATATTATAATAATTTTTAATGGTTAACATGGAGAATGAATCTCAACACGTTATGAAGACGGTAGACCGTATAGACGCACAATCATAGATATCATTCACTTATTGGTAAAATGATATGTAATTGGATGGTATATTAATTATAAAGCATAATTATCATGTTATATTTATTCAATGAATCTATTATACTCAAAATTATACCCATCAAAATTATGTACTGTTGAATAAAAAATTACACCACGACGCGGAGATAGTAATCCATATGTACGCATGTGTGGTGATATTGTTATACATAGGATGTATAAAACAAAGATTAAGGTTGTCACAAAATTATAATTACATCTCATAATGTATAATATGCTTTATTTATTACTTTATTATCGAAACAACACATGAAAAAGAAGTAGAAGAACATAAAAAATTTGAAAGAGGTGATAAAACAATTACCTCTTTTTCGAGTATCTCCAATTGATTTGCACAAAATGTATCTTTAGGATATATTTATTCCAAATGTTTGGATTCTAAAAGGAAGGCAGGGATTTTGGGATATTATCTGATAATAATATGGACGATTCATGGGGCTTTATAGGTGTGATTAAGTGGGAAGATGTGGTAACCTTTTATAAGAGGTGAGAGTGTCATTTTAAGACAGTCTTGAAATATTATTTGATTATAAAATTATTTTCTAATTATAATTGCCCAAAAGTGATAAATTTATTTTATAAGATGATAGAGGGACGAAATCATCTCAAAAAATATGTTTAATATAATTTTAGGTCACAAAAGTAACCTTAACTTTTATCTTTAACCCTCTGTTAAAAACAATAACTATTACCATATATTTTTGTATTTGCATAATATATGGTTACTAAAGTCACTAAAAAATGAATATAGAACCAAAAGTGGATAATTAATGATATTTGAAACATTATATAAGTAATTTGGCTAAATATTATTTTTATTGAGTATTATATAATTTAATAAAATATTATTTGTTTTAAACCATATATAATAAGTCCTATTCATTGATAAATTAAGTGGATTGCATCAAAATATTCAAATTATATTTATTTTAATAATTATAATATAAGTTATTTGCATATTTCATTGATAAATAATTGATGCATCCTCATTATGTCATAAATAATTTTATTTATATAATGTCTAAAAATTATAAATAAAATACCATGATGTACTAAATGTATTTATATTTATATTAAATATTTATGGTCAAATTTATCAATTATATAACCCCACAATAATTTTTTTAGTAAAAGATATATATTTGTGTTTTATTTCCCATTACTTTGAATTAATTATTACAACTTGTCATTATCACACCCAAGTGGCACCCAAATGCCAAAAATTCTGTATAATGATTTTTTGGATTCCTATTACTCATGGAATAATATTTGGATAGGGGTTAATGTAATTTTGTATTATTAAAATATTATATTTACCTTTATTCATCTAATTTACCCTTTAACTGTGGTAAATAAAAATAATTACTAAACTTACTATTCATAATGTACAAAAATAAAAGGGTACCTATTTAATTTCTTTTTAATTTTCAATCCAAATATGAAATTCATTTTTCTAAATAAAAACACAGAATTGATAGAAATTAATTTCAAATTAATTCCCCTTGTCAAAACCCGAAAGGAGGTTTTTAAGAATTAAAAACTATCAAAAGATTGTTAGGTGTTTATATCCAAATCAATTGTAAAATTACTTATAATGACCAAATATGGATTAAATTATAAAAAAATAACACAATTATACTATAAAACCAATTAAAATGACAATCAAACTATATAAATAAATTAGATGAAAAGGCTATTTTGAATTAAAATGTAGTATTTTTTAATATTCATTAAAATATGAATTTCATCAAAAAACCCAAATTTCAAACAATGTAAATTTTTATGTCACTATTAAAAATAAAAAGTTTATTATTTCAAATAGAACTTATAAAATTGTCAAAAAATAGATTTAAAATGGGTTTTCCCTTAAAAGGTGGTAAAACTGTATTTTTTTGAACTCTACTTCTTTTATCTGAAAAAATGATTTTTTTCTTATATCATATATAGAAAACATATAATATAAATTTAAAACATTAAATTGAACATAATATATATATATATTTCACTAATAAAATCCTTAATGAGCAATTTATTATTTTATAGCCTCAATTATTTTCATTTAAATATTTTTTTAGAAGGAAGTTATTATTATTCATACATTCCATTATAATGACTAGGTTATAATATTTAGTTATCACATATAATAATTCTTGTGTGAAATTAATTATTTCAAAATAAATTGAAATTTTGTGTAACAGAATCCAACAATAGTGTTTCATATACTACAAGATTATATAGTGTTGCGTATAGCGCAAACTAATCTTTATGTAACATACAACACAAGACATCAAATAAATCTAAAAGAATATATCACATAAAATATTGGGGTGTTATATTATACACCATTCATATTCATTAAATATATCTTTATTACCATACATGTAAATCAGAATAAAAAAATGAAATACATCGCTTCGTAGAGGTGGGAGTCCACACGTACATACGAACAACATTATTGTTTCCAATGGATTGGATGGTATGAATGTAGATATAGTATTATAATTACAGAATCAAAATTAATTCATTTTTTCATTTATAAACATTAAACCCATAATAATAACTATCTATGAATTATTATGATGGAAAATGAAATGTATCGCTACCTGGAGGTGGTAACCCACACTTACACAAAATAGATACATTGACTTACTATTTGATGTAATAGAGGGTCGATATTGGTGGTTATATAATCACAATAAAATTTTTTTATTAAGAAACTAATGTTTTTATTTAATGATATTCGCTAGAGATTTAAAGAAGGTGGTGGAAGAAATAAATTAAAATAGGTAGAGTTATAGAATTACCTCATCTTCGATTGGACTTCACTATATCTCTTTGTAAGAACCATTAGTGTGATCATTAAAAGGTTATAGCAAATATAAATAATGTACAGTGGATTTGAGAATATAATTTTCACGGTTTTTTATCTATATTTCTCAATGATGTGTAAATAAAATAGATAAGGGGTGTCCTTTTATAAGTGCAGGGAAAGATAAAATTGGAATAGTAAAAGTATTAAATTAATTTTTGTGGGAAAATGTATAAAAATTGATCCAACATGAATATAAAATTATTAGAAGACTAAATAATCTTACAAATAAATATTTTTAAATATTTTTGTTATTATTTCACCCATATCTCTTAGTTTTGACCTTTTATCATCTCTTTTGACAATTACCATGTTATTAATGTATTTTACTCTTTTGGGGTCATGCAATTTACTATAAAAATCTATGTGGGTAATAAATGAATCATAAATAAAATTCTAAACAAAATCTCATTCACATGGATATATATATATATATATATATTTCTATTTTAAATAATTTTATAATATATTATTTATTATCAAATATCAATAATTTTATAATCGTAAATACAGGAAATATTATAATATAATAGGTTTAAACTCATAAAAAATGGTTAAAAATGAAATTTATTTAAATATGAGGAATATATGGTTTTAATATAATACTCTAATGAAATATGGATAGGTCTATATAATATTTAAAACTATATAATTGATTTAACTGCTTGGGTTAACCAATTTTAACCTTAACCCTTGTGATGATTTTTTTAATATCAAATAGTTATAATTTTATATATATAAGGTAATGAAAATTGATAAAAACAGACATGGGTTGAATAGAAGGACAACAAATCCTAAATTTTGTCATATTGTAATATTTTTATGATTTTTTCAAATAATTAATGAATAATATTCTACATTAAATATTATTAATTTCATTTTATGAACTATTCACATAATTTCAATATGAAAGATAAATATAATAATTTAATTATAATAAAAACTTTTAAAAATATTTTATATTATAAATATATCTTTAAAATTCATAGTACACATTAAATCACCCAAAAATATTACTTTCAGAGTTTTTAAAATCATTTATTCTATTTTTCTATTACTTGCACAAACAATGTGTCGTCATTGTATTAGAATCTAGGGTAATTATTTCATAACTAAATATTAAAAATTTATTAATATGATAAAAAAATCATTTATATCTAAAATAAATACTTATAATTGAACATATGTTGTATTTTTATCTTACACAAAATATTTTAGATATTAATATTAATAATGTGACATTTTGTCATTATCTTTTACATAAATATTTTGTAGTTGAAAATTAAAGTTAAATGAAAAACATTCATATTTTATAATTTGGATAATTATAGATGAAATAGACTCAACCCATGAAATAAATTCAAGCATTTTAATGAATTATAATCCTTATAAAAAATTTTTTAACCTTAATTAACCAATTTTACCATTACGATGGAAAAAATATATTTTTGTTACTATTAATTTTAGAAAAAAATAAAATTTGCTTATTTAGAGAATTTGTACCAACTAATTCAAAATATTTAAGATATTTTTTATGTTATAATTTATAGAAGATATAGAAACCATTTTAATATGAAAATGAAAATACAACGACAAATAAATTTTTAGAAAAATTCATTTTTAATTTTAAAATGTTTTTATACTAAACACTATCATAACTTTTTTTCAAATGAAATAAAATGGATTATTAATAATATAAGAGAAATAATTTTAAATTATAACCATTTTGAAAAATGTAACTTCTAAAATTCTTGAAACAAAAAATAGTTTTCAAAAAAATATTTATATTTCAATATTCAATAAAGAATCATTATTGTTAAAAAATAAAATTTTTCCTATAATTTAATTTAGACATGATGATTTTAAAAATGATAATGTTTTTATAAAATAATATTTCAAAAACTTCCTGAAATTTATTATAATATTCACTCAAAAAATTAAATTGAAGTCAGTTTTGAAGAAAACATATTTTTCAAGAATAAAATGACATTACTAAATCTTGAGTACTTATTTCATAATAAATAATAAATAAATTTTTATTGGGTACATTATTTTTTTTATAATTTGTTTAATTTTATTCATGCATATTTTTTCAATGACTGTGTCGTAATAGTCATCATAATATTTCATAGTTCTTTTGTGCTTGGTGTTACTTATTTCGCACACAATTGAATATAATGTTATTTTATGTTCTTGGGGAGTTACAATTAAAATATTAAAACATAAATGTAATCAAAATTACAAATTTTTGGTTCTAGAACATCAACTACTATAGTTAAGTAATGGTCGAAACATTATTCTATGTGAATGAATTAGTGGATCAAGTCTACATTATGGTGATCAAGATCATTCATGATAGATATAAGAGGTTTCTTGGACTAAGAAATTGTATATAAATGGAAAAGATAATAAAAAGATTTAGTATTGAACAATCCAAGATAGGACTACAAGTCGTGTCACACGGTATATGTATTTATCAAAAAATGTGTCCTCAAACACCAAATCTGAAAGAGATAATGAGTAAGATCTCATATGATTCAATGATAAGATTAGTCATGTATACCATGATTTTTACTAGTATTAGAATCTCTTATACTCTATATATGGTGTGATGATATAATGATAATCATGGTAAATAACATTAGACTAGTTTTAAGGCTATTCTTATGTATATAAGAAGAACTAAGTATATTATCTTTGGGTATCGATGAGATGATGATATAGTAATTAGGAGATATACTAATTATAGATTTCAACAATATTAGAACCATATAAAGGCACATATAAGATATTTATTTTGTCTCAGTGGAGGAGGTATTAGTTGGAAGATTTGAAATTTTCCCATTGTCTCCGATTCTACCATGGATCCACAACATATATCAGCTTTTGATGTAGCCAAATAAGCAATTTGGATATAAATTTATTTCCAGGAGCATTATGTGATACCAAATAGTAAATACCCTATCACATTATGTTTTGATAATACTATTGTGGTGGATCTCACAAAGGAGAAGAGGTCTCACTGATATATAATATTGAGACCATGGGAGTATCACCAGTTGATGTATTTTTATAAGAGGGGAGAGGTTGTATAGAGTAGAATTTTTATGGAAGCTAATGTGGTTGATCCCTTGACTAAATTATTATATCAACATAAGAATTTAAATCATATGATTGTTATCAGAATAATGGTAATTAGTTAATGTATCTAGAAAAAGTGGGAGTCTTTTTGAGTTGGTTCCATAAAACAAAATTATATGTACATTATGTTTACCTATATTCAATATCTTTAATATAAATAAGATTTATATCACACAATGATTGATCTTTTATGTGACCTAATATTTTCTAATTTCCTAAGAGTAAACATCACACTAAAACATCATAATAGTTACCCACTATTATGGGAACCTAGAATTACCATGAAAACATAATTAGAATATATTTTCTATATCCATATGATATCATTTTATTGGAAACAAATGATAAAGGCTATCAATTGTGGAGACTCGTAGAAATTTGAGGAACGTTCTCATGGTGTATGCCCTTGGTAATTTCCAGTGAAAGATATTATGTGAAAGTAAAGTGTCCAGAGGAAATACATATGTATATTTGTTACTAGATGGTCAAACCCAAATAAATGTGTATTGATCCTTATACATTATTATTATTATTTAGGGATATTATCATATGATTATTTTGAAATGTTGATGTACATTATTGAAACAGATGTTCTGAGAAAAGTATGATATATTAGGTGAATTACGAGTGAAATTGAATTAAATAATAATATGAGAAAATATTTTTAACTTATTTTCAGTAAACAAATTTGATATCTTTGACCCTTTTATGGTAATGGAACAAACTAAATTAATCCATGACATTGGTGTTCTGTGAACAAGTCCATTTCAAAATGTTAAAGAAAGAGGCAACGAGCACATTGGTTGATGACACCAACATCAAACCTACTTGACTAGAGATATAATGATAAATAGATAATATTACATTGTTATAATTTGTATCAGGTAATATATCATTAGAAAATTAACTTTTTTCTATTGGGGTTCCTTGGAATGTAGTTAGACGAAAACCTTTGTCTTAGGGAGGCCTTTCATAATTCTATTGAGAATGAGACATAGTGGGTTATATAATAATTGTATCTAGAACCTCAGTTAAATAATAATAATATTTACCATTTTGTATAAATATTATTCCCATACATGGTTTATTAATTTTTTATGTTTTCTTTCTCACATATATTCAGTCGCTATTTAATTGATAAAATATTTTTGGGTAGAATATTTAATTAATATTTAATTTTCTATTTCATAAAAATAATATTTATTTTTAATTGGTGTATAATGTTGTGATATTTTATTATATAAAAATAGCTATTATTTTTTGGGTAAATATACCTCATGTTGTCCGCTCGGTTTGTTTTGGGTTTGATAGTGTTTTTTGACAAAGCCAGATGACCTCAAGTAATTATTGTTGGTGTATTTTGAAGTAGTTCATTAATGTCTCACAGTTTCCTAGTTTCTTCCAAATTTATAAGCCTTAAAATTTTGATTTTGGTTTTTGAAAAAGGACGATTTCCACATTGGGGTACATAGTTCGCGGACCATGATGCTTGGTTCACGAATTGCAAAGGTGGTATGCATAATGCCGAAGGAAATATGCCAAGGAAGGGAACCGCGAAGCAGGAGACATAGATAATGTAGGAGGAACAGTTAGCAGAGTGAAGGGGGTTAGAAATGAAGGCATGTGGTATGTGTGAGTCTTGTTGTGTACATGATGGATTTTCATTTTCGGAAATGAGGCGATGATTTGAGAATCCTCTAAGGGAATCATTATCGAAAATGTGATAGTGAATTGGGATACTATGAAGGAAGAAAGGTAGTACGCAGATTGCGTAGGGATGAATGGTTCAACAGAAAAGTGGTATAATGTTAAGGTGGTTAGAAATTGAATATTTGGGTAATCATGGATTAGTGGATTTTGAGGATCTATTTTATTATATAAGGAGTGTTAATCCCATCATTAAGAAGAACGATTTTCATAGAAAAATAAATTTTCTATCAGAATTCGGTGAAGTACAAAAGAGGTTAGTGAAGGAGAATTCTGAGAAGGGTGATGTGGATCGCATGAAACAATTCCAATAATTTTTTTTGGGGGTACTATATTCCCTATAATATTTGACACACGGAGAAGGAAGACATGGTACACGGAGAAAGAAGATGTTGTACCCAAAGGAGAGATGGTCTGCGGAAGCAGAGGTAGCCTGCAGAAGAGATATGGTTCACAGAAGTTGGGAGAGTCCAAAAGTAGGGATGGTATACATAGGAAGAATACTCGGTACACAGAGTAGATACGGTCTACAGAACTAGAGGTAGTCCGCAGATTAGATATAGTTCACAAATTTAGAGATAGTCTAAAAAGCAGGGAAATTACACAGAGGGATAATGGTTCGCAGAGAATATTTGATCTGAAAACCATACATACTACATACCACATGGAGGAAGAAAGGTTGTACATGATGTAATCTAGTTGGTTTTTGGTGGAATAAAGTAATACTCCAAAAGCACTAAAATGGTTCAAAAAATAAAATTCTATTAACCTAAAAATATGTAGAAAATTGGATTTCATATACGTGTGAAAAGGGGATTCAACAGAGAATCTACCAATTTTTTTAGATCCATAGTTTCATGAAAATGAAGAGAACTACAATTCCATAAACATTGAGTGGATCCCTTACAAGAGAGGTGAGTGATGGAATTAGAATACAGTGATTCTTCCCACTAGTAGTGAGATAGAGGAAGGGACATAGAGAGCAACCCTAGGGAATGTAGTTAGTAGACACTAAATATTGTTAATGTAGTTAACCTATACATAGAAGTGATCTAGCCAGAAAATCAATATTTGTAGAGAGAATTAGTGAATTTGGTACAATCATTAAATTACCCTTGTATGCTCCTTGGCTGTATCCTAATGAGGGTGAACCAAGTAAAAATATCTATGTCCTTATTCTAGATTTATTTCTTTATTTCAGTTCATTTTAATCATATAAAATTAGAAAGGACATTATCAACATTAAGATTAAATTGAATAATAAGTGACCCTTTTAATAAAGATGTCAAGATCCAGTGGGGTAAGATAAAGTTCTAAAAGAATATCTATACCCTAATTCACCCTCTTCTTAATATATCTAGTTCACTTATGGACCTAATATTATTTAAGGATAGATAAATATTTAGAAGTAATGGGGGAATAATATTAAAAGGTATAGGAAGAAATAACATTTATTTAATTAGTTAGTTTTCACATGACATTAAAAATATAAAACAATAATATTTAGACATGATATATTTGAGGGATTATGAAAAAAATTTGTTTTTATGTGAAGTTGTTTTTTATAGCATCATAAATATCCAAAATTAATTATATTATTTCAACTCCTAGGTTAGACATTTATATTGGTTAGAATAATGACATCCAGAGAATCCTCTCAAGATATAAAGAGATTCTTCATAAGAACACTCTAAAATAAGTGAGAGATCTTTACCCACTATAACTATTGATTCTAAATAGAATAAGGAGATTCATTCATAAAATTTGTTCTTATAGTTATCAAAGAAAAATGTTGTACATATTAGGATCTTCAATTCTAGTACTCTTAGATTCTTTTGGAATCACTCAATGGTTCATGGTGCATGTATTGATCCCCATTGGAGGGAATATACACATGAATCCTATGATGAAATGATTTTATGATACAGAGAAATTTTCATATTAATAAAAAAGTTATATTTCCTCACAAGGAAATTCTATTACTATTTAAATTACATATAAATAATTAGGTTATAATCATTTTTTTGGTTTCAATCATCTTTCATTAATCAATCATTATATAAATTCTATTGGTCACAATATTTTGTGTCATTTACATGTTATAATAACCATCTATTAAAAAAAATTGTGTTGTTAATTCCCTAATAGTGATTCTACTATACCCATGACATTCATATATCAGTTTTTAAAAGTGTGATGCATGAAAATGAATAAGGATAAGAATAGTTCTCTTTTATTAATTT